>OX375867.1:101635336-101823557 GCA_947359475.1 Heligmosomoides polygyrus bakeri | reverse complement strand
AAAAAATAGGAAAGCTACTTTTTCTGAACGTTAACACGTTAACGACGTATCACACCTTTTCGGAACTGTAGGACCGTGTGAATCGATGTCGTGTCACGGTCTCGACATTGCAAGAAATGGATTGGTCCCACACACTAGGCGCTCGAAAATCATGCGTTCGACAACGTGTTAACATTCCGATAGACTTTTAATTGTATCTTTATTGAATCTTTTTGTAATTATTGGGGTGATGCCCGCATCGAAATTGTATATGCTCGTAGAACAGTCACTCAAAACGGTTTTGTAAAAATTAAGAAAGGTGAACTCCGGGTGTTGCCTGATCGCACATTTTAAGATGCCCTGTCGGTGAGCATCTTGCATGGTAATTCCATACCTCTCTTATTCCACACCCTGTAGATAATTTGTTACTGAAGGCTTATTCACTTTTCTGTGTTTGATGATGATGAACAGTTATTTTACATTGCAAAGTTACACTCCATTCCTTGAACTTCAGCTGTTGACCTCTTGAAGTTGAAACGTATGAGGTTTTTCTTGATTTTTTCACTTAAAAGAATGGTTTGCAGGTAATTGTATTTTTTAACGAAATTTAAAGATTTACCGGAAATTTAACGAAAAATTTCCGTTAAAAAATTTCGTTTAAAAAAGTTAACGCACAGAATTTTGTGTGCACCCCTGGTTCGGACGTAGGTGACTTGAAACGTGATCGGTAGAAGAGTAGGGGCCTAACTAGTATATCGACTGGCCACTGCAGGTCATTTCAGAGTAGCAAACAGCCATTATTCTCGGTGATCACACAAATCACAGCCAATTGCACTTGCGCTGTTGGCAGGTAACACATCCAAAAATGCCACACGGATTATGGGAATCACTAGGTTTGGGTGGTACGGTGAGCTGGAAAAAATAATAAAGGATAAAGGAATCTGTCTGTAGAGTTGCTGAGCTCTTCACGAGGTTGGTAAACGGCTTTATTGGTGGATAAAGGATTAAGGACGGCGTTACTCAATCTTTTTTGGGATGCGCCACGCATTCTACTTCTACAGGATATCGAGGAAGCGATTTGAATACGTATTTGGTCATACAATGACTTGCGGTGGTCAGCCGATGAACAAGTCAGCACTCTCACCTTCCCAGACAAGTCTGATACCAATTCGCCGACCCCGGAGAGATGAAAGGCTTGTTTGGCCTGGACGGGAAATCCGAACCAGGAACCTGGTATCGGGTGCACGCGACAGTCGGCGACTCCTCGGGCTACGCTACACGCGCTTCTGGGAAAAGACCATACAAAATACCTTCACCTTATTAAATAATATTCCTGCCTTGGAACGCCCTGCAATTTTGAGCTACATGCGGGGTGAAGAGCAGTCTTCAAACTTGTAGAGGTACACAACAGAATGATGCAGTCGGGGAGGCACATAACACTCCAAATCAAGGTTCCCGGCTCGAAGACCAAGAAATTCCTACATTCATCCTGCGCTTTTGAACTGGGTGGAAATTGAGACACTGACGTGTCCAACGACTGTCCAGCAAAACCTTTTCATGCTATTTTCCCTCATGAAGTGCTGAATTAGAAAACGCGGCGCATCCTAGACAAGGAGGAATCGATCACGCCCTTCTCCCTATTTTTATTTAATCGAAACCCCAAGAGCTGTAAGCAGATCAAGTAATGCCTAATTCACAATAAATATGAAACGAAAAGGTCTAAAAAGAAATAGTTTAAATTGAGTCATAAAAACAGGAATTATATCAACATGAGAACAGTCCGTATTATACCAACGGCACATACGCATACATACCCATGGTTCTCCCTATACTGACACAGTTTATAAAAAGTGCCGTAATACATTTCAGTCCTTTTAAAATGGATTTAGTTCTCTAAAATCACACAACATCGACGGTTTAACACAAGATTAGCGATATACTACTTCTGGTGATTATCATGCTGTGGCTGCTCTTCAAAACCCACAAGCATTCCAGAATGAATAGAACGAAAAATTGGTAGCGAACAGAATATTGCACATAGATTCTGCTGGTGTATGTTTCTCTATGACGCAGGGCTATTTTTCTTACGTTTTTTGATAAAAAAAATCCCTGAAAACTGAGCAGCTCATTACCAAAGCCAATATAGCTGCTCGAGTCTACATCGAATAAAGTATGATAACAGCCCAAGATTGGCTTCGCATAATGTTGATTTAGCCTCGGTGGTGGTCTGAGTAAGCTTGACTGCACGTCCTTCGTTTTCATAGGAGGGGAACCAAAATCAGTTCGGCACGTTAAAAAAGTTTGCCAATCTACTGATTGCACTTTTTGACTGTCAGCTAGTCTGCAGCTATAGAAGAGACCAAGGCTGCCACTGAGAGATCATTTTCACTTCCGTGCTTATAAGATCAGAAAATTTACAATTTAACTGATGTATCGGAGCTGGAAAATGTGAGTCTGAATCACTGGTTGTTCTCAGGTACGAATGGTCAGTTGACGCAGCATTTAAATCCAATTCCACCGAAAAACAAGTTTCTCACGAGTACAAAAAAGCACTCATATTTTTCAGATCAATTATAATCTAAACATTGTAACGCTTGTAAATTACTTTTCTATGCTTGACTGAAGAATGTTCCTAAAATAATTTAGGTCACTTCATGCTCTGTTCCCGAGGTTGTAGAGTGTAATAATGACTTCTTTCTGCGATCAAAACTCTAGCGCCAGGCGCGACTCGTACCCGCATCCCTGCTCCCCAGGCAGGATGTTACGCCGTTACACGACCGACGCTGTTTAGTTGGTCGAATACGACGTTCCACTTGGGACTGCTTGAGGTCTAATGCCCTAGCACCCTACCTTGGTTCGACTTCGAGGGGTGAAGGTTCGAGTCCCACCTTGCGCTAGAGTTTTGATCGCAACAAAGCATCACCATAATGGTTCTCTGGAATCTTGAGTTGCATTTAATTTGGTTGAGTGAAAATTGAGGCTTTGCGTCGAGGTAGGATTGCGACAACACGACGATGTTTCCCCTAAACTGATCACATCGTCGTTGATCCGCGCTTTCACCTAGAAAATGAGGACAAGATGACTTTGCTTAGGTATCGCTTCCAGATCAAATCGCCCTAGAAGTGAAGATTTCGGTGAATGAGCCGAACAGGGCGGCTGGGTGGGTCGAAGAGTGGCTCGGAAGTGAACATGAACGAAAAGAACGCAGCTCGTGGGCCAGCCATTAAGAAGTATTCTTTAACATGTGCGACCCTACTTTCTTTGTTTCAATCCAATCAATTCAATTCATTCAATTTTTAGCGATTTTGCCGGCGTATCGTGGAATAACACAATTTCTACCTGAAGAATCTCCATAAAATTTGTGTGCTAACTGCTAATGGTGATTTAAGGGCTTGTCCCACAAAGATTTTTTGAGACGTTCTTCGAATCGATAACGCACTAGTGACCAAAAGCTTGACTTCTCACAGAAATAGTTCTTTTCTAGCTTAAGAAAACAACTCCGGAAGGTTAAATTGACCCCATAAAATGTTGAGCTCTGCCTACTACACAGCAAAAAATGGATCATCTGCAGTAATTTTCAATGCGAGCAGGATAGTTATTTTCAGAATCGTCGTTTCTATAAAAATAAATGTTATTCTAGCTAGAGCAGATCAGATGTAAAAAGAAATTGTGGCCTCGGAAAGGTAAATCCATATTTTTCCCGTCGCAACCCATATTATTACCCAAATACGTATTCAAATCGCCTCAACGAAATTCCGCAAAAGTAGAATGTGTGGCTCGTTCAAAATAAGATAAGAGTAATGTCGCCCACTATCCATTTATCCCCTACAATATCTAATGCTCAAAATGTTTCGCGGTGAAATTTCTGTCATCGGCGCAACGGTTCAGTAGCAATTATGTTTATGTAGGGAAAATCCCAAAACCCAATAGCATTGCAGAGCCTATATACAAATCACTTCAAACATTGAACATCATATTTCCGCGGGGATCGCATTAGCGAACCCCGAGGAGCGTCACAAGATGTTGCATGTCGCAATATCTTGTGACAACTTCGCCCTCTAATGACGCTTTCTTCAGGTAGAGTAAATTATTGACGTGATAACTCATAGCATACAACCGACGAAGAAAGAGCAGGCATCTGCCTGCCCTTAAACGGTCAAAACTCAAAGAGATTATGAAACCTCTAACAAACTAATAGCACGCTTGAAAATAGGAAAAAACCTATTCTTTATTTCAAAAGAAACAGCCTCTAGGAACAGCCTTTTCTGCAAAAATCGGCAGAAGATGGACAGCACTTCCTAGATACAGTAGAACCTTCGATTTTTATAAGCTCTAGAAGACGGCAAGAGAGTTCAAGGAAAACATTATTTCGTAAAATATGGAGCTCTGACTATTATGCAGTTAGAAAACGAAGCTTTTCTGCAGCGCTCTTCAATATGACCAGGGAATTCGATTTTCGTATCCATTTTTTGGCAAAGAGAAAACAATTACTTCGCTCCAGTTAAGCGTTGGGTAACGACTTCGTGATCGATTCGGATAGGAAAATCCAAAAAAATGTTCTTATTCGAAGACTGCCCAAGAGTATCTGAATTTTGAAACTGTAAAGCGACGTTAAGAATTAAATGCAACGTTGATGGAATGGCACCTTCAGCGAACAAAGCTGAACGAGAGCCACCTAAAACCCTGAAAAATATGGCATAGAGTCTCTTCCCGTTATAGCGCCTCCGGATAAGACGCGCCTCTCGATAAAACGTAGACTTGGCCCCAGGCAGCTTACTTTTACGCCAATACAAATCAACTCCGCTTAAGACGCGTCGGATGCAACGCTACTCCCGTTATAGCGCGGTTTTAGGAGGAACTCTGCGTTCAAAATGACTCCCGTTATAACGCGACCAGGGCTCACAAGGAAAGGTTCCCAACTCAAGGTGAGCGTTTGCGATGCTATTTTGGCAGGATTTAGGACCCTGTGAGCGGAGTCCAGAACCACAGTTGGTTTTTATTGAACGCTTCCTTAAAGGCCTGAAAAGGAGGTCTGAAAGCGTGCGCGCAACTATCATCAATCCCTACGATACTCAACGAAATATGCGCAGTTGGTAGGAGGGATGCCTCATAGGAGCACACCGGAGAGTTTCAAGTTCGAGTCCGCGTACTGCCGGATCTTTTGCACATATTAGTTTGTTGTTATTACGTTTTCTCAAGCTCACAGGAGTCCATTTTAAACCATCAATGCTTACAACAAACCAAAGCTGTCTATTTGAGCCTTCATGTGTGCTAGTTTTCCAACAATGCCTATTTGCACCATGTCATTTCTCTGAAAATAGAAAGTCCTGTCTTGTCTTCCCTTTTAGTCAACAGCTATGGTACAAATCTATGAAACAAGTAAAACACACGCGCTTGTCACACAAACAGCATCTTACAAAAGCCAGTGAGGGACAATCTTCTCCCTGACACGGAATGACCACTTCTTCTTCATTGAACGCGCAGTCCGTGGTGTAGAGAAAGAGCAACGTGGTCCCGGGTGAACATCGACGTACCCAGCTGCCACCCACGCGTATGACAGACATAAAAAGGTCCCATTTTCATTATACTACCTCTAACCGCCTCTTCTTCCTAACAGTCGATATCTCAATATATCCCCTCCAGGAGGAGTACTTTTATGTCATCCGCAACCGCAATCTCTGTCCTTGACGGAAAAGTGAAATGCAGTGTGAAGGTAGAAACTAGTCGGCCGACAACACGTTCAAGTGATAACGACATTTTTAGCACACTTATGCACCGATATGGCCCGGGTCCATAAGGTACGCGTATTTGTGTGCAGTTACGGTATTATTGGTGATATGGTCTGATACGGTGGTGGTGCAGATAGACATTTTTGGAAAACTAGCACACATGAAGGCTCAAATAGACAGCTTTGGTTTGTTGTAAGCATTGATGGTCTGAAATTGACTCCTGTGAGCTTGAGAAAACGTAATAACAACAAACTAATATGTGCAAAAGATTCTGCTGTACGCGGACTCTAACTTAAAACCCCTCCGGTGTGCTCCTATGAGGCGCTCTTCGTGAGGTGTCGGAGGGGTTGATGATAGTTGCGCACACGCTTTCAGACCTCCTTTTCAGGCCTTTAAAAAAGCGTTCAGCAAAAACTAACTGCGATTCTGGACCTCGCTCACAGGGCCCTACATCCTGCCGAAATAGAATCGCAAAAGCTCACCATGAGTTGGGAACCTTTCCTTGTCAGTTCTGGTCCCATACAGAAAACGAAGGCGAGCTAAATGCTGACCGCGTCTGTGATCAGACCTAAGCTTCTATCGCCTCGTTCGTAGTTGCGACCAGCATCTGTGCAACAATGAATTGGATGCATGTAGACGTGTTTCATGCGTGCGCGGCGCACAAATGCGTAACGACAGAAGGTGTGGATTAAAGTTCAGATTATTCAAAACAATATCCCACACATTTGTTTTAAGCCTAGAGCAGCTACTGTAGAGGCTAGGTGCAGTCGCATGATCATTTGCTGCGACCAGAACTTTCGCACCATTCGTAACTTATGCCCGCTCCCTATGCTTCCAGGCGGGATTACAGCAGCAGCGCTGTTCGATCACACGCGACATCCCGATATCTTGGAAGAGTTCTGATAAGCCGTTAACACCAGCGATATCATCATTTTCAATAGCGTTTGTCCCGCTTGGTGGCGGGGTCCGCTCTTCTGGTCTGGTGGCGCCACTTCTCCCGATCAAACGCTTGGTCGGGATGGACACCAGCTAACTTCAAGTCCATATGCAACGTATCTAGCCAACGTTGTTTCGGGCGTCCTCTGGGCCGTTTTCCAGGGACTTCAAGATTCAGGCCAATCTTACACACGGTGTCGTCGTTAGCGCGAAGGACGTGACCATACCATCGTAGACGTGCTTCGCGCAACTTGTCAGCTATCGAGGCGACACCGAACCTTTGTCGCATGGTTTCATTGCGAACGCGGTCCAATCGCGTTACTCCAGCCGTCCACCTTAGCATTTTCGTCTCCATTACACTGAGGCGGCTTTCAATTTCCTTCGTCACGGGCCAGCACTCAGCACCGTACGTCGCTACTGGGCGGACGACTGCTCTATACACCTTTGACTTGAGGTACTCAGGTATTGTCTTGTCGCAAAGCACCCCAGTCAACGAACGCCATTTGGACCAGGCTGCACTCACACGTGCGTTCACCTCCAACTTTAGACTGCCATCGGACGTGACTGTTGATCCGAGATACTTGAAAGATGTAACTCGTGAGAGCTCAGTACCATTGATCTTAATGGATCCATGCTCATTCACATCCGTCGTCAAGTATTCCGTCTTTTTGACGTTTAGCTTGAGTCCGAACAATGCTAAGCGATCGCACCACGCCTGTGCCTGTCGCTCGAGCTCTGCTTTGTCTTCGCATGCAAGCATGACGTCATCGGCATACAGCAGCGTCCAAGGAGCTGCCCTTTGGAGATCGCGTGTAATTGCATCCATGACGATCACGAAGAGCAGTGGGGAGAGCGCAGATCCCTGGTGCACTCCGACAGAGATTCGAAACTCCATCGAGGTGCCCGCTGGTGCTCGCACTCGGCTTACTGGGCACGAGTAGAGGATGCGCACCCACTCAATAAGCTCTTCAGGGATACCATGTCGTCGCAACGCGTACCATATCACTTCCCGCGGAACGCGGTCGAAGGCCTTCTCCAAGTCCAGGAAGGCAAAATGCACCGGTTTCTGTTTCTCGCGGTGTTTCTCTAGCAAAAGACGAACAGCGTGAATGGCATCAACAGTGCCACAGCCAGAGACGAAACCACACTGATTCGTGGAAAGCTGGACGACATCCCGAATACGTCCATCGACAATTCGCTCAAAGATTTTCATGGTGTGCGAAAGAAGGCGAATTGGTCGGTAACTAGCACAGTCTGCAGGACTGCCCTTCTTCTTCCAAATCGGAATAGTCGTGCTTTGCTGCCAACCCTCAGGCACTTTCTTCTCAGCAACAACCTGATTGAAAAACTCAGTCAGCCAGTCAGCAGGGCACCAGCCCTTCGACTTCCACAGGTCAGCTGGCAGGTCATCGGGACCAGTGGCTTTGCCTGACTTCATCTTTCTCAGGGCTGCTTCAGTTTCGCTCACTGTGATCTTCTGAACGGGACCGTATACAGGTGATGCAAAAGGAACAGCAGGATGTTCAAATTCTACATTCGAGATTTCCTCGAAGTATTCGCGCCATCTCTTCATAGCCCTCTTACGATCCATCAGAAGATGACCGTTCTCGTCGTTAATGCCAAAGAACTTCTCGATGTCTTCTGCTTGGCGACAGCGAGCTTTGGCGAGGCGGTAAAGATAACGCTCGCCATCGCGCGTCTCCAGTTTTTCATTCACATCAGCGTAGTGTGCGGCTTTAGCACCGGCCACTGCCTTCTTTGCCGCTTTCTTCGCTTCTCGATAATTCCGCCAATTATCGACTGTTTTATCACCGATAAATACGTGATATAGCCGTTTCTTTTCCCTGACCTTCTCTCTGACATCGTCATTCCACAGCCAAGCCTGCTTGTCGACCCAACGCCGTCCAGGCTTCGTTGTGCCGAGTTCGAGGAGCGCAGCCCGAGTTATCGCATCGGTAGCATCCTTCCAGGTTTCGTCGACAGTTGTTACCGTCGGCAACCGAATGCGAGAAATAACAGCTGCTTCCTTCTCTTTCAGTCGCCACCATTTGATTCTAGCCGTCCCGCATCGCTCAACACGTTTACACCTCGGAGGTGTGATCTTCAGCGAGCAGATAAGTGGACGGTGTTGCGTGGCAACCGTCTCATACGGCACGGTCTTCGCGTCTGTGACAAGACCTTGGTCGCGACGCCTAACAAGGACATAGTCAATCTGCGTTTTGGCGTTCCCGCTATAAAACGAGATGAGGTGGGAGTCACGCTTTCGAAACTTGGTGTTCACGATGGTGAGGTCGTGTGAGTCTGCATACTCAAGTATACGCTCACCATCGGCGTTGCGTGACCCATAGCCAAAACCACCATGACAGCTGTAACCATCTTTCGCTGCTCCGACGTGACCATTAAGGTCACCTGCCACAACAATCATGTCTTGTGACGGCACTTCCGCTGTCTTCTCATCAAGCAGGGACCAGAACTCGTCCTTGGTTTGCTCGGAGCAACCTGTCTGCGGAGCATACGCGGAAAAGAAATGACACCGTCGCTCTTCTACGGCGACAACAATCTTCATCAAGCGGTCATCGAAACGTTCTACGCTTGCAATCGCGTCACGGAAACGCTCGGAGACGATCATACCGACACCACTGGTGGTCCTGGGACTTCCACATAGAACGGCCTTGAAGCCACGTCCTATGTCCCTCGACTTGCTGCAGGACCACCTCGTCTCCTGCACCGCACAGAAATCTATCTTTCTTCGCTCCAGTGCTTCTACCAACTCGCACGAGCGGCCCGTCAACGTACCCACATTCAACGTTGCTACGCGGGTCTTGCCTACGTTACGGGACTTTCGGACTAGCTCAGTTGCCCCCCGATGCCGTCCTCGCATCAGGGACCCTCGCATACTTCTCACACCCGCCGGGCTTTGCGAGTGCGCGTCGGTTCCCGCGGACGCCGTAGCACTATCTCGAGAACTCTGAAACGTCATCGACCATATGATGTGACACAGAATGTTCGTAGGCCGGCCTGTCACTAGGGCCTGTCGCCTGCATTCGATTGTCCGTGATTGGCTCGGCTCGCAAAAGCAAGCAGTTTCCAGTGGCACCACGTGGAGGAACGGACATCGCCACCTAACACCAGCGATATAGCGCAGCGATTTAACAGCACTGGTAGCGTAGTGAGCTTAAATCCTGAACGCAGGCAGGGACTGCGCTTTCAAGTTCCGGCTGGCGCGATAGTTTTCATCACAACAAGAGATCTAGCAACATTGGGTTGCACAGTTGTGCTGTTGGTCACGCCTAACTACCCCTGGTACTCGGTTTTTCCTCAAATACATTTGGCATACTCATGCATACAACAGAGTTTCTCTAAGGATAGGGCTCAATTAGTATTCAATGTTGTTCTTTGCATTCACACTCTCTTCTTGCCACATATTTCATCTTTATAGCCATATTTAGTCATTATATGTATTTTAGATAAATATGTATGTGCTTAAAATAGTGTTAAAAAGGTCAGCTCCGGTTAAGAGAGGCACTCCCGTTATAACGCGGATTTTCTCTGGTCCCTTCAAACGCGTTATAACGAGAGGGAACTGTAATCCTCTCCCAAAACCAAGACGTATGTAGAATGACTCCCTCCAAAGAACGTTGCTACAATCCGACTTCTCGTTCGATTCCTTGGCAGAGACTGTCCTAGAAGGAGCAAGTGCCGTTTAATAGACCCATTACGGTAGAGCAGTCTGAACATCACAATGCGTGTCTATTTCTTCTACGAGAAGACGACAGGTGATGTCTTCGTGCTTCCGGCTTCCCCGGCGCCAACAAGAAAGGGGCCAGTGGGAGATTGTCTACAAGACGTAAATAAAGACACTTATTCTGATAGAACCTCAAGCCTACTACAATACCGCTCGCGCCGCACGGTCAAAAGTGGGCGAAAAAACGCCAACATGGCGTCGCAAAGCGTCGCACGCTCATAACTCCTTCAGTTTTAGGTTTCTTGAATAAAGGTTGATACCATTCGATTCGCCTCTTCGAGATCTACACAAGCATGTGTAAAACTTTACCGGAACTCCCGTATTTTCGACGTGGGTGGTCCAAAATTGGCTGGATGGGCGATTAGAGCAGCTTATTTCCCAGGATATGCGTGCTTTCGGAGTATCTCAAAGATGGCGTACGTCGCCAGTGCTCTGTCATGCTAGGAATGCCCCGAGAGTGCGCCGTGCACAATGCACACAGAACCTAACCTATCAATCGAGTTGGCTAGCGCATGTCCCCTGCGCTTCTATCTTCTCTCACTGGGAACTGCGACGTTTTCAAGACTATTTCGAGCCGTTTGGAGAATGTTATCAGAAATTCCCCGCCACCCCACTCAGGATTAGCTCCAATCTGTCCCAGCGAAACTTTGGTGTGCGCCGTGAACAATGCATACAGAATCGAACCTTTCAATCGAGGGGGGGACAGCTCGTAGACTGAGCGTTTGGGCACTTTTATCAGAAATTTCTTGCCGCCCTACTCAGGAATTGCTTCAAGGCTGTTCAGCAAGCCTTTGGAGTGCGCCATAAACAATGCATACAGAATCGAACCTTTCAATCGAGGGGGGGGAGCGACCGCTCGCAAATTGCACGCGAGGGCGTCTTCGGAGCACAATAGCTCTGTCAAGTTGGAACCTTTCGGGTTGCAGCTTGTAGGTCTTGTAGGCAGTCGAAAGTACTGCTAGCACGCCAAAGCAGAATGATTTAGCATAGGAGGGGGCAATGTTATAGGGGTGCGAAAATGCAGGTGAGGCTTGTGTGAAGCATTTTTTTCCGATTTCCGTGGACCACTGCGAGAAGACGCGGGGAGCTAACGGCATCAGAATGCGTATGCGAACAGAGCACTTAAGGTACTTTACGGTGACGGGATCAGAACTTCTTACCTGCCTAAACTGCCTTAGCACCAGCTGCCGTTTTAGGGCAGCGGACTTAGCGGTTGAAGTTTCCTGCCCTCTTACTCGCCCATATTTGGGTTATCGACACTCCCAATAACACCTTTCTGTTCTGCTTGAAAATCGCTATCGAATGCTATCAATATCAACCGATTTTGGCAACATCAATTTTTTGACTGTTTCGCATCGAGGACGAAACCGCGGCGGAAGGACGATGACGTCATCGAAGAATCGATGTCTTCGAGTTGGGCAATGCTTGATACCATTCGATAGAGCTTTTCATGTTGAATTGAATGGTGTCATTTAAGCTGGGAAAGCTGTAATCTGGACGAGCAACAGCGTGGAGAACATCTACCGTTGTTGCGCTAAATTGCACGCGAGGGCGTCTTCGGAGCACAATAGCTCTGTCAAGTTGGAACCTTTCGGGTTGCAGCTTGTAGGTCTTGTAGGCAGTCGAACGGTCTGCTAGCACGCCAAAGCAGAATGATTTAGCATAGGAGGGGGCAATGTTATAGGGGTGCGAAAATGCAGGTGAGGCTTGTGTGAAGCATTTTTTCCGATTTCGGTGGAACACTGCGAGAAGACGCGGGGAGCTAACGGCATCAGAATGCGTATGCGAACAGAGCGCTTAAGGTACTTTACGGTGACGGGATCAGAACTTCTCAGCTGCCTAAACTGCCTTAGCCCCATCTGCCGTTTTAGGGCGGCGGGCTTAGCGGTTGCAGTTTCCTGTCCTCTTACTCGCCCACATTTGGGTTTCCGACACTCCCGGTAATACCGTTTTATTCATAACGAAAAGCTCTATCGAATGGTGTCACTCTCGACCAATTAAAAAAAAATCGATTTTTCGACAATATCGAGGACGTGGGTGCTTTAGGCCGGCCCGCGCCGACGATGACGTCATCGAGAACCGGTATTTTCGAAATTGGACAAATTTCCTCGTGCAAACTTCGTACAAAATTATCTAGGGGTTATCTAGGGGTTAGGGGGTCCGCTCATATCGATAACTGAGGGTGATCGGTGATCTTGACCCGACCACCCTCAAACGGGAAGTAACCTGCTCAAGTCCGCGGAATTTTCAAAAACGGACGTCGGATTCGTAATCAGCGCCCCAAATAACCCCTAGACGATTTTGGACGCAGTTTGCACGAGGAAATTTGGCCAATTTCGAAAATATCGGTTTCGATGACGTCATCACCCGCGCAGCTCGGCCTAGCGCGCCCACGTCCTTGATGGGATATTGTCAAAAAATCGATATTGCCTAAATCGGTCGAAATTGATAGCATTCGATAGAGATGTTCAAGCAGAACAGAAAGGTGTTATTGGGAGTGTCGAAAACCCAAATATGGGCGAGTAAGAGGGCAGGAAACTTCAACCGCTAAGTCCGCTGCCCTAAAACGGCAGCTGGTGCTAAGGCAGTTTAGGCAGGTAAGAAGTTCTGATCCAGTCACCGTAAAGAACCTCAAGTGCTCTGTTCGCACACGCATTTTGAGGCCACTAGCCCGCCGGGTCTTCCCGCAGTGGTCCACGGAAGTCGGAAAAAATGCGTCACGCAAGCCTCACCTGCATTTTCGCACCCCTATAACATTGCCCACTCCCAAGCTATACCATTCTACTTTATCGTACTAACAGACCGCTCGACTGCCTGCAAGACCCACAAGTTGCAGCCGAAACTATTCAAAATTGACAGAGCTATAGTGCTCCGAAGACGCCCGCGCGTGCAATTTAACGCAACAACGGTAGATGTTCTCCACGCTGTTGCTCGTCCAGATTACAGCTTTCCCAGTTTTAATGACACCATTCAATTCAGCATGAAAAGCTTTATCGAATGGTGTCAAGCATGGCCCAACTCGAAGACATCGATTTTTCGAGGACGTCATCGTCCTTCCGCCGCGGCCTCGTCCTCGATGCGAAACAGTCAAAAATTGATATTTCCAAAATCGGTCGAAATTGATACCGCTCGATAGCGCTTTCCATGCTGAACGGAACGGTGCCATTCCGAGTGTCGATGACTCAAGTCTGGGCGAGTAGGAGCGCAAGAAACTCTAACCGCTAGGTTTCGCCGCTCTAAAACGGCAGCTGAGGATAGGCAGTTTGGGCAGCTGAGGAGCTACGAGCATGTCGTCGTAAAGTACCTTAAGCGTTATGTTCGCGTACGCATTTTAAGGCCGTTAGCTTGTGGCGTCTTCTCGCAGTGGTCCACGGAAATCGGAAAAAAATGCTTCACACAAGCCTCACCTGCATTTTCGCACCCCTATAACATTGCCCCCTCCTATGCTAAACCATTCTGCTTTGGCGTGCTAGCAGTCCGTTCGACTGCCTACAAGACCTACAAGCTGCAACCCGAAAGGTTCCAACTTGACAGAGCTATTGTGCTCCGAAGACGCCCGCGCGTGCAATTTGCGAGCGGTCGCCCCCCCCCCCCTCGATTGAAAGGTTCGAAGGTGGAAGGTGTATGCGTTGTTTATGGCGCACTCCAAAGGCTTGCTGAACAGCCTTGAAGCAATTCCTGAGTTGGGCGGCAAGAAATTTCTGATAAAACTGCCCAAACGCTCAGTCTACGAGCTGTCCCCCCCCCCTCGATTGAAAGGTTCGATTCTGTATGCATTGTTCACTGCGCACACCAAAGTTTCGCTGGGACAGATTGGAGCTAATCCTGAGTGGGGTGGCGGGGAATTTCTGATAACATTCTCACGGCTCGAAATAGTCTTGAAAACGTCGCAGTTCCCAGTGAGAGAAGATAGAAGCGCAGGGGACATGCGCTTGCCCACTCGATTGATAGTTAGGTTCTGTGTGCACTGTGCACGGCGCACTCTCAGGGCATTCCTTGCATGACAGAGCACTGGCGACGTACGCCATCTTTGAGATACTCCGAAAGCACGCATATCCTGGGAAATAAGCTGCTCTAATCGCCCGTCCAGCCAATTTTGGACCACCCACGTCGAAAATACGGGAGTTCCGGTAAAGTTTTACACATGCTTGTATAGATCTCGAAGAGGCGAATCGAATGGTATCAACCTTTATTCAAGTAACCTAAAACTGAAGGAGTTATGAGCGTGCGACGCTTTGCGACGCCATGTTGGCGTTTTTTCGCCCACTTTTGACCGTGCGGCGCGAGCGGTATTGTATTTGAGTCCTTCCGATCTCTGCCTTGCCCCAGTAGGGGTGCGAAATTCGTTTTACTGTGATTGGGTGCACCTAGTTAGCCAGAAATTGTCAGGATATTCTGCCGAAACATTCGAGAAAGTTGGAGGAGCAATATATACTGAATCTTCACCTCAGCTTTGCCAATTATCGCTCGCTCGCTCCGTTTTGACCAAATTTGATTTTGCTTTTCTGACAAAACAGATTCATTGATAAAATAAACAATAGAGGATGGAGATATCCAACCCGATCAAAGTCCAAGTGAAAGCCAATAGGACTCAAAGCTCCTTAGAGTGGAAGTTGGCACTAACAGTACCAAAACCGGGGTCTTCCATGAATTTCAAACATTATGGAAGCTCGCGCCCGCTGCGTCAGCAACTCACCGTTACTCTCCGGCTTATCAAGGCTGGGAAGTCCAGATCAGTTTATGCAGAACCAAGCGGATCGGTGGGTAACGTGAAGGTACAGAGGATACGTGACGAGACAACAAATTAAGAGCTGAACTCGTTTGTTGACCAACGGCACACTGCGAAAACGTGAAAAACGTTCTGGCTCCGTTCGATGGGAAGACCGTGAGAACTCCTCCATTCTTCTTTCTGGTAATGAGAACTGATGGAAGAACGAGAAAAGCGACAAGACGGCTTTTCGGCCAAAACTGGCAGTTAGTTAACGGCGGCATTAGAAACGTGAACCTCTGCTCAATCTAGCAATAGAACGAAGCTAGACGGTAAAGGTCAGTCGTCCTCACTATCCTAACAAAAAGCATTGGCGACCTCTTGTCCTACACTTTGCGGAAATGGTGGAAAATTTCCTGTAGCATCCGTGGCACCAGCTGGCATTCAGCTCGAATGTCACCCATTGCCATCTCCACTGAATCGCGCCGCGGGCCGGAACATCTCAACGCATCTCTCGAGAGCCTCAAAAAGTGTATGGCCCGACGTTCAATGCTCTCACGGACACGTTTGAGTAATCTTCTTTTCCACATTTTTGCTTAGGCCTATGTTATACTTCGGCGACGTGTCGGCGACGCTGTGTTGCGCGGGTTGCTACGCACTGCTTAGCAGCCCGCGTAAGGCCTATGTTATACTTCGGCGACGGTTGGCGACGCTGTGTAACGCGGGCTGTTACTTGCTGCGTAGCAGCCCGCGTAACACTGCTGCCGACGTCGCCGACAACAGTGTCGCCGAACTGTAACATAGGCCTTAAGGCCCCGCAGACCTTTCCGGCCACCGGCGGACGGCGAAATCGATGAGTCATGCCGCACAACGGCGGCTGCCGGCCGGCCAGCGGCGACGGCGGAGTACTGTAGTCTTTCTAGTCGGGACCCCGCCGCGAAAGGGCAGAGCGCAGACACTCTCCCGGCGCCGCTGGGGTGGCGCCGTCTCGTATGATTCAAATCATTTCCGGCGGTGCCGCTCCAGCGGCGCCGCTGGCAACTCCGCAGAAGTCTGGGTGCCTCTAGGCATATGTTATACTTCGACGATCCGTCGCCGACGGCGTGGGAGCCCGCGCATGACGCGCTAAAGAGCGCGCACACACAGTTTCGCTGCCGAGCGCGGCGCGAGAGAAAAAGGGAGCGCGCGCTCTAGTTCTCTTGCGCTGCTCTCGGCGACGGAGTATGCCACCCCGTGTGGCGCCGTCACCGACAGCGTCGCCGACATGTCGCCAAAGTATAACATAGGCTTATGTCTAAAACTTGGAGCGGCTGCTATGGAAAATAGAAGTTCTTAAGTTCTTGGATGTTTGGTTGCAATCAAAACTCTCGCGCCAGGCGGGACTCGAACCCGCACCTTCTTCTTTCCGGGCAGTGATGCTACGCCTTACACCATCAGCGCTGTTCGACCGAGCAGAACATCCACGATATCTTTATGATGCGAGCTGTAATATATTATGCAACGCAGCTCCATATCCCTTTGAATCCTAGGCAAGGAGTTGTGACCGGCGGATACGAGCCGGCTGACCCAGGGTCGTAAACTGGTATCCGGGGGAGATACCGTAGCAGTGCAGGTAGGCGTGCCACCGTCGACTCTCCCGAACAGCCATCTCATGCTTACTACCACTCACTTGAGACCCACTTGGTGTGGTTTTCCTCTAATTGTTCTCCTCATTTTCCCTTTAAAACTATATCTCATTTGTGATAAACATTGCTCGCAGTCCTAATCTTTTGTGATTGTCGTTGAGGTCTATAAGACAGCCGGATTTGATTGACGAAATACGCTAGAAAGCGTACAGAAGGTCGGACTAAACCGGCTGAGCTTTGATCGCAACCAAACATCGGTCTGAGAACCGCTGATGTTTCCCTAGCAACAGCTCGTGGAGCCAAACCAACTACCTGCCATCGTCCAATGGGGGAGGCAGAACGGATTACGTGTCCGACCCACCTAATTTCCGACTACCGCCCTCAATGTCTGTTGTTGAATATGGTGCCATTGCCGCGTGCCGAACTTCACTCGCACGTCTGCCCACTCCAGCCCTCACTTCGGCACTCGGCAACGGCACCATATTCAACAACAGACATTGAGCGCGGTAGTGGAAATTAGGTGGGTCGGACACGTAATCCGTTCTGCCTGCCCCACTGGACGACGGCAGGTAGTTGGTTTGGCTCCACGAGCTGTTGGTAGGGTAACATCGGCGGTTCTCGGACCGATGTTTGGTTGCGATCAGAGCTCAGTCGGTCTAGTGCGGCCTTCTGTACGCTTTCTAGCGTATTCCGACAACCAAACCCGGCTGTCTTATACATAGACCTCAACGACGATCGCAAAAGATTAGGACGGCAAGCAATATTTATCACAAATGAGATATAGTTTCAAAGGGGAAACAAGGAGAACAGTTAGAGGAAGACCACACCAAGTGGGTCTCAAGTGAGTAATATAGATTTGGTTGCCCGTGTACAGATCCCTCCTGTCATTCGTGTGCTAACGGTTCACACTGCAGATCCATGAAGAATGGCCAGATTTTGGGCGCTCTTGATGTACTCCGACATGCCAACTAGGGAACCCCTGTCTGATCGTGGTTTTGATCACGTTTGAGTCCCAAAGAGCGTGGACCCCTTTAGATGGACGAGAGCGATACATGTGCAGCCCATTTATCAAGCGATGCCAGATGGCAGTATAAAGTGAGAGACTTTCTAGGAGGTGAAGACAAAGGTACGGTTTGTATTCAGCACTAGGACGAGCAACACTGCACGGATGCCAGTTTTCGGACAAAAAGCGCACCCAAGAAGGAACGAAGAACAGACATCCGAGCCAGCACCTAACCATGAGTATGATCGATTGCATTCTGTGCAGAAATGACATTAACGGGCGAGGTTCTCATGCAAAGTGCATGCAATCACAAAAGCAATCACTAATTCGATCAGTCTACCGTCGGCTGCCGAAAAAATACAAAAAGGACCAGAGATAGAAGGAAAGCACAACGCAAACGAAACAGGCGACACTGAACTACGCGCCAAGGCTACGTGACGGAGACGTTCCGACGATGTCATCCAATTAGCCGATAAACGAACGACCTCTGCGCTTAGGACATATGCGTGCGTAGATCGGAATGTGGTGGGCGGTAAGGAAGTGGAGAAAGTTCCCGAGAGTTCCTCGTTGGTATCTACGGCGCAGCTACGCCTGCTCAGTCTACTCTCAATGTAGAACATATCCATGCAGTAGTAAAGAATAGAGGGTAAAGGACAGCTTTAACCAGTCCTTCGAGGGGTGCGCCACGCCTCTTACTTCTACGCTTTATCGCCGAGGCCATTTGAATGGGTATTTGGACTACGCAATGACTTGCAATTATCAGCCTACGGAAAAATTTATTCATTTCACCTGTATCACCTGTATCACCTGTCGTCCCGTTGATCATCGACTTGCTCGAGCGGGCGCCAGCAGCGTCTCCATTCGTCCCTGTCGCGTGCCAGAGTGGTCCAATGGATCCTCCTCGCTCGAGGGACACGAAGAGCGTCATATCGGTCGTTCAGGGCTTTCACGAAGAAGTCCGACCAACGCGTTGGTGGTCGTCCTGGTGTTCTTTTGACATCCCGCGGAATCCAGTCTGTGACGGCTCTCGTCCAGCGGGTGTCTGCGAATCGCATTATGTGGCCGGTCCACCTAATTTTCGACGACTTAGCCCATGCGACAGCGTCTCTGATCTTCGAACGTCGGCGAAGCTCGGAACTCCGGAGGCCTTCTCTCACTTGCGTGAGTCGTGTCACTCCGAGCATCGTCCTCTCGATTCCACGCTGCGCGACGCTGATCGCGTGTTCATCCTGCTTTCGTATAGCCCAGGTCTCTGAGGCGTATGTTAGGGCAGGAAGAACAGTGGAGTCGAATAGGTGGGCACGGAGTCGGACGTTCTTCGTTTTCTTCACGACTTCTTCGACGCTCTTGAAAGCTCCCCAAGCCGCTCGTTTCCTCCTGCTCAGCTCTGGTGCTAGGTCGTTGGCCATGTTGACTTCGCGACCCAGATACACATAGCTGGAGCATTCGGAGATGTTCGTTCCGTTGAGCGAGAATGGGGCATCAGAAACCCATCCGTTCTTCATGAACATCGTCTTCGTAAGATTCAGCTGCAGTCCAACGCTTCCACATACACGATCGAAGTCGGCCAGCATTCGCTCCGCCTGACTGATGCTCGGTGTTATGAGCACGATGTCGTCAGCGAAGCGAAGATGGTGCAGTTGCCGGCCGTCGACCTTCACTCCCATGTCATCCCATTCTAGTTCGCGCATGACGTTTTCGAGGGTGGCGCTGAAGAGCTTCGGGGATATGGTATCCCCTTGTCGAACCCCTCTCTTCACGTCAATGACGACGTCGTTGTAGAATGGAGAGATCTTGGTCGTGAATCCACTGTACAGCTCTCGAAGGACTCTGATGTACTGAGTAGGAACGCCCTGGGTGAGCAGGGCTTCCATGACCGCTTCAGTCTCGACGGAGTCGAATGCCTTCTTCAGGTCGATGAAAGTAAGGCACAGCGGCAGCTTGTACTCTCGCGACACTTCGATGAGCTTCGTAATGGTGTGTATGTGGTCGATCGTGCTGAATCCTCTCCGAAATCCTGCTTGTTCGCATGGCTGTCCTTCGTCCAGCGTTCTACTAATCCTATTCAGGATGACTCGAGTGAACAGCTTGTAGACTACGGACAGCAGGCAGATCGGGCGATAGTTGCCAATGTCGTGCACGTCTCCCTTCTTGTACAGCAAGACGGTCTTGCTGGTCTTCCACTGAGATGGAACCTTGCATTCGGACAGGTAGCGTGTGAAGAGCCGCGCCAAGGTGTTGATGAGCGCTGGCGGGAGGTTCTTCAGGTGTTCAGCTCTGATCCTGTCAGGACCGGGTGCTGTACGTTTCTTCACCGACGAGATGGCGTGTCGGATCTCGGAAGGGAGAACAGAGGGGACGACGTATCCATCCTGCGGAAGATGGCGTAGGGGCAGGTGGACGTGGCTATCGAAGAGATCGGAGTAGAACTCGTGGATGACTTTCTCCATGGTCCTTCTGGAAGAGGTGACGGTTCCGTCAGGACGTCGGAGAGCGGTCATCTTGGTCTTGAAGTTGGCGAAGTTCCGGCGGGCATTGCGGATGCTCAGCCCTGCCTCTGCTGCTTCAGCCAACACTTCCGCCCTTCTCTCCTTCAGATCTTCCTTTATCGCCGCTCTGCATAGCTTTGCAAGCTCGGACGTCAGTTGATAGTTGCCTGACGCTCGTGCTGCTCCACGCTGGCGTATCAGCTCGAGAGTTTCCGGAGACAGGCGTCTCTTGGTGGTCTTCAAGCTCTCGGCTCCCTTAGCACTATCGTGGAGATGGTGCACGAAGCGATCGTATTCCTCGTCGACGTTGTCCATGACGGCATCTTCCCAAAGGCCGACAAGAGAGGTGTAGAGATCCCAGTTGATGGTCGTTCTGGGACTCCTCTTCTTGAACTTCGCGGCCTTCTCTCCTTGACGCGAAAAGCGGAACCTCGCGCGAAGGAGGCGGTGGTCCGATCCCGTGTAGAACTTGGGGACAACGGAAACGTCGGTCAGGCAATACTTGCGATTGAAGATGATGTGGTCGATCTCGTTGTGGAACTGGCCACCGGGGGATTCCCAGGTCCATCGTAGGGAGGGAGGCTTCTGGAACTGCGAGTTTCCATGGATGGTCTTGGTCGACATGATAAACTCAGACAGCCTTTCACCTTGCTCGTTCCACTCCAAACCGTGGGTTCCGATGTGAAGTTCTTCCGGCGACCTTCGTGGCCCGATCTTGGCGTTGAAGTCGCCGACGATCACCTTGTAGAAGGTGTGATCTTCCTTATAGAACTTCTCCAGCTCCACGTAGAAGGCCTCGACGTCTTCGTCGTCGTAGTCGGATGTTGGGGCATACGCGACGAACACAGTCAAGGCTGGCACGGAGCCACATCGCTTCAGTCGCAGACGTCCGATTCGGCTTGTCAGAGACTCGTACGAATCGATGTTCATGGCCAAGTGCGTGTTGACGAGGACACCAACGCCGCCTACTCCCCTGCTGTCGCATATTCCGAGGAACAGTTCTTCTCCGGAGTCGTAGGCGGCGTGTAGGGGGTGGTGTCTTCTCGTCTCGGTCAGTCCGATGACGTCGTACTTGATCTTCCTGGCTTGCATCATCAGGTCCTCGACGGATGCTTCCGACGCAAGCGTGCGGGCGTTGTAAGTACAGATCGTCATCCTAGTCCTTCTCAGTTTGCGCAGCCTGGTTAGGCCCTGAGATTTTAGCAGCCTCTCCGTACTCGTCCTTCCCATCGCTGCAGAAATGGGGGCTCTTTCGGGGTCAGGGGAATGAGGCCCTTTTGTGCTGCTGTGTTTGACTGGAATACAACACGGGTAGCTAGTCAGGCTCTGTCGTGCGGGCGGGGTACTCCGGGCAGCCAGCCAGACTGCCCGAAGGGACGGGGCGAGACTTAAGGCGGCCTCGAATCGCCTTACATGTACTCCCAGTCTACCGAGTGCAAGCTTTTGGCCGAGCCGACACAGTTACAATCCGCACAGTCACGGACACATCCACGCACACTGTGCACGAACATGCCGCTCCCACGCACAAGGAACGCATCGACCCGACACAGCAGGAGCAAGGAGTCCATCCCCTGCATCCCACCTGCGTCTCTGGGCAGTACACGGTCGCATTTGGTTCGCGTTTAATTCCCCTATCCACCACCCGGGGACGCGCCACGTGGCCCTGCGACAAGCGGCCCGAGATCCCTCTTAACAAGAGAGCCCGAAGGCTCTCTATCGAGGGAGATCCGTGGTTATTCGTGGTTATTTATTCATTTATTCTGTACAATACAATGAGTGCGCCATAAAGTGCCAAAATGCGTAGAAATATAGGGGGCAAAAGACGGCAGATAATAAAAGACGAAAACTATGAAAGCTATGAAAACATGCGGGACCAGATTCAGCGCGATGGAAAGAGACCTCAAAATGGCAAAAACGAGAACGGCAGAAGTTTGTTGTCCAAGTGTTTGCTAATAGCGCATGCTATCAAGAAAAAACCGTATTCGAACCAGCTGGCCATGGTACCCTAATACGTTTAGGTATATAGATCTGTGCTGGAGCTTCGGCACACGGGTATGCCAACCAGCCATTAGTACAGAGTAGTGGAAAATTAGAATACCATGTGCTAATATAGCATCCAGCGTATACTCCTTGAGGTAAATAAATTTAGAAATTGGGACCATACCGGCCCCCACCATCTACTACTGAGCTCTGGCCCTACAAAGAATGGGAAAGCAAAAACATCAAGGAAAGTAAACATCAGTAAGAACAAAGCGAAGATAAGCGGAACATAGCAATTACAGGGTGCGTAAAAAGTATTGACGCACCTACTTTTTGTTTCAGCTCCAGCTTTCTGTTTCTACCCCTCTAGATTTTTGTGTGTTATTTTTGTTGTCTGTATTGTGCTCAAAAAACACTCACGAAAAAACTGAAGAAACATGATCGTCACCGTTACGGTGGCCCTTTTTTTTTTGTCGGTTACCCAGACAGCTGAATACTTCCTTAACAAGAGAATTTGGCGCTGTTCGAAACGGTTGGTGAGGAAAGAAGTCAGCAACCCAAACGTCAGCCACGGCTCTGTCATAACAGATGATGATTACAAGATGTTCAAGCACGATGACGTTCAAATCAAAAATTGTCAACCTCTGACCCATAACGGCAAACAGATAACGCGCGCAGGTGTGAACAGCTTCTCAGGCGAGCACAGCTTAAACGTGAATCCGCTGGATTACTCTTTCTAGGTGATTTTGAAGAATGAGGTTTGTGCTACTTTCAACAGAAGTGACCAGTCGCAGAAGGCTGCCCTGTTCGAAGCACGGAACAAAATGCAAGCGAATACTTGCGGCGCGTGCTCATGAATTTTTCCGCCGTTTTCGCTCCTGTATTCACAGTAAAGGAGCCGATGTCAATTACGACTTATTCTGTCGTGTTTGCAAGATCATTTTCCATATTTCTCAAGTGAATATTTTAAAACTTACTGCGCAATACTATTTCCACAACCGCCATTTACTGCGTCAATACTTTTTACGCACCCTGTAGGTGCAGTCATCTCTACAAGGTGCAGTTATCTCGACTGGCGAACTGTCTGCTTTGCGTCTACGTGCTATTCCTGGTTCTGCGAGCGTCTCATCCATCGCTTCGACTCGACTCACATTCGCCGACGTCAAGGTGGCACCAAAAAAGAACACTGAACGAGCACCTTCATCGCTGATGCCGGTGTTGAAGCGATGAGACGAACATTTTGAGCGGTTTGATAAGATGTTTGAACTTTTTGTCAAAATGCAAGAGTCACAACGTGCAATTATTAAAGGACCCGACGCTATAGAGGTTCGATTCGTATCGGAATCCCAAAAGGGTTCTGATCCGAGGTTTGCCTTATATAGCACTTTGGTGAAATATAACGCTGACACCAAACTCGTGGATGCTGAATCGTGCCGAATCACATGGGTGGGCAATGGCCAACAGTACACCGAGGCAGACACATGTGCGTTTGATAGAGAAGCTGTTAAAGAGATGGTGGAGACCTCTGGCGACGAGTTTCTTTTAAACGAGTTAAATAGCAATTAAAAGCCCAGTAGCACGCTGAGGAAAGGCTGTCTAAGGGCAGTAGAGATTAGTCAACTCAACAGAATAGATCTGATGAACAGAAAATGGTCGAAAAAGTTTAGAGTGAGCACGTAGAATTTGTTTCTTTGAAAGCAGCATAGGACCAAACTTCGGTAGCGTAGAATATACGAACAACAATGATAACGACACGTAGTCGTTCATGGCAGTCCCACCTGGAACAATTATTAAACAACCACCCTTTCTATAAGCTGCAACACATCAAACTTCTCCAATTTTAAAAATAAGGCTGTTTTCGGACTGAAGGATTTTCTTGGGTAGGACCTCCATCCAACGGGCAACTCTGAAGAACAGAAAGTTGAGCAATTTGTTATAATTCTTGTTCTGAACAGGTGTGTAGTGCAGGTTGAAACCACCGGTGCGAACACTACATGGCCTAAAAGTGTTTGCTCGGTGGTAATTAAATTTCATTACGTAATATTCGAAAGCGAAAACTAAGTCAGCTTTGGTCTTTTGCACCATAAACTCTTGAGTCCCAGCGATTTCAAGCGGTGATTGTATTCAAGGACGATGCAGCATTAATACGTCCATGGATTCGATAGAAAACTAGCTTGCTGAATGTCTTCTGGACTCTCTCAAGCTTTAAAATGTACTTCATCTTAGATGAGCGCCCTTGATGGTTAGAGTTTTTCTACGCTTGCGAACAATACTCAAGACAAATCAGCGCTTTATCCTTGCTCGACAGGGCTGGTAGGAATTTGGTCACAGCACCCCAAAGAAATAAGTTTTCGTTGGTATAAGCAGGACCTGAACCAGCAGCTCCCATCCCTAGTACACTCGACAACCGATGCTTCTCTAGCTACTTTTCCACTCGTCTAATACAACTCTAACCATCAAGGGCGCCTATTCCATTTTCACGTCAAACTGGACAGTTTTGAAACCAAATTGGACACTCCTCTAAGCTAGCCTACGCCTTTGATTAATTTGAAAAGTGTCAACTTTATCCCAAAAATAGTATGAAAAAGACTAACTACATCTCCAAGTTCTCTCTTTGTTAAACCTCTGCATTTTTCTTCGTGTGTGAATATTGCTGTGTCAAACGAGGTTGTAAGGTGGACCAGTCTATTAAGCGGCCTAACGTTTCGACCTGTTCGTCGTCTTCAGAGGCCTAAAATGGTTCAAGATTTAGATTTGTCACTTAGCCGAGCAAACACCTCACCCTCTCCATATCGCCCTAAGTGCTTTCCTAGACAAAATGTTGGTCTCATGCACTTAATGTCAAAATCGGTTCCACCATGCCCCTCAGCCCTGCGCTTGCCTAGCGACTAGATAAAATACCACGCCTTTTACTAGCCAAGTGTTCTTTAGTGCGTACTGCCAGAACCCTTTCAGTTTCCCCGATGTATATTTAATTGCTAGCCCACATTCAAGTTGATATACTGCACCAACTTTGGCGCAATCTCCCAACTTATTGTAGGGACATATATCACAGTTTTCTGATATGCGCTCCCTATCGTAGACCTATTTCGGACTAGCTGTTTCTTGATGTTGTCATTCGGGATGTTTACAAGCACAGCATCGTTTTCTAGCTGAGCCCGAGTTATGCTCCGCTGTATGGCATTAGTGATATTATCAGAAAAAAGGAAGACAGAGGGTATACGGTCTTGGCGTAGTATATTACGTTGCACAGGGCGGACCTTTTAGTGGTGTTGTGGTACCACATAGCCATTTTGGCAAGCGATTTTGGAGGCTAACCTTAATGACTCTTGTCGCTCTTCGGAGCATGTGCATATATCACGTGCAGTTCTGAGCATGTTCCTGATAACTACGCGTTTAACAGCTGTAGGATGTACGGAAGTTAGATGCACCAAAATATTTTTAGAGCTTGCTTTGCAGTACCACTTCACCCTGACGATGCCACCTGATATATTAATTTGTGGGTTTATTAGGGGGGGGGGGCAAAAGTAATGAGATTCTCCATGCTGTACCCAAACATGTCGTGACTGGAGTCCGGTTTCGTGTTTATCATAGTTGTACGTTTGTTTGCGACTTACTGAAGGCTACTTGAGAAGTGACCACACTCGCCCTTTCCAGAAGCATGCAAAAACCCCAGTCTGCCTCATGCCGAAACCTCAGTCTGAAGAGTCGACCTGTGTCGCGCGAATCTCGCCCAATTTCCAACCCCGAGCAGCCTGGACTCAATACTCACCCAAGATGAGAAGTACGACTTCTACCTTAATCTTGCCAAGCAGCGAGTCTGGGTGAGGCCTGGTGACCTGCTACCGACCTTCGTTCGGCGGGATGTTCCCGGCGAGAAACACCTTCTGAGCTTTTGAGTCTGCGCCCATGGACCGGTACACTGGAAGCTGTTTTCCAAAAGCACGACGATGGACTCCAAGCCATGGTAAACGAAATAGAAGAGATGGACTGGCGACTCGCACTTATTCGGTCTCAGCGCTTCAGGAAGGTCCTCCTCTTCGACAACGCCGCACCCCATCGGGCAAATGTGACCACGAAAAATCTTGCTCATCCAGGCTACGTTCACATGCCTCTCCCACCGTATTCGCCGGACATCTCTCCATGCAACTACCACTACTTGTTGAGCCTATAGGACTTCATGGTCGGAAGGGACACAAGAACCCAAGCAGACCTCGACAACCATAATGAGCAGTGGATCAGCTGCAGGTCTAAGCAGTTCTGGAACAATGGGATCAGGAAGTTGGCTGATCAATGGCAGCAAGGTCCCTGAACTTAATGGCGTAATTGAGTTATAAAGAGATAAAGAAATTTGTTGATTTTTTCTCATTACTTTTGGCACACCCTAATATATAAGGTAGCCGCCCGTTCCTGGGAGTTTCCTTCGTGACTTTAATGTATTGCGATCGATGATTCAGTAAATTGACTCATCCGTTTCGGACTGTGTTGACGTTACAATAAAACAATCATCAATATATCTGCAACACATTAGGAAGGACGTTCTGGAACTGGTTGTTCTATTTTGTTCATAAAGCAAACGGCAAGAACTGGAGCAAGTCGTTGACTCATGGCTAAACCTCGCGGAACCATTTGAAAATATTACACCTTAGGCACTCCTTGACCAGAGTCATGATACACACTGTGCTAAGCCGAAAGTTGTTAATGCCATTCTGATTTTGATCAAGCATTTCTGATAACGCCTGATGGGCATCCTTGTTTTGGAGGTTCGTGTATAGCGAAGTCACATCAAAGGTTTCTATTACACATTCTTGTTCAATACGTCTGCTGTGTAGATAGTGAAGGAATAGCCTCGTATTAGTCAGATGCGAGGGAACAGTGGTCAACAACAGTGCGGAATGACACAGTATGTCTCAGACACCGCTCGGCAACTAAGGTCAGCCGTGACGACGTCGCTACGCTTCAACGGTGGATCAGCGGGTGAGTTTATTTTTCATTCATTGGGGTTTTTCGTTTTGACGCTTAGGACGATATCGGAAAGGGGTGAGGCGCCTGCTCGGGTAAGTGACAAATCTAAAGTCCTGAACCACTTTTAGGCCTCTGAAGACGACTCGAAACTTTAGCCCGCTCAATAAACTGGTTCTTACAACCTCGTTTGGCACAGCAACATTAACACACTAACTACATCATTTATTTAACTACAAAGAATCACGCTACAAAATCATTATATTGTTCTTAGCTATTGCTTTATTTAGTTGTGTTGTGGGCAGTCCTAGTGCCCAGTCCTTACTCAGGAGTCCTATCGCGAACGCGAGTAAAGAACAAGCAGACTTCTGTGCCTTTTCTCTCCCTGCCTCTTCCTCTTCACTTCCTGCCCATATGAGACAGATCTACTTCTAGAATACATCGTCTCATAGAAGAATTTGTTGCAATTCCCATAGGCTTGAGATGCTGACTGCGACAAGGAAAGAATTTGTGAGACGGTGGCTGCGAACGCGTACATACCATTTTCACGTCAAATTGGACACTCTTCTAAGCTAGCTTTAAGATTTTTGAAATCAAAGCGAGGTGTTCCAAGTTCAAATGAGCTCTTCAAACATTGAACTAGAGACTCTCTAAAAATGTTAGAGTAATTTTTTGCTCAACAGAAATGTTAGCATAACGTTCTTTGAAGTTTTAATATTCTTCCCAGTAGGAGAACACATAGATTGAAATCTTATAAGTTTTTTTTCAATTGAAAGCTGGCTGTAAAGAGCGGGAAGTCGCCCATTTTCCCTTGCCATTATAGAGACTGCGCCATGCCACCGTCCGAAACTTTGCGATTTTTATTCGATTGATAGCAAAATGTTTGTTTGTATGCAGTTTCACATCTGCAAATGGAGCAACGTTAACAATGTAAAATCACACATATCGTTTTTTTTTTTTTGCTGCATCTAAGCAGTATTTACACATTCAACCAAATAAACATTGCGACTCGATTTTCGAGTGCATGGCGCGATCCCGCCTTTTAATGCACTACATGATTGCTGCCTTACTGTTGTTTAAACAAAATTAAATTTATTAATTTCTTAAAAAATAAAATTTTTATAAAACGTTTACACATCTTGGACAGTAAAACTAAGAAATTTCAAAGAAGGTTCTACCAAATTTTTCCTGAGCAAAAAATTACTCTAAATATCTTGGTGAGTCTGTAGTTTAACCTGCCTTGAGGACATTTCGGTTTGGCAGAGTTCGCTTTGATTTCAAGTCTCAGGCTGGCTTGGCAGAGTGTCAGGATTGACGTGAAAGGTGTCAAATTTGATTTGGAAACTGTCCAATGCGACGTGAAAATGGTGCTCTGCACCGCATGGTGTCTCAGAATTTGGTGCTCGTCTACTTTTTCTAAATTTTCACCTTTGTTGAATTCCCTATTTCCGTAGCATTTAGGAAAAAAAATTATGATAGGATGGTGCATGTATCGCCAGGGTGCATTGAGGTGCTTGAGCTTTTATCACTTATTTTCTCATCATTGGTCAATTTTTTGTGATGGTTTCGTGCGTGTCTTTGTAAGTGACTTACCTCTCTTTCAATAAACATTTAATTATCGGAGTTTGAGGTCATCTCGTACAAATCCGCGTGGCAATTATCCACTGAACTATCGATCGTACAAGTCGATCGACACTGATTATATATGTTGTGGCTACAGTATTGACACGATGTGCATGCTATTTGGTGAGATGAGCGCAAAAATCGATAATCGATCACTATTGACTGGTTGATCGATAATTGCCGAACCTGCACAACGGCCGTCATATTCGTGTCAATCGTTTGTTGGCAATCAGTTGTTGTCCACCATCAAGGGGCCACTGATTTAGTATGGACGTAAATACAATCAGACAGACGGATTATTTCTTTTAAACATAGTAAGCATTTATTTATAGCCCATATAGGATATAAATAAATGTTGAAAATTTTTAAAAATGTTTACTATGTTTAAAAAATAATCCGTCTGTCTGATCGTATGTGCGTCCCCATAAAATCATGGGATATAGTGCTGTCCACAATTTCGTTTTCCATCAAAAGGTTGCGCAAAGATCAGTCTGAAAACGAAGTCGAACGCAAGATCGCTTTATCTTCCTGCTAACCTCCGTCTTTTGGTCTGTTCATACTTCGCGACTAGAGCGACTCGTCGCCCGTGCAAAACATGCATATTGATTGAAACCGAGCGCGCGCCGCCGAGAAGTGTTCATAATCGGGTGCCGGCGCTGCCGCACCAGTCGCTCTTGTTGCTCTTGCCGCCTGCTCCTACTTGCCGGTTCTGGGCACGTCACGCGCGCTGCGCTCTCGTCGCCCGTGCAAAACATGCATATTGATTAAAACCGAGCGCGATCCTATTCGAGCGCCGGCGCTGTCGCTCCTGTCGCTCTTGTCGCTCTTGCCGCTTGTTCATACTTGTCGGTTTTGCGCCCGCCGCGCAAGTCACACGCGCTGCGCTCTCGTCGCTCTTGTCGCTGCAGTCACGAAGTATGAACAGGTCCTTTGGCGTAGCGGAGACTTCAGCACAGTAATGCGCAAAGCGGGTTCATCTCCCACAAGAACTGGAAAATTTTGCTGCCAAGTTCCTCGTTGAAAACTGGCGCGCTGACAATAGTGCCCTGTTTTCGTCTCCTGCAAACACAACAATTTGGTCTTCTACTCCTTAACTACTTTCAACATGCCAAGTATTTATCAAGAAAGCTATCTATGAGCACATTTCAAAGGAAACGAGTTCGTTAAGAGCAACCTGTGGAATAGTAAAGAGTGTGTGTGTGATTTCCGTTCAAGGACTGTATTATAAGCTCGACTGAAGCTCTTTCCAACCTATCGCGTCCTGACCGCAATAGGACCGTCGACACAGAAACATTGTATACACGCATCGAACGCCGTCGTCATCTCATAGTGACTTGGACAGTTTGAAAGGGCCAAACTTCTGTCGGAGTCGAGGAGGCAGGTGAGCGCTGGATGGCGACGCAGTCGGCTTCTCCGAGTCGGGCAGATTGCACAGGTCGTCGTCGCAGCAGCACACCGTCACGTTCAGATCGGCATGGCTCTGGCAACCAACCTGCAAAGGACCCACATGAATACACGAGCAACTGAGAGTTGGTAGTAACGTCACGGCCTGGACTCATTAAAGTTGCCTCTTCGGTATTAAACATATAGAAGTGGAACGCGTAGCGCATTGCGAAGCAGTTTGAACCGCAGTTATCTTCACCATTTTTATTCTTATCCGCCCATCATATTTGCTTGTGGGCGGGTGTAGCGCAGTCGGAGCAGGTGCCGACTGTCGCGTGCATCCGATACCAGGTTCCTGGTTCGGATTTTCTGCCCAGACTATTGCCTGTTTATACTTAGCGACAAGAGCGACTCGTCGATCGTGCAAAACATGCATATCGATAAAAACCGAGCGCGCGAATCCGAAAAGTGTTCATACTTGAGCGCCGACACTCCAGTCCCTCTTGTCGCTCTAGTCGCTTCAGTCGCTGCTGTCGCCTGTTCATACTTCCGCGCGCTGCGCTCTTGTCGCTCTTGCGCTGCTGTCGCGAAGTATGAACAGGGACCGTATGCTCGCCTACCCCGAGTCTCCCGCGATGGGGGATTGGAGCGTGATAAGATATGTTGATATTGATTGGATTTCCCCCAACGGAGAACATGAGCATACGGCCCCAGGCCCTAAGCCTTTCATCACTCCGGGGTCGACGAACTGGCACCAGACATATCTGGGAAGGATAAAGCGCTGACTTGTTCATCGGCTGGCCAACGCAAGTCATTCTATGGCCAAAACCCATTCAAATCTCAACCAATAAAGTCTTCAACCTGCCTACACTTGCGCACCGTAAGATAAAGTATGATCTTGTCATGGTTTATATAGGATGCTAACTGGTATTTCAGTCCAGGAATTCTATTCCGTTTCTTCTTTTAACCCGAGAGGTAGCCAGTGAAACATCAGAATCCCAAGGGCAAAATGTAATGTAAGATTAAACTTCTTTACTAATAGAGAGGAACCGAGTTTTTGAAGTTCTCAAAGAAAAACGTTCTACCTAGCTCCTTAAGGCAGTACAAAAAAAGTCGTTGGCAGGCATCTCCAGCTTCTTAGTTTACCCCGTTTGATGACTTCAAATTGTGTTGTTCATTGTTGTCTTACATGCTGTTTGTTTACCTATTCATTTATTTATTTGTTTATTTTATGCACACATGGGTGTGCCACAATGGAAACATGTCAGGAACAATGAAGGAAGAACCATCATCATTATGTTAGAAGGCAATAAAGAGAACAAGGATAAAATATTTCAAGAATACGACAAGAGCAGAAAACTGAGCTTGAAACTTTATCTGCTAACTCTCCATGCAAAAGTACAGTTATGGCCGTAGCCTTTTCAAAAATGCCGAAAAAGCCGCATTTTCCCGGCTTTTTCGGCCTTTAGAAATAACTTCCTTCAATGTTAACTAATTGTGAAAGTAAGCACATTTTTGAGTTCAGCAGCTCAAGCTCTATCAGATAGAGTAAAAAAATTGCCAAAAATTTCAAAGTTCAACAGAATTTTTTCAAAGGTTAGTTTTTCGTTCAAAATCGTGCTCCATTGCAAAGGGCGGCCGCGGACGAGTTGTCGGTCGCAAGTCGTCGAAAACCGTTGCATGCTCATAACTCCTTTAGTTTTAGGTTTTTTGAGAAACGGTTGGTACCACTCGATTCGTCTCTTCGAGATCTGCACAATCACAACATTACCAGACCACCGCATTTTCGCAGTGGGTGGCCAAAAATGGCTGGAACGGGCTCATTGCGATTGTAGAAGCCTATTTTTCAAGACTTGCATGTTGTCGGAGTATATCAAGCATGGCGTAAAGTGTCCCTGTCAGGCCAGGAATCCTCCGAGTGCGCCGTGCACAAAGCATATGGAATCGAACCTATCAATCGAGTGGGCGGAACAGCTTGTATAGTGGGCGTTTGGAGAGTATTATCAGAAATTCCCAGCCGCCCTACTCAGGAATTGCTGTACTCTGTCCCCGTGAGACTTTGGAGTGCGCCGCCCACAATGGATTCAGGATCTGACCTATCAATCGAGTGGGCGCGGCAGCTTGTAGAGTGCGCGTTTGGGGAGCTTTATCAGAAATTCCTAGCCGCTCCACTCAGGAATTGCTCTAAGACTGTCCAGCTAGCCTTTGGAGGGCGCCGTGAACAATGTATATAGGATCATACCTATCAATCGAGAGAGAGGGACAGCTTGTAGTGTGAATGTTTGGGGAGTTTTATCACAAATTTGCAGCCGGCCTACTCAGGAATTGCTGTACTCTGTTTTGGTGAGACTTAGATGTGTGCCGTGAACAATGCATATAGGATCGAACCTATCAAGCGAGTGGGGCGACCGCCCGCAAATTGCACGCGCAGACGTGTTTGAAGCGCAATAACTCTGTAAATTTCGAACCGTTTCGGCTGCAGCTCGTGGGTCTTGTAGGAAACAAAAACTTCTAATAGTGCGTTGAAACACAGCAATGCAGCCTATTCCTGGACAAAGTTACAGGGGTGCGAATATGCAGGTGAGGTTTAGGTGATGCATTTTTTTTTTCGATTTCGGTGGACCACTGCGGGAAGACGTAGCGAGCTAACGGACTTAAAATGGGTAGGCGAACAGAACGCACAAGGTACTTCACGACTCAGAACTTCTCAGCTGCCTAAACTGCCTTAGCCTCAGCTGCCAGTTTAAAGCGACTGGAGATAGCGATTAGAGTTTCTTGCGCTCTTATTCGTCCTGATTTGAGCTTTCGACACCCGCAATGGTACCGTTCCGTTCAGCATGAAAAGCGTTATCGAATGGTATACATTTCGACCAATTTTGGAACATCGATTTTTTGACAGTTTCGCATCTAGGACGAGGACGCTCTAGGCCGCGGCAAAGGGACGATGACGTCACCGAAAATCGATGTTTCCAAACCGGGCCAACTTGGGTACAATTCGATAGAGGTTTTTATGCTGAATTGAAGGTGTTATTGAGCCTAGAAAAATCTGTACTCTGGACGAGGAAGAGCCCAGGAAACTTCAACCGCTATGCCCACCGCCCTAAAACGGCAGCGGGGCCTGAGGCAGTTTAATCAGCTAGGGAGTTGTGCGCATGTCATCTGAACGCACCACAAATGTTCTGCTAACGTTCGCATTTGTAGGCCGTTAGCTCTCCGCGTCTTTCCGCAGGCGTCGACTGAAATTGGAAAAAATCGAACCACACAAGGCTAACCCGCATATTCGCAGCACTGTAACATTGCCACATCCTAAGCTACAGCATTCTGCTTCAGTATTCTACTAGACCGTCTTACTGCCTACTACGCCAACGAGTTGCAGCCGAAACGAGTCGAACTTTACAGAGTTATTGCGCTCCGAACACGCCCGCGCGCGCAATTTAGCACAACAACGGTCGATGTTCTCCTCGCTCTTACTCGCCCAGATTACAGTTTTCCCTACACGTAATAACACCTTTCATTTCAGCATGAAAAACTCTATCGAATGGTATTAAGATTGGTCCAATTCGATGATATAGGTTTTGATGACGTCACCGTCCCTTTGCCGCGGCCTAGAGCGCCCTCGTCTTCGACGCGAAATTGTCAAAAAATCGATGTTCCCAGAATTGGTCGAGATTGACACCATACGATAGAGTTTTTCGAGCTGAGGAGAACGGTGCCATTGCTATTTTCGAAAACTCAGATATGGACGAGTAAGAGCGCTGGAAACTTCACCGTTGTACTCCGCCACTCTAAACTGGCAGATGAGGCTAAAGCAGTTTAGGCAGCAGGGAAGCTATGAGCACGCCCTTGCAAAGTACCTTCAGTGTTCTGCTCTCCTACGCATTTGTAGGCTGTTAGCTCTCCCATTCTTCCCGCAAGGGTCGACTAAATTCGGGAAAAATCGTGTCACACAAGGACAACCTGTATATTTGCTCCACTGTAACTTTGTCCATTCATAAGCTGCACTACCGTTTTTTAGCGCACTACTAGAGGTTTTTGCTGCCTACAAAACACACAAGTTGCAGCTGTAAAGGTTCACAAATTACAGAGTTATCGCGCTCAGAACACGCCCGCGGGTGGTGCAATTTGAGAGCGGTCTCGCCCACTCGATTGATAGGTTCGACCCTATATACATTGTTCACGGCGCACTCCAAAGTCTCGCCGGGACAAATTGGAGGAATTCCTGACTAGTGCGGCTGCAAATTTCTGATAAAATTCATCAACGCTCATTCTACAACCTGTCCCCCCCCCCCCCTCTCCATTAAAAGGTTCGATTATATATGCATTGTTCCCGGCGCACTCTCGGAGAAGTCCTGGTATTACAGAACACTTTACGCCGTGATTGAGATACTCCTGAGACATGCAAATCCTCAAAAATAAGCTTCTCCAATCGCAAAAAGTCTGCTCCAGTCATTTTTGCCCAGCCACTGCGAAAATGCGGTGGCCTGATAAAGGTATATTCATAATTGTGCAGATCTCGACGAGACGAATCGAACGGTACCAACCGTTTCTCAAAAAACCTAAAACGAAAGGAGTTATGAGCAAGCAACGGTTTTCGACGACTTGCGACCGACAACTCGTCCGCGACCGCCCTTCGCAATGGAGCGCAGGTTTTCAATTTCGAATATTTTCATGGCTCCATATGAAGAATGTATATCATACAATAGAGCTCGAGCTCCTGAGCACAAATATATCCTTCGTTTTCGAAATGAACGAATTCTGGGCGAGTTATACCCAAAAGACGCAAAAGCCGGGAAAACGCGGCTTTTTCGGGATTTGATCAAAAGATACGGCCATAACTGTATATAAATAAGCAAATAAATCGCCCCCACGACACTCCGTAGAAGTAGAATGCGTGGTGCATCCCCAAAGGTATTGAGTAACGCGGGCGAACAGACAGACGAACAGTATCTATTTTTATATGGAGGGGTAGGGGCGCGTGTAGCGCAGTCGGAAGAGGCGCCGGCTGTCGCGTGCACCCGATACCAGGTTCCTGGTTCGGATTTCCCGCCCAGGCCAATCAAGCCTTCCATCCCTCCAGGGTCGGTGAATTGGTATAGAGCGCTGACTTGTTCATCGGCTGGCCAACGCAAGTCATTGTATGGCCAAATACGCATTCATATCGCCGACATCCCGTAGAAGTAGAATGCGTGGCGCATCCCAAAAGGGATTGGGTAACGCCGTCCTTTATCCTTTTTATCCTTATATGAAAAGGAAGTAGTGTTGTCTTTATGTTGTTACAGGATGTTTTATTGCGATCAAAACATATAGCCTCTCTACCAGCCGCTCCAGGCTTAAGCAAATGTGTTAGAACAGTGTTGCCTTCGTCTCTGCAAAGAAATAAATGGATTATGAAAAAACGTCGGTGCTAGACAGTTCCACACGATGCGGATGCGTTACGCATTCTGCTTGTACGAGATGTCCAGAAAGGAACTTGAAGGCGTATTTGGCCCCGAAGTGATAAAGGACAGAGGATAAAGGACGGCGTTACCCAATCCCTTTTGAGATGCGCCACGCATTCTACTTCTACGGGATGTCGCGGAGGCGATTTGAATGCGTATTTGGCCATACAATGACTTGCGGTGGGTAGCCGATGAACAAGTCAGCGCTCTATCCTTCCGAGACAAGTCTGGTACCAATTCACCGACTCCGGAGAGATGGAAAGCTTGGTTGGCCTGGGCGGGAAATCCGAACCAGGAACCTGGTATCGGGTGCACGAGAGAGCCGGCACATCTTCCGACTGCGCTACACGCGCCCACCAGAAAATGATATGTGGTGGTTCATTGCGATAAAATGATCAGTGTCATACCCTTTGCAGGTACAGAGTTTCTACCAATTCTATGACACCGTAGGGGTGACAGCCTTCACGGACAGGAACCGATCCCGAAATCGACCTGTGTGAATAACAAGAAAACGAGTGCCTTTTGTCGATGGGATCGGACGCACCCCAGACCAACTATTTAATGCCAAAAAACTTACGATTTCCCGTTGCACAGCGGTGCTTATCTCCTTTCCTGCTGCTGTACACCTTCAGGACATAACGGCTATCAGTAGGCGCCGTTATGGGGTTTCTCTTTCACGTCACATCCACGCGAACGCCATAAAGCACGTGCCACATCTGGTTGTTCCAGGCAAACACAAAGGTTACTCAAACGAACGCTGATAACCGCTGTGCGCCGAGAGAACCCTCCTGGGTAAGACTTTTTCAGAGCAACAGGTCCATTCTTGCAGTATAACAAGTGATTGAAAGAATGGAAGATGGTCTAAACGATAGCGGTTTCAGTTCATTTGTAGAGATCAGAGGTCCGTGGTTATCATACAGGATTTCCATTCTTCCGGTGGAACCTTTTGGAGTCTCCATCTGTTGATGCACGTCGACAAAGTGGCGTGTCTGTCTGTTCAGCTCCGCGTCAACGCCACAGAGGCCTGTCGTTTTGGCAAAAACAAGTTATATCTCATCCTCCTTATGTGCCACTTTCACGTCGAATTCGACATTTCACGTCAAGTTTGACACTTTTCAATTCGAATTGGACACTCTTCTAAACTAGATTGAGACTTCCGGAATCAAAGCGAACGCTTCCCAATCAAAACGAGCTCCTACAACATTAAATTAGAGATCCTACAAAAAGGTCAGAATAAATTTCTGCTCAAGAAAGTTTTTAGTATTACTGTCTTTAAAGTTTTGATTCACCTACCCAATAAGTGGACACATTGCTTGAAATTTTACGAAATTCTTATTCTTAAAAAAATAATGGTTCAAAACTCATTTTAACGTATAGGAAGGCGGTCATTTTCTGTGTCAAAAAAAGAGGGTGCGTTCCCATGCCCTCTTCCAAGATGTCGCGATTTTTATCCGATTGATAGCAGAATTTCCGTTTGTTATATAACAAGTTATACAACAACGACAAAAACAACTATGAAAAACACATATCCTCACATTGATGGTTCGTGTAGGTGGCGTTTACAATATCAATCAAATAAAAGTTGCGACGAACTTTTTGAGTGCATGGCGCGATGGGCTCCAGCGCCCATCGCGGGCATGGCATGGATTTTCGTGCCCCGCGCGATGCCTAGCGTTGGTCCTGAGCGGATTGCCGTCGCACTCCCTTGCGTAACAATGAGCGATGCCACGAGCACTGACGAGGAAAAGATCCCAGCTCAAGGTGAGCTTTTACGATGCTATTTTGAACGGATGAAGGGCCGTGTGAGCGGAGTCCAGAATTCCAGTTAGTTTTGGACGAACGCTTTTCTAAAGACCGGAGAAATAGGTGTAAAAACGTGTGCACAACACTCATCAACCTCTATGACACCCCGCGAGATGTGCCTCGGTGGCGCAGTAGGTAGGAGTACCGCCTCATAGGAGCACACCGACGCGCTTCTGAGTTCGACTCCACGTACAGCCAATGTTTTTGCACATACATATTAGTTTGTTGCTATTACGTTTTCTTATAGTTACAGAAGTCAATTTCAGATTATCAGTGCTTACAAGAAACCAATGCTGTCTACTTGCGCCTTCGTATGGGCTAGTTTTTCAACGATGCGTATCTGCACCATATCCTTTCTTTGGAAATAAAATGACTTATTGCTCTTCCTTTTTAGTCAACAGCTACGGTACGAAACTATGAAACAAGTAAGACGTCAAGCGCTGTCACACCAGCACCATCTTGCAAAAGCCTGTGAGGAACAATCTCTTGCCTGGTAAAGAATGACCACATCTTCTTCGTTGACCGCGTAATCCGTGGGTGTAGAGAAGGGCCCTGGGTGAGCGTCGACGTAAACAACTACCACCTACGAAAAAACTAGTACACATGAAGGCACAAATAGACAGCATTGGTTTGTTGTAAGCACTGATGGTCTGAAATTGACTTCTGTGATCATAAGGATGCGTGATAAAAACAAACTAATACGTGCAAAAATATTGGCAGTATGCGAAGGACTCGAACTCAAAACCCGCAGGTGTGCTCCTATATGCGGCATTTCTACCGACTGCGCCACCGAGGCATATCTTGCGAGGTATCATAGGGGTTGATGAGTGTTTCGGTCACGTTTTCACACCTCTTTTTCAGGTCTTTAAAAAGGCGTTCAGCAAAAACTACTGTGCTCCGCTTACACGGCCGTAAGTCCTGTCAAAAAAGCATCGCAAAAGCTCACCTTCAGTTGGAAACCATTCCTTGTGAGAACTCTACCTGAGAGCGGAACTTTTGTTAGCGGCGCTGCTGTTCTAGCATGCCTTTCTCCGCGTGCCCCTACTGGGCATATTTTTTTCTCTGTGCCGCGGGAGAGCAAAAATCTTGCTCCATGGGATGATCGAACTCCCGACCTCGGCATTTCTTATTCCTATAAGTACCACGCGCTAACCAGCTGCGCCAATCGAGCACGTGCCTCACGCCGTTTTGTTGAACTGCCATAGTTGTGCAGTACAGGAAGGAAAACACCAGCGAAGCCTAATGCTTTCCGGAATAGTGGTTGTGTGTGCCGAAGAACGGTAAAAGTGTTCTCTGTGTCTGCAGCCAGCAATGCCAGCTTCCGTGGCGCAACAGGCAGCGCGTTCGGCTGTTAACCGAAAGGTTGCGAGATTTTTGAGCGACAAATTGTACCTTTGGCTCAGATTCCACCTCGATTCCGTCGCGGCGACGAGAAGTATAAACGAGGACTGACGTGTCTTGCCGTTCAACGTATCGCAAACGTGGGTGACCTGCTGGCAAAGTTGTAAATTCGCCAGCAATCGCCCGTAGTTAAGTTCAAATTAAGACAGGCTGGCGTACGTCACCTTGTGGAAGGCATTCCTTGGCTTTGGTTCCCCTCCACTTGACGGGCACATGACATTAACAGATATATACAGTGTCTCAAAAATGTATACACTGTTTGAAAGGTGATCATTTTGCTCACAGAAAAACTACTGAGGAAGTTAAGGGCTCATATAAAGGCATGAGAGGAGAAAAATCTTCCTACATATGAGCGGCATGGAATGCGCCGTGCACTCGTCTGAAACTTTGCATCTTACACTCGATTGATTGTGTTTCGCTTGAATACATGTTACAGTTTCCTCACAAGATGGCCGCTTTGATTGGTTTGTGCTTCCTTTAAGGTTTAAAACTTTTTTAAGTACTAGTGCTTTTTAAGTACTTTTAAATACTTTTTACGTTTTTTCTAGGGTTTAAAACTTAAAAACACACAATGGCTAGCGGAAAATGCAGGTACTGTTTGAAACGTACCAACATTGCTGCTAGTGATGCATTTGAAGATGTTTGAGGCTCATATGAAAGCGCACGGTCACGGATTACTGTGGCGTGCAAACGTCACGATTTCGCCATGTTCCTGCCTTAAACCCTGCATTTCAGACACGATTAATTGTGCATGGGTTGAATGTCTGTTACAATCTTGTTATTACATGGCCAGATTAGCCTGTGCTGTCCTTCTTTTAACATTTAGAACTTGACACTCATGTGAAAGACACGTGATATGTGAGTTTATTTATTGCAGAATTTGAATGTGAACAGGAGCCCCATTTTACGCTCTCCGTGGGCTGATAAAGCAACATTCCTTTGAACAGGGAGGTTAATTGGCATAACTGAAGCTACTGAGCGACGAAAAACGTTAAAAGAAGCCCAGCACAGGTTAATCTGGTCAAGTAGTGACATGATTGTGACAAGCATTCAGCCCCCTCTACAATCAGTCCGAAATTCAAGGTTTCACGTGGGGACACGACGCATTCTTGACCATTTGCACTCCTCAAAAGTCTAGTTACTACCCTTTCATATGAGTCTCAAACATCTTAAATGCTTAACTAACTGCAATGTTAGAACGTTTCAAATAGTACCTGCATTTTTTAGGAGACCCTGCATTTCTCGCACAAACCAATCAAAACGGCCACTTTGTAAAGAAATTGTAACCTGTATTCAAACGAAACACAATCAATCGAGTGTAAAATGCTAACTTTCAGGCAAGTGTATGGCTTATTCCCTGATCATACGTCAGAATTTTTCTATTTTCCTAAGCTTTCATATGAGTTCTTAACTTCTATCTTTACTGTGAGCAAAGTTATCATCTTTCAAAGAGTGTGTGGTGTTTTTAGAGACATCCGGTCGTAAGATGTTTACTTATTTATTTTGAGTGATTTTGTGAATGTCGCCTGATCTCCCGAAGAATTTCTCACCGTTATGTGTTGGGTTGAACATGGCAGAAGTGCAGGAATTCTCACCTGACAAACGCTGATCAGCTTCGCGTCGGTGTTCATCGTTTGGCAGGACGCGGTGATCTCTGTCATGTCGTCCGAGTATGACTCGAAGCAGTGTATCATGCCGTCATCGCAGACGTTCTCGACGAAGTTCGAACTGATCACTCCATTGATCACTCCCTTCGAGCCTGAACTAGGGTGGTTAGTCTGCAACTGTGCCTAGAAGGACGACAACGATGGCGTGGACCATCTCTAAAATGGGCCAATTTTTTCGCGACAGCCGAACGTCGTCGAGTCAACATGATTAGAACCCCATATGGTTAGTCATACTGATTTTTATAGGTGTTTACTGGGTTGCTACTAGAGTGAAGAGCGCTCTTCAGGGGTCGGATTCATCAACGACTTACATAACTTTAATAGAGAACTCACAGCGGAAAACTCAGATAACGCGGCTTATTGCTCACCATATTGCTTGATAAATCGCGCTTTCAGGAATTTCGCCTGTATTTTCTCCGTTAGATTGCTGTAAGTCGTTGAAGAATCCGGCCGAGGGCGCTTTCCTCCCATGATCATTATCCAACAGGGTGCGTATTTAGGGATAAGGATTCAACGACATTGAGGGAATTTTCGGATTTATTCTGGGCACATAACTAAAAACTATGTAGCAGATTGACTTGGAATTCGCGGAGTGGCTTCTAGAGGACAAAATAGTGCTTCGCATGCATAGATAAGTGAGGGTCTGCTCATACTTCGCGACAGCGGCGACAAGAGCGACGAGAGCGACTGGGGCGACGAACGTAGTGTAGTGTATTGCAGCCTATTTCTTGTAAGTCGGTCAATCAGTCAACACAGACACTAGCAAACAGTCATATTACCTATTTGGTTGGTGTATAAGTTCTCGGAAATTTGGGGCATGAAATGTTTATTATCACAACATACGAACAGCAATATCAAATCATTTGAAGTAACCACCCTTTACATCAATTGTCTTTCGCCAACGTACTGGTAAGTCATGGATGCCTTTTCTCCAAAACGTGGCCGGTTGTGATTCGAAAAATGTGAGCAGTGCCTCCTTGACATCCTCTCGGCTCCTAAATTGCTGGCCGTCCAAATAGCGTTGGAGGCTTGAAAACAAATGATAATCAGAAGGAGCGAGACCTGGTGAGTAAGATGGATGTGGAAGAACGGTCCATCCGTAGTCCGCCAACTCAGCCGCCGTCGCTCTAGCAATATGCGGTCTAGCGTTGTCGTGTTGAAAATACACCTTCACTTGCTCTCCTCGTGTGGTTTGAAGGTGGGCCCTCAACTTCCTCAGTTGGTCGACGTAAACCTCTGCCGTCACTGTTATCCCTTCGTCCAGCAGCTCCCAGTATTCTACGCCAAGAACGCTCCACCAAATGCATAGCATCACCTTTTCACGTGAAGGTCGGGTTTCGGAACGTCCCCTGCCTCTCCAGTTGCGTCAACCCACTGTGCAGCCGGTGATAATTAGAGTAGAGTATCCACTTCTCATCCCCGGTGATAAGGTTGTCCAGCCATCCGTGGGTACGTCTGAGGGTAAGGAGAGACAGAGCGACATCGGCTCTGTGATCCATGTCATGATGTGTCAAGTCGTGAGGTACCCAGCGACCCAATTTTTGCACCTTGCCAGTCGACTTCAATCCTCGAAGGACTGTTGAGTGACTAACACCAAGAGTGCTTGACAGTTCGCGAGTGGTTTGGTATGGGTCCGCTTCCACTCTACTTCGGAGGCCATCCAAATCCAGTGTCGTCGGGCGCCCTTCTCGTTCATTATCTTCAACGGAGAATTCACCAACTGCAAACTTCGAGAACCACTGGTACACAGTACTTCGAGCAGGAGCACTCTCGTTGTAAACATCCTTCAGGCGACGATACGATTCGTTGGCATTGAGGCCAGATTGATGTAGGAATAACATGACGTGCCGAATATGCGTCTCAGTTGGGGTGAATTGCTTAGCCATAATAGCTGACGTTAACAGCGCAGAAGTAAATGTTAAGAACAGTTTTGTAGCCCTTTCCTTTCTCTATCGATCTATCATTTACGCGTTGACACATGTGAGAAATTTGGCGGGAAAATGCGCTTTCAATTCAGGAGGGATCAAATGTCCGAGAACTTATGCACCAACCTAATACATCATCAATCTGGCACTCAAAAGAAGCACAGTACCATACCTTACCTTGATCTGAAGAAGGGCAGAAAATGAATCGTTTCCTTCGAACGTTAATACGCTATGGTTCAGTTACGTACTCCGCACTCCGTACCAGGGGTGTGCGTTTAACGATTGACGATTTACTGGTTTACCGGATTTACCGGCATTTTTCGTTAAAAAGTTTTAACGAAATTTAACGTCAAAAATTTCCGTTAAATTGCATTAACGACATTTTACACACGAGTTTTGAAATTTTACTTCTTCTTCATGCAAAGGAATTTGGACGATTTTTTTAAAATGAGCATTCGCATAACGGGGAAACCCTCTAGTTAACTGAATAAGTGGAAATAGGTAATCGGTATCGCCCTCGTATTTCGACATCTGCTTGAATTTTTCGGCTGGTTGACCAAATTATTTGCGTGCTTACCCGCTCTTCTCTGCCGTAGTTTTGAGTTTTTGGACTTTCTAGCAAGGAAAGGTTCCCAACTCAAGGCGAGCTTTCGCGGTGCTATTTTGACAGGATGTAGGGCCCTGTGAGCGGGTCCAGAACAGTTTTCTTTGGGAGATACACATTCAGTATACACGTGAATCAGTGAGCATATGTACATGAAAGCAATAAAATTAAACAAAAAAGAGAAGTTTTTGACCACTCTTCATTAGTTCTTAGATAATGAAGTTACTCCAAAAACATGCACCTTACATGTAGTCTATTGTATGAAGATTTGATCTTCATACTCTACGAAAAGGTAAATCCATCAAGGTGCAGGTCTAGCTCTAGCAAGAAATTTCGATTTTGTCTGTAGATTTTTGCGTCTGTTTGGCGAATTCACCATAACTCCACAGAAACAAGAAGAAATTGAAAAACCCAAAACACAATCGAATCCCAAACAAATGTGCTACAATACCGCCCGCGTCGCGCCGTCAAAAACACGGTTTGCCACGGAAAAATCCGTCGCAAACCGTCGCATGCTCATAACTATTTTAAGTTGTTTGAGAAAGTGTCGGTACCATTCGATTCGTCTCCTTGAGATCTACACAACCATATATAAAACATTACCAGGCCACCGCGTTTTCGCCGTGGGTGGCCTAAAAAATAACTGCAGCAGGCTTTTGCGATTAGAGCACCTTATTTCCCAGGGTGCGCATGATTTCGGAGTATCTCAGGCATGGCGTGCGTTGTCAGTGCTCTGTCATGCCTGGAATGCTTCGAGAGTGCGCCGTGCACAATGTATATAGGATCGAACCTATCAATCGAATGTGCGGAAGAATGTCCACTGTGTTTCTATCTTCTCTTAATGGAAAATGTTAAGCCTTCGAGACTATCTTGCACCGTTTGAAGAGTTTTATAAGAGTTTTCCGGCCGTCCTACTTAGGATTCGCTCCAGTCAGTCCGACGAGCCTCTGGAGTGCACCGCATACAATGCTTGCAGGATCGAACCTATCAATCGAGTGGGTTTGACAACTGGTAGAGTGTGCGTTTGGTGAGTTCTATCGTGAATTTTCAGCCGTCTTACTAAGGAATAGCTCTAAGGCTGTCCAGCTAGCCCTTGGAGTGCGCCGTGAACAATGCGTGTAGAATCGAACCTTCAATCGAGGGGGCGACCACTTGCAAATTGTACGCGCGGGCATGTTCGGAGCGCAATAACTCTTTCAAGTCTCGCTCTCGAAGCATTCCAGGCATGACTGAGCACTGACAACGCACGCCATGCTTGAGATTCTCCGAAAACACTGCACGTCACATGCACGTCCTGGAAAATAAGGTGCTCTAATCGCAATAGCCTGCTCCAGTCATTTTTTAGGCCACCCACGGCGCAAACGCGGTTGTCTGGTAATGCTTTATATATGATTGTATAGATCTCGAGGAGACAAATCGAACCAATTGAATGCTAACAGTTTCTCAAACAACGTAAAATTAAAGAAGTTATGAGTATGCGACGGTTTGCGACGGATTTTTCCTTCGCAAACCGCCTTTTTGACCGCGCGACGCGGGCGGTATTGTATGGTACCAGGTGCTTCAAGAAAAAAAATCAGAGTGGTCGATTGCTTTAAAGTCATAAAAGAGAGAGACAGTGGCGAATTATATACGGAAGAATTGCGGAAGGATAAAGACAAGATTGACCACTTTAATAAATGACGATAAATGCCCGTTTCGAATTGAAATCTACGCTACATGGTTGGCAAAAACAAGAATACTCATTGCAGAAAAATTCGATTCGATTAAAATTTGCTTAGCGGTCCGTGGCCTATTTTATTCTCTTCTTCTTTATTTGGTCGGCAGTAAGGACGCTTTGGGATAAAGGGACTACTCTGTGAGACAGGAAGATCTGTGGACTTCGTAAATATTTTCCGAGGACGAACTGTAGCAAAGAATTCGTTGTGGTCTTTGCCTAACCTGAATAAAGGATAAAAGGATAAAGGACGGCATTATTCAATCCCTTTTGGGATGCGCCACGCAATCTACTTCTACGGGATGTCGTGGAGGCGATTTGAATGCGTATTTGCCCATACAATGACTTGCGGTGGCCAACAGGTCAGCGCATTATCCTTTCCAGACAAGTCTGGCACCAATTCACCGACCCCGGGGGGATGGGAGGCTTGGTAGGCCTGGGCGGGAAATCCGAACCAGGAACTTGGTATCGGGTGCATGCGATAGTCGTCGCCTCCTCCGACTGCGCTACACGTGCCCTGCCTAATCTGAATACTTCATTAAAACATTACGTAGTTTTCCGAAATAATTATGACAGTATAGAAGAACGTTGGGCTGTAAGGGTCTATCTAGAGAGCGTAAGTTTTGCAAAAAGATTTATCAGCACAAAACAAACGCTCAAAAACGTTCAACCGTGCTATTGTTCATTGCACTTTGGATCATCCTAGAAGCTGGCCTTTCCACATGCTAAACGAACTGGGCGCAGTGTTATTGTTATTTTAGAAGTCCTGTTGTTACTGCGCATCCCAGTGGGTTTGAATCGTTTCCGTGGTGTCTTAAACCCTGCCACTTCGTCTGACAAATTCCATTGGCTCTGAGGAACACATGATGGATGGTGCTTAAGCAGTGTTGATTCTGCTGAATTGGTTTTCTTACTGGGAGAGCCGTCTCGGCTGTTGACACGAGGTGTTAAATCGCCTGCAATAACCCCAAACAGCGGCTTATTATCACGTGAGCACTTACTGTTGAGGAAATTGCCTACAAAACTATCGATTTTCTCTTTACGAGTGAGGGAAACTAGTAGAGAGATCGTCACGATTGCCCTTTTTGATCCGGTACAATCCGTGCCCTTTAAAGCTGAATCGTCAAAGAACTGGTTTCAGGGAGGTTCGAGCGCATAGTACTCACCAACATAGCACCTTAGCGGCTCAACCACTCCCGCACAGACAGTGCAAACGAAGAGTAGAACGACATGCAGCATGGAGAGGACGACGGTGTAGATTCGGGGAAGTAGGAAGAGACAGTGCCAATGTCGCAACCACAGAGACAGCCCTTTTAAACGGGCAAATATGCGATAAGGACGACGTTCGTCTCCCGCCCATGCCGTCGTGAGATAGCCCTGTGTTGGTCAGCGTACGAGCCAGGCATTTTCGGGCCTTCTGCAGTGAGTTAACCAAGGTGGCTAGTGAAATACTATTGAGCAGGCAGGGTAAGGATAAAGGACGGGTGTAATCAATCACTTTTGGTATGCGCCACACATTCTACTTCTACGGGATATCATGGATCTAATCTGAATGGTCTATTTGGTCTATATGGAAGCTTGCGGGGATCAGCCGATGAAGAAGTCAACGTTTTATCCTTCCCCAAACGAGTCTGGTGCCTGGCGCTGTTTGCCAGACAAGCTCACTCAAACGTTGAGGGCATTTTCAGCACGCAATTCATATATATCATTTTCAGGTTGAATTGGACACTTCTCAAATCAAATTGGACACTTTTCACGTTAAACTGGACACTCTTCTAAGCTCGCCTAAGACTTTTGAAATCAAAGAGAACTCTTCCGAGTTGAAACAACCTTCATACAGGTTGAACTACAGACTGAATAAAATGGTTAGAAATTTTTTTTGTTCAAGGAAAATTTAAAATAACTTTTTTGAATTTTGTTTTACTTTAGCTGCCCAAATGAGTGTAATAATTTTATAAAATTTTTACTTTTAGAGAAATAATAACGGATTAAATTTTATTTTAAAGCGCAGCAATACAGCAACCATATAGTGCTCTAAAATACCAGATTGCGCCATACACTCGAAAAGCTCGTCGCGAAATTTAATTCGTAACCTTTTCTCTAAAAGTAAAAATTTTATAAAATTATTACACTCATTTGGGCGGCTAAAGTAAAAAAAAATCAAAAAAAGTTATTTTAAATTTCCTTGAACAAAAAAATTTCTAATCATTTTATTGAGTGTGTAGTTCAACCTGTATGAAGATTGTTTCAATTCACAAGAGTTCTCTTTGATTTCAAAAGTTTTAGGCAAGCTAGAAGAGGGTCCAATTTGACGTGAATAGTGTTCAATTCAATTTGAAAGGTGTCCAATTTGGTTTGAAAACTGTCCAATTCGACCTGAAAATGGTATACCCTTTGCTGGCACATTAATTTCGCCTTGCGCTCAGCTGTTACAATTTTTGACATTTTTTTATTGGTAATCTAACCGATTTTAATAATATTATTACTAAATGATTTAAATCAGTTTCTTTAAGCCTCAATTGGCTGGTACCGAGGATGTAAGCTGTTACAACGATGTTTTGTTGCGATCAAAACTTGTAGCGCCAGGCGGGACTCGAACCCGCACCTCCCTCTGACCGTGCGGGAATGCTCTACGCCGATATACGGGCGAGTGCTGATGGGTCCCACGAGGTGTGGATGTTGCGTTCGATCAAACGGAACAGGTGGTGTAATGGCGTAGAGCATTCCCGCCCGGTCAGAGGGAGGTGCGGGTTCGAGTCCCGCCTGGCGCTAGAAGTTTTGATCGCGACAAATCATCGTTGTAACAGATTATTACTAAAATTGTTAATATTTCTCTCAAAATTATATGAAGGAGAACTCTTTTCAATTAATGAGGAGATTATGCTCAAACAAAACTTGTGTTGAGCAGTGTCCATTTCCCTTTCCGCCTTCGGTCCTTACCAGGCGGAACACGGAACGGAACGAAAGGCCTAAAAGCGGCCGGAAATCAGATTTCGGAAAACGGGAACGGAAATTCCGCACATCCCTGCTTTACACCCTGTTTGTACTTCCGACGCCAAGTGACGCAATGGCATGTTTAGTGACCAAATTGATCGATCGCGTCGCTCAATCAATATGACCACCATACGTGGCGTCGCGTCGCTCGGCGTTGAAGTATAAACGGAGCCTTGCGCAATCAGACGAAGAAAAATCACGACGATCTAGTCGAGTGCATGGCACGATCTCTTCTTTTAATACAATCAATGATCAAGTAATGGTTGAGTAAATGCCTTCTTGCGCTTCTAAACAAAAAATAAATTCTAGGAATATAATTTTTATAAAATTCCAAACAGTGTGTTTACTTCCTGTGACTTTAAAAGTGTCCAATTTGGTTTGAAAAGTGTCCAGTTCTGTTTGAAGTGTCCAATTTGATGTGAAAATGGTACATCTTCTTCTTCTTCAGCGTTTGTCCCGCATCGTAGCGGGGTCCGCTATTCTGGTGTTATGACGCCACCTTTCCCGATCCAGCGCTAGATCAGGGTAAACACCAGTAATCTTCAAGTCCGCATGTAACGTATCTAACCAGCGCTGCTTCGGGCGCCCTCTAGGCCGCTTTCCTATTACCTCGAAGTTAAGGCCTATCTTGCGGACGCTGTCTTCCTTTCCACGCAGAACGTGGCCGTACCATCGCAAGCGAGCTTCGCGCATCTTGTCGGCTATCGGCGCGACACCGAACTTCTGTCGAATAGCATCGTTTCGGATGCGGTCCATGCGCGTGACTCCAGCCGTCCAGCGCAGCATCTTCGTCTCCATGACGCTGAGGCGCGTTTCAAGTTCCCTGGTCGCAGGCCAACACTCAGCGCCATACATCGCTACTGGCCGGACGACTGCTCTGTAGATCTTCGACTTAAAGCGCTCTGGTATCTTCTTGTCGCAGAGCACGCTAGTCAACGAGCGCCACTTGGACCAAGCTGCACTCACGCGTGAATTCACTTCGACCATCAGTTTGCCGTCAGACGCGACTGCTGATCCCAGGTACTTAAACACCGAAGTGCGTGCAAGCTCAGTACCGTTAATCTTAATGGAGCCGGACTCGTTCACGTCGGTCGTTAGGTACTCGGTCTTCTTGACGTTCAATTTGAGTCCGAACATCGCCAGGCGGTCGCATCAAGCTTGCACCTCTCGCTCGAGTTCATCTTTATCTTCGCTAGCGAGCATTACGTCATCAGCATAAAGCAACGTCCAAGGGACGGGGTTCTGAAGATCTCGTGTGATGGCATCCATGACGACAACAAAGAGGAGTGGGGAAAGCGCAGAACCCTGATGTACCCCGACAGAGATGGGAAACTCCAACGAGGTTCCAGCTGCAGCTTGAACTCGACTCTTTGGACAAGAGTAGAGAATTCGCACCCACTCTATGAGCTCTTCGGGAACTCCATGATGTCGCAAGGCGTACCATATCACTTCACGCGGTACGCGGTCAAAGGCCTTCTCTAAGTCGAGGAAGGCGATATGCACCGACTTCTGTTTCTCGCGATGCTTCTCTATCAGGAGGCGGGCGGCGTGAATGGCATCAATGGTGCCACAGCCAGCCACGAAGTCGCACTGATTGCTGGACAGCTGGACGATGTCACGAATTCGTCCGTCGATAATTCGCTCAAAGATCTTCATGCTGTGCGGAAGCAAGCGAATCGGACGGTAATTGGAGCAGTCTGCAGGACTGCCCTTCTTCTTCCAAATCGGAATCGTCGTACTTTGGCGCCAACACTCAGGCACTTTTTTCTCCGCCACAACCTGATTAAAGAACTTCGCCAACCACTCAGCAGGGTACCAAAACTTCGACTTCCACAGTTCTGCTGCCACGTCGTCGGGCCCAGTCGCTTTACCTGGCCTCATCTTCTTCAAAGCCGCTTCAATCTCCTCCACGGTGATCTTCTGAACGGGGCCGTGGGTTGGAGCCGTTGAGGGGATGGCTGGATGAGGAAATTCTACTGTAGAGATTTCCTCAAAGTAATCGCGCCATCGCGTCAATGCCTTCTTGCGGTCCATAAGAAGATGGCCGTTCTCATCATTGATGCCGAAGAACTTCTCGATGTCCTCGGTCTGGCGATGGCGATTCTTTGCGAGTCGGTACAGATACCGCTCACCATCGCGCGACTCGAGCTTCTCGTTGACATCTCCATAATGAGTGGCTTTTGCAACAGCCACTGCCTTCTGCAACAGCCACATGGTGTATGACTGTGAAAATGGTACATAATGGTACAAAATGATACATAAATAGCAGCCTCGTTAAAAACTGATCTAGGTCTTTCTATAAAAAAAATTAAACATGAAACCATTTCGCATAAACGTATGGCGCACAAGAGGAGGGGGATTTGACGTCGATACTTACCTTCTTACCACAGAAAGAACAGAGGCCGGATTAGCGATTGGTGAAGTAATGGGTTAATGATAATGGATAAGCTTACCAACAGAGGGTAGTGGGCAGAAGACAAAGTTGGTATTCATGATATGGTATAATTCAGTGAATGGCATAATTTTAGAATTTTAGCTCATCATCCCCACCAGCTTCCATGCTCTTGTGAAGTCCAGGTAATGCTTCAATCTCTACCCTCTACCCACATAACCATGGGTTAGGTCATCATGAATCTGGGCTCTGATTCGCTCTTCGATTGGTTCATTTCTAGCTTTGTTAGACTCGTGACTTTTCTGCTGCTTAAAAAATGACCTCTCAAAGCGCTATCAGACGTAGAGACCAAAGAGGCGATGAACTCACATGACACCGTAGCCACCTAAGACAAAGACACCCGTACTGTGGGCTTTTTAAGCTATTGCACTGGCACTATGGCGCTTCGCCACTTCAATGACTTAACAGAATAGAAGTTGTGGTTTAACAGCTGCAGAAGGTCCTAGAAACGGTTCACCTGACAACGGGGAGATAAGCTCCTTTTCTGTATTGATTTCGTGAGTGATAAAGTTCAACGTCATGGTCCCATTGCTAGAATGCGCCACGCCTTCTACTTTCCCTTGACATGGTGAGGCATGTGGATATGTTCTAGGTCTACATAGTAACGGGTGAAGGGAGCCGATGATCAACCCAGTGCTGTTCCCTTCCCATACCAGCATAGTGGCAATTCTCCAACACCATTTTCGACCACCAGAATTTCGCACTCGCACGCAAATTTTGCATTTTACACTCGATTGGTTGTATTTCGCTTGAATACTTGTTGTAATTTCTTCACAAAGGGACCGTTTTAATTGATTAGCGTTTTTTAAGGCTAAAAACTTAAAAACACACCAATGCTTGCGAAAAAAAGCGGAGTATCCTAAAAATGCAGGTACTGTTTGAAAGGTTATATCATTGCTGCTAGCAAAACTTTTGAAGATGCTGAAAACTCATAAGAAAACACAAGATAACCAGATATCTATGGTGTGCAAATATTTAAGATTGCGCCATGCATCCGCCTGAAACCTTGCATTTCCGACTCGATCGATTGTGTAAGGGCCGAATGCTTGTTACAATCTTGTTACTGCTTGGGCTGATTAACCTGTACTGTGTTTCTTTTAACTTCTAGAGCTTGAACAATCATGTGAAAGACACGTGACATGCGAGTTTATTGATCACATATTTAAATGTGAGCAGGAGCTCCATTTTCCAAGACGGATTCTGTGGACTGATGAAGCAAAATTCAAGCTGCAGGGAGAGGTTAATCGGCATTATTGCAGCTAGTGGGCGACAAAAAACGTTAAAAGAAGGTTAATCTGGCCAAGTGGTAACAAGACTGTAACAAGCGTTCAGCCTATGCACAATCAATCGAGGCTGAAATGCAAGGTTTCAGGCAGAAGCATGCCGCAATTTTGACTATTTGCATGCCGCAAAAATCTCGCTACCCTGTTCTTTCAAATGAGTCTCAATACATCTTCAGAAGATTCACCAGTGGCCATCCTAGAACCTTTCAAATAGTGCCGTTGCAAACCTTAAAAAGAGCACAGATCAAACAAAACTGCCACTTTGTGAGGAAATTACAACAAGTATTCAGGCATTGCCGTTATGTCGCACATGTCCTTCGACATAGTATCATCGCCTCCCCCATAAATAGGCTTGTCCACGAGTTCCTTTTTCTGTCACCTTGAATGATATTTTCGGATTTCCCTCCTGTTCTTAGCTTCCTTTGTTTCACTTACCCCTCGCGTTCGTTAGTGCTTTTCCTTGAAATACCTCAACTTTTCCTGGTGTAAGCCTTTCACTGCCTTACAGTAATGTTGAGTCATATCAATTCGGAAAGCACAGGTGCTGCAGGCAATGACTCTCTTTGGCTTGAAGAAATCACTGTTTTATTTTTATATAGTTACAACCAGTTTTTTGTTTGTTGCTTCAACTCTTTTACCTGACTATATCTTTGCATATCTATCTCCTCTGCGGGTCTCCTTAGTAGGCCATCGCCTGGGGTGCGTAGTTAGTTTAAAGAGGTTCTTGAAAGATAGAACCCGCCCCGGTATGGCTATGCCAGTTGCGTGCCTACTGAGTCGTAGCACTCAAGGTGGAGAACCATCGATTCTATGTAATATAAGTCGGGAAGCAGTTGTTTCCTAATTATAGTTTTAAATTAATTGTATTTATTATCGCCACAATTTCTTTTATATTGCAGACAAAGTTTATTTCCGGATAAACTTTCAAGTCAAGTAGAGCCGCAGTATAGGCCTGTTCTTTTCCTCGCTTTTAATATAGTATATTACGCATTTTGACTCGTAAGAAGAATATGCTTGTAGACTTATGAATTTTTTGAGGTATTTGAGGATCAGCAACGTTGACAAAACAATTATGACTCCTCAGTTTCCTACTTATTTTCGTCTAGATTATTGTTTACTTCCTTGTTCTTTTATTGTGTTCTTGACATACCAACCATAGTGTCTTTTTTGTGGAGTGCTGGCTGTTTTTTCTTCTTTTTGACGCACCCATGAGTGCATAAATAAATAAATAAATAAATAAATAAATAAATAAAAACACAATTAATCGAGTGTAAAATGCAAAATTTCAGAAAATGCATGGCGCATTCCATGCGGCTAATATGTCATAAAATCTTTATTTCCTTAAGCTTTCATACGAGCGTTTAACTTGATCAGTACCTTCACTGTGACTAAAATGATCACCTTTCAAACAGTGCATACATTTTTTGAGACACTCTGGATTGTGTTCTGGTCACGATACATTCACATGTAAATTAGCGGCGTTTTCTGCCTGTGAAAATACTGTGACCTTATCGGAGCATTTCTCAGATTGTTCACTTCACCAGATAACAGAATCCTGTGCTAAGTCGTTTTTAGTGCAATACTTTGCCCCCTGAACAATCACGATAGTGCAAATGCACGAAGGCTGTTTGCCTACCTACCGTCTGGGCTGCTCAGCGCTTACAATTTGGTTATTTTCAAGAATTTCATGGGTATAGCAAACTGTCACCAGAGGATCCCTCAATGAAAAACTGTTGTTGTATCCCTGAGGATACACTTTCACTGGACCTATGAGGTCTCTTCTACTGCTCTCTGTGTCAACAGAGAGCCTCACGTACGTGTGCGTAAGAGTAGCAGAATAATACAGGTCTATTAGCAGAATATGTCGACCACGAACGACGACGGCTGGAGGCGGTGGAGGTAGGCTGGCGGCAGCTGGAACTCCCGACTCGGCGACCCTCGACGGCCCTCGGTGACCCTCGGCAACGACCCGCGACGACGACCCCTGCGGGAGGTCTCGGCAGCTGCCTTCAGGTCCCAACACATTTCTGCGGCCACGCCGCTCGCCGCCATGATTAAGGATAGGGCAGGGACGCCGCCGGCGGCGAGCTCTGCGTCCCTGCCGTAGGGTTAAGCATAGGGCTGCGGCGTTGCCGCAGAAGTGTGTGGGGGCCTTTATATGCGCCCCGTTTCCCGCCGATCCTTACTTTGACCTGCCTTGGCGAGTTACCATCGGCTTTCTACTAGCCGGCTACGGGCGCGCTACACTATATCACCTCTGTGTCCAGCCATAACAACTGTGGCATTGCCAGGTGCGTAGAAGTTAGCTGCAGTGCTCGTACAGATGTAGTGGAGCAGCTGGTTTGTGATCTAGTTAAAAGTATCGACTTCTTTCGAGTGAATGCACCAGCATTTGTGAAGCGAAACGCTACCATAGATTATAATGGTGGAAAAGTTTTTTTATACGTTCATTGATTAGGTTCAGCTAGCTGATCTAAGGAGTTGCCGGGCAGAAATGCTTCCATTTTACAGACGCTACTATGTATCAAATGTTTTTATTTGGACTGGGAGCAGCGGGAAGAGCCAAGCCAAAGAACGGTTGTGTCAGACGGACAGTTGATCCTCCTCTGCAATACCTTCTGGAGCTGCCACGAACGAGCAGTGGTCATTTCTGACCAATGTACAGCCTGCTTCGGTCTTCACAATGAATATGTAGCATGTTACACACGGCGGCAACACTCGTGTTGAAAAAAAAAATATTCCACAATCAACCTCTATGTCAAATCGCAACGAGAATGCCTACAAGACCTATACGCAACCTACTGTTGAGTTCGAAACTAGAACAAAGTCAAGAATAAAGACGTTTATATCCTGGAAAGTGTTCAAAATAATTTTACCCATAAAGCTCTAATGAGCTGCTTCGGTAGACTATCCCTTAATACCAAATGGCAGAGAAAGCAGCAGGATGTTGGTATTTTAAAAGTAGAAGGAAATCTGTCGACCTCAAAATGCCTTTTAGAATTCTCACCCATGAAGTACACATAAACCCCACTGCGTTTTTCCTACGACACTTGACTAGAACAATGAGAGGTAAGCTTCGGTTACATGTACCAGTTGCAAGAATCGCGGATAGATTACCATTCTTGAACTACTGAAGGTTGCGTGAGTGCAACTTACTACTAGCTCGTACCGGTACTTACTACTAGCTCGTATGCTTTCCCATGGAACTTCGTGGCGCGACTTATGCCATGCGAAAGAGCTTGAAACGCTGTTGACAAATACACCTTCTAAATCTGCTAATGGATCTCGTAGGCGAGTACTGAACGGTGAAAGATCGAGTTGACAACTGCATGTCGCCTGCGCTGATGAAGGGATGGGCGGAGCGTTGCGTAGTCAGCGCAGCCGGGGGACAAGCGTTCCACCCCATCGTCTCCCTGGCCCGCCCACCCCCAACCCCCTGGGCTTGCTCGAGAGTCAAATGGCTGCCTTAGGAGATAGTGGAGACGCAGACATTTGCCACGCCTCTGTTTAAAGGGGGGGGGGGGGGGGTAGAACACCACTCCGCCAGCGCAGCCAATAGCAAGTTGCGCTGCAGGTGCCAGTTGCAGCGGCGGAGTGGTAGTGTTCACGCCTTGCAGAAGGACACTCGCAAGTTTGGTCCCCACCGATGCTGATGTTTTTGCATTTTGTGACTTATTCATTTATTTATATGCTACGCCACTGAGAAGCGTGCTGAGAACTTTAGCAATAAAAGACAAGGTTAGTAGGAACAGAGTACCGAGCCAAAAAGGAAAAACAAACTTGACAAAAAAACAGTTCCAAGTTGTGGTTAATAGTAATACAACATTCGAAATATTAGCAAGGGGCCAAACTAATGCGCGTTTTGAGTGGTAAGCATTACTCTGACAAGGGAAGGGTCTGAAGCGTATGTCTGAACGGGGGGAGCGAGTCATATAGGAGGAATCCTCACCCCTCAATAAGCATGAAAATGTGTTTATTTTTTGCCAAGTCGTAAACCCAAGGAGTAAGGGGTCACAGTGGGATAGGGCGCAGCACGCGTTTGTGGGTCTTGTACGCCCACGATGCCTATGCAGCCAGTGGCTTGGAGTGTAGGTGGGTAGAGGTTTGACTCACGTGGGAGAGGTCGGGGGGTTTGGTTCCTCTGTGCTGCTGCATTTTTGCATTTCAACTGATTGGTTGAGATTTGGGGGACGTCTATACCATTTTCAGACGTTACTGCGTATTTTCCAGTTGTACGCTGTGGATCTTACGGATCCCAATCTTCTTCTTCCACCACTTCCAGCTGTTCATCTTCGTCAACTTCAAGTTTACGTGCTTCGAAGTCCTTTAGTATGCTGACCATCCATTCGGCCAGCTTGATTTCTTTCCTCGAAGGTTCCTTGTCTAAAGGTGGGCCATACTTCAGCGTAAGCAGGTGGATCACCACTCGAGCATCGGCGGACATTGTTGGTTTAGGTTCTAGAAAACCTCCAGCAGACCTCTGATTTCCAGGTGACAGGCAAACATGAGGGAAAGAGTGTATCGATGCCGTTTAGGTTAATTTGCGGGGTCCACACACCTCGTTTCTCATTTTAAACATCTCCGACGTCAGATCCTGGTCTCTTTTGAAAATCCGAGCGGGATGTTTTTTCCTGAGGTCATTGGTCCATGTATGGAAACAAACTGTGAGATCCTGTAACCTTCATACGCTGCCCGTATTGTGCCCAGTGCTGCTTCATGCACTTTGCACCTGTGTATCACTGGTGTTGAACATTTATACATCACCATGTTGACTACCACAGCGTACAGCTGGAAAAATGCGCAGAAAACGTCTGAAAATGGTATAGACGTTAGAATCCCCGAAATCTCAACCAGTTGAAATGCAAAAATGCAGCACTGCAGGGGAACCAAACCCCTGACCTCTCTCACATGAGTCATACCCCTACCCACCTGCGCTCCGAGCCACTGGCTGCAGAGGCATCGCGGGCGTACAAGACCCACAAACGCGTGCTGCGCCGTATCACATTGCGACCCCCTACTCCTTGGGTTTAACGACTTGGTAAAACGGTTTAACGATTCCCAAACCAATTGAGGGATGAGGATTCTCCCTATATGACTCGCGTACCCCGTTCAGACATACGCTTCAGACCCTTCCCTTGTGAGGGGAGTCCTGAGAACTTTAGCAGTAAAAGACAAGGTTAATAGGAACAGAGTACCGAGCCAAAAAAGAAACCTAACAAGAAAAACCAACAATTCCAAGTTATGGTTAATGGTAATACAACATTCGAAATATTAGCAATGAGCCAAACTAATGCGCGTTTTGAGTGGAAGCATTACTCTCAGTCAATCCAACGGTAGAACGGTAGAAAACCATATTTGTATGTAGATCCTACAAAAAAAACATTTCAACTGGAGTACGCTTAGATGCGACGATAGCTGCAAAGGGAGAAAGTTTTTTTGGGAGCATTCTATTATATCACGGAAAGCGCGTATCCTACTATATATAAAAGAGTAAGCGGTTGTGTCTGTCCTTTCGTCTGTCCGTCCGTCTGTCCGTCCGTCTGTCCATCCGTCCTTCCGTCGATCCATCTGGCCTTTCATAGACGTCGAGAGACAGGCGTCCGAGTTGAGACGAGGTGTGACCCACGTCGTGTCGCACGCGTCAGAAGACGTGTCACCGATGTCACGCAAAGGACGAACGGTTTGAAAAGACGTGTTACCGACGTCGCTCGACAGGCGTCCGGGTTCAGGAGTTGTGTCACCCATGTCGCGCAGTGGGTGTCTAGGTTCAGAAGAGGTGTCGCCGATGTCGCCCAAGTGGTGTCCGGATTCAGACGACGTGTCACCGATGTCGCGCAAAGGGCGTCTGGGTTGAGAAGACATCTCACCGTCGGCGTTCAACAGGCGTCCGTGTTCAAGAGTTGTGTCACCCATGTCGCGCAGTGGGTGTCTAGGTTCAGAAGAGGTGTCACCAATGTCGCGGAATGGATGCTTGGGTTAAGAAAGGCTCTCATCGATATCGTGCAAGGGGTTTCCTGATTCAGATGACATGTCACCGATGGGTGACCAGTGAAGGGGGGTCAGTAATGGGGGGGGGGGGAGGGGTAGTGGTAAAGGAGGTTCAATGAAGAGGGGACCAGTAAAGGGGACTACTGCAGAGGGAGGGTCCAGTAATGGGGGGGGGGGGGGGGAGTGGAGAGATGGAGGACTAGTGAAGAGGGGACCACTAAGAGGGACCACTGCAGGGGCCCGGTGAGGGGGGGGGGGGCGGTAACGGGGGGGGGGGAGGAGGGACCAGTGAAGAGGGAATCAGTAGGGACCAGAAAAGGGGAGACCAGCAAAGGTGGAACCAGTAACGGGGGGAGTGGTGAAGGAGGCCCAATGAATAGGGGACCAGTATAACGGGGGGGGGGAGAGACGGTAAAGGGGACCAGTGAAGATGGGACCACTGAAGGGGGGGGGGGGGGTCCAGTAAAGGGGACCAGTAAGGGCGGACCATGATTTTTTATCAGTATCGTCCAACGGGTATCAGGCTTCAGAAGACGTGCTGCTGACGTCGTTACACGTGCGTTGGGGCTCAGCATATGTATCACAGACGATATCAACATGCGTCCGGATTCAGAACACATGACCCAGACGTCGTACAATGTGCGTCCAGATCCAGAAGTCGTTCCACAGATCATACTTTGCCCAGCATTCGTGAGAAAACATTTTAAAGGCTTCGTTCGACAAGTGTGCGCGTACTTGACTCTCACTACGCCTTTATTTTTTATTATTTTATTTCACTCTGGCACAAGTGTAAGGGGTATTGGCTGGGTTGAGAGTGAGGGTAAGGAGAATGGTTAAAGATATCGGAGGGACATGGTTGCTGTCGGACAGTTAATGGTATCGAGCCGTCTACCGACACCAATTGGTTTCATTTATATTTCCGTAGATTAAGCACTTTGGATTGAGACTCTCACAGTCTGTTCCTCAGGACTTAGTAGATCATGTACTTCGGAGAATGAAATGAAAGTAAGAGGGCCTAATGAAGAAAAGAACACGGTCGGGGTTTGGGGGCAAAGCCCCCAACCAGACGTTTGGCGGCCGCGAGGCCGCTGAACGTCTGGTCAGTAATATGAGCCAAACCGCTATCTATAGGAAGGTGAACACCATTCGGAGTAGCTTTCAAAGGGACAATGTATTTCGCGGTGTAGTTTGTGATCCCGGCCTCCCAGGACACGCACCACCGGGCGGACTCCGTATCTCAGGAGTCTCGTTATACTGGTACGCTCCTGGTGAAGGCCTGGAGATACATGAGTGCTCAAAAGTGAGACAAGGCATGCTGGATAGGAAAAGGTAAAAGTGGAAAGCTAGAAGCAGGAAGGAATGTCCACTTGGAGAGATAGACTGCTTACGCAAATGCAACCTGCTTGAAAAAGTTGCAAACAATATCCCCGCTAAAGACGATAACCCTTTGCAACTCATCAATCACAACTCAGGCTAACTTATCGTCAGGTTCAACTCGCCTCCACGACATCCCGTAGAAGTTGAATGCGTGCCGCATCCTAAAGGGGTTTGAATAACGCCGTCCTTTATCCTTTATTATCCTTATCGTCAGAGGTACCCTTTATCCTTATTTCAAACCCATTTTTGGTTGGGTTATTCAAACGCCTGGGAGCAACTCATCATATACCTTCTCCAAGCTCTTCGAAGTGGAATGCTAACAAATTTTGGTTAAAGTAAATATGAAAAAATGAGGGTGATGAGGTTATAGGTATCGATTTCGCTCAAACTTTGTGCATGGGGTTAATTAGAGTGCTGGTCACTAATCTACCATCAGATTTTGACTTGCCGTAAATGCAAATTCGGTAATCCAAATTTGTTATCATTCAACATCGAAGAGCTCGGAAAAGCCGAAGCTCGAAGCTCGAAGCTGATAGTTGTTGCCAGGCGTTGTTCAAAAATGTGTTTGAATCGAGGATATAGGGTGTCTCTGACGATAAGACCCAAAATGCAAAACCACCAGCACCAATGGGGACCAAACCCGCGGCCGTTCTCCTGCAAGGCGAGACCAATACCATTGCGCCACCGCCGCAGCTGGGGACAATTGCTAATGGCCTGCGCTGATTACGCAGCGTTCCGCCCATCCTCATCAGCGCAGGCGACACGCAGTTGTCAACTCGATCTTTCACGGGCCGGTACTCGCTTAGGAGACCCATTTAGCTAATTCTGAGGGTATATTTGCAATCAGCGTTTCGAGCTCTTTCACATGGCATAGGTCCCGTCCCGAGGTTCCATGGGAAGCTGAAGGCATCCCTGGTTAGGATTTCTATGCATTCGTTTAGTAAGTTGCTATCCTCTACAGTGTTTTCGTTATTGTTTTATGTTTAATTTTTCGCTAATAGTGCCTTCAGAGAATTCTGGCATTTGTGTTGCTTTGCTTCTTTCTAGTGCGTTCTGTTTTATATTTATCGCGTGGAAACAAAGAATAAATAAATAAATAAACAATCAAAAGGAGTGGCGGAACAAAAACATGGACACAAGCATCGAACGCCGCCATCTCACAGCGATTTGGACAGTCTGAAAGGGCGAAACTTCTGCCGGAGTCGAGGCGGCAGGTGGGCACTGGAAGGCGACGCAGTCGGCTTCTCCGAGTCATGGCGCATTGCACAAGTCGCCGTAGCAGCAGCACACCGTCACGCCGGGATATCTCTGGCATCCGATCTGCGAAGAACTCTCATAACTAGTTAGCTGAGCCTTGGCCTACGTACCATTTTCACGTCGAATTGGACACTTTCCAGATCAGATTGGGCAGCCCTCTAAGCTAGCTTTAAGGCTTCTGAAATCAAAGCGAACTCCTCCAAAACGAAAACACCTTCAGCGGCCAGATACATCAACCGCTTACTGGCCGGTAGTAGTGAAAAGTACCGCCAAATCCCTGGTAAGGCATCCATCAGCATCAGGTTTGGCGGTACTTTCCACCGTTACCGGCCGGTAAGCGGTTGATGAATCTGCCTCCAGGCGGGTTAAACTACGGACTCAATGAAATGGTTAGAAATTTTTTGTCCGTGGAAAATTTGGTATAACTTTCTTTGAGATTTTCGAATTTACCTACCCCAATAAGTGTAACAAATTTGTAAAATTTTTAGTTTTAAAGAAAAAATAAATTTAAATTTGTCTTAAAACACAGAGAAGAAGCAAGCACATAGCGCATTAAAAGATCAGATCGCGACATGCACCCAAAAAGTTCGCTTAATTGATAGTGTAAACGCCACTTACGTGAACCACCAAGCTGGCTTTGTTGTATCATTAACAGCTGTCAAACTCTATTTGAGCAGAAGTTCAGCTATCAATCGAATAAACATCGCGACGCCTTAGACGAGGGCATGGTGCAATCTCTTTTTTTTGGCACAAAGAATGTTGTCGACTTACTGCTCTTCAAAACAAGCCTTAAACCATTATCCCAAAAAATAAAAATTTTATGTAATTTCAAACAGTGTGTTGTTCACCTATTGGGTAGACGAATTAACACTTCAAAGAAAGCTGAAAATTTTCCTTGAACAAATTTTTTTTAAAACCTTTTTGGAGAGTCTCTAATTTAATGTAGAAGAAGCTCATTTCGATTAAGAAGAGTTCTCTTCTATTTCACAAATCTTTTTGGGCTAGCCTAAGGACCTGTTCATACTTCGCGACAAGAGCGACAAGAGCGACAAAAGAGACGAGAGCGACAAGAGCGACGGATGTAGTGTGGTGTACGTAAGTAATTACGCATTTCACACTACATTCGTCGCGAACGGAGTGTGGAGTACGCAATTATTTACGTGCACCACACTACATCCGTCGCCCCAGTCGCTCTTGTCGCTCTTGTCGCTCTTGTCGCTCTTGTCGCGAAGTATGAACAGGCCCTAAAAACTATCCAATTCGACGTGAAAATGGTATAAGTGCCTCTATGGTATTAGGTAAACGAAGTATGCGTGACGCATTCCAAAGAGGAATCAACTGTTAGCCACTTCCACCCAACATATTCTCCGCCCAGCGTGTAGCACAGTCGGAGGAGGTGCCGACTGTCGCCTGCACCCGATACCAGGTTCCTGGTTCGGATTTCCCGCCCAGGCCAACCAAGCGTTCCATCCCTCCGAGGTCGGTGAATTGGTACCAGACTTGTCTGGGAAGGATAGCGCTAACTTGAGCAATGATAGTAACTGATTTGTATTGTCTATTTGTTGTGAAGTCAGCCGGTTGTACTAGGGGATTGTAGTACTGACCAGAAGACTATCTCAACGGTAGCTCGGAGCGGCCCAAGTGTTGTATGTGGGCAGAATCGCCTCTCTCTAAGAAACAAAAAAAAATGCAAATATCTCGATCCCAGTACAACTCTGTGCAGAGTTAGGGACGAGGGAAGTTGGACCGTTGCCGGCGTTAGCCCTTTGTCCGAGCGCGGAGGACGGGCCCAAGTAGGCTGGAAACACTGGTTAGGGGGCGAGTAGTGATGGCGCAGTGAATAGAAGAACGGCGCGGTGAGACGGAGTGGTTTGTGGTTCGACTCCCTTGTGATGCAGAATTTTGTGACGCGCACAGACTGAGGGATAACGCCGCCAACGACCCAACTTCCGTCGTCCCTAACTCTGGGCAGAGCTGTATTGGGGTCGAGATACCTCCAGTTTCTCGTTTCCCAGGGAGAGGCAATTCTGCCCATATACAAGAGGCAATTCTGCCCATACACTTGGGCCGTTCCGACCTACCGTTGAGATAGTCTCCTGATGAGTCATTTCGAGAATGTCGCTTGATCTCATGGTTAGTGAGCAAACGGCAAGGGTGACGATAAATGTAAACCACGGCGTTGTCAATCGCTTTTGAGATGCGTCACGCATTCTACTTCTACGGGATGTCATCGAGGGGATCTTGAATACGTGTTGGCCATACTTGCGGTGGCCATACTGTTGGCCATACTTGCGGTGGCCGGTCGATAAACAAATCGGTGTGTTAGCCTTCCTAGATGAGGCTGGTAGCAATCCAGCGATCCCTGAGGGATGAAAGCCTTGATTAGCCTGGCCGGGAAGTCCCAACCAGAAACCCGGAATCGGACACACCTGGGGCCGGATTCATAAACGACTAACCCGCGGGTATAGGGGGTAGAGATACCCACGATGAAGCCTGCGTCTCTGACTCTTGTCTTATCTCTACCTCTTATACCCCGCATACCCACGGGTTTAATTTTTGATGAATCCGGCCCCTGACATCAAGCGCCAAAGCGAAAGATGATGATTTCTAATTTCTCCACGAAAAGAAGACCAACCCTTCGATATTCCGGTACCTAACGGACTTGCTGGCGCACACTACAGTACCGGACATGCCGCTTCGTCCAACCAGCGCAAGCGGCGCGAACGATGAAGAGCGGCGTAAAAGGGCGCCGGAGAGCGCCGTTTTCCGCTCGCCACGCGTCGCGTCTGAGACAAGTCGCGTTAGGGCGCGGCATCATCAACTTCAGGGGCCGGATTCATCGAAGTTACTATAGTAGCTTAACACGAAGAATTGTAAGCGAAAGCTCAGATAACGCGGCTTATCGCTCATCATATCGCTTGATAGGCTGCGTTATCTGAGCTTTCGCTTACAATTCTCCGTTAGAGTTACTGCAGTAACTTTGATGAATCCGGCCCCTGGACGTTATGCTAATGGAATGAGCCTATCCACGTGCTTGAACGAGCATGGCCTACTGTTTGGAACTAACTGCCGGCATGGCGCGCGCTGTGAACAATGCATACAGGCCCGGCAGAATCAATCGAGTGGGCGAGAGAGAGCGGAGCGGTCAATGCAGGTTGGGCTTGTGCGACCCAATTCTTACCAGTTTTGGTCGACCACTTCGGTAAGACGAGGCGAGCAAACGGCATGAAAATCCGTGGCCGAGCAGAGCACTGAAGGCACTTTACGATAACCTGATCAGAACTCCCCACCTGCCTAAACTGCCTTAATCACAGCTGCCGTTTTAGAGCGGCGAACGGACGGCCGCGGTGAAATTGCGTGGCGAGTGGAGAACGGCGCTCTTTTGCGCCGCTCTTCATCCTTCGCGCCGATTGTGCTGGTTGGACGAAGCGACAAGTCCCATGCTGTATTTGTTATTCGGAGTCATTTCATGGATGCCTTCTGACCTCATGGACAATTTCTCACCATGTACAGATTAGGTCCAACGTGGTAGAAGTGCAGAAATTCTCACCCGACAAGCGTTGAGCGTCCCTGGATCGGTGTTCATCGTTTGGCAGGACGCGGTTATCGTGCTCATGTCGTCCGAGTACGACTTAAAGCAGTATGTCATGCCGTAGTCGCAGACGTTCACGGCGAAGTTTCCACCCATCATTCCCTTCGATCCTGAACGGGGTGGTTAGTCTGCAACTGCGCCTAGAACGACGACAATGATGACTTTGACGATCGCTAAAATTGGCCAATTTTTTCGCGACAACCAAACGTCGTCGCGTCAACATGATTAGAACCTCATATGGTTAGTCATCCTGATTTTTATAGGTGTTTACTGGGCGGCTACTAGAGTGAAGAGCGTTCTTCAGAACGTTTTCCTCCCATGATCATATCAAAAAGAGGTCCATATTTAGTAGGATTTGAGGGAATTTTCGGTTTTATTCTAGGGGAGGGTGAACATAACTAAAAATTATGCAACAGGTTGACTTGGGATTCAAGGAGCGGCTTCTAGAGGACAAAATATGACCTACACTGACAAAATTCACAAACAAAATACGATCGGTTTCGTCGCGTTGTACACAGACAGAATCATGTTTCCCCTCGTACATCCGCGTTATAACATGTCAGGCGGCGGTCAGCTGTGGTTGAATGCGCTTTGCCGGCTGAGATATCTTTACAACCTCGGCGATCATTTTCTTTTTTGTTTGCTTGTTTCTTGAGCCCTATTTTGTCCTCTTGAAGCCGCTCCATGAGCTCAAGTCAATCGCTTACAGAACTTTTAGTTATGTGCCCCCCTCGACTAAGATGGATCCGAGTTTTCTGATAGCATCTGGGGCCAGATTCACCAACCGCTTACCGACCTCGAACGGTGAAAATACCACAAAAACCCCCTGATATGACATTCATCAGCATCAAGTCGGGCAGTATTTTTAACGTTAGAGGGCGGTAAGCGGTTGATGAATCTGGTTTAACGACTTACCAGGAAACGGCGCAAAGTGGCTCGGAGGAGGGGGGGGGGGGTCACCCTGTACTGTGTAGTTATTCGCCTTGGTAGGAACGCCCGTGAATGCCAAATTACATCAGAAATGGCCTACCTCAGTTCATCACTGGGGTAGAATACACCAGTGCTGCGTAAAAACTTTAATTTTGTGCAATACAGAATGGACTATAGGGCTGGATTTCGTGCTGACCCCCCCCCCCCCCGAGCCGCATAGCGCCCAGGAAACTATCTCAACGGTAGGTCGGAACGGCCCAAGTGTTGTATATGGGCAGAATCGCCTCTCTCTGGGAAACAGCAAAATGCAAGCATCTCGGCCCCAATACAACTCTGCGCAGAGTTAGGGTCAACAGAACTTGGGCCGTTGCGGTGTTAACTCTATGCCAGCATGCGGAGGGCGAGCTCAAGTTGGCTGGAAACAGCGATCATGGGAATAAGTCGCCACTCTACCCTCTGCGCCACCACCGCTCGTCATCGCTGTTTCCAGCCAACTTGAGCCCCCCTTTGCGCGCAGGCAGAGGGCTAACGCCGCCAACGGCCCAACTTTTGCCGTCCCTAACTCTGCGCAGAGTTGTATTGGAGTCGAGACATTTGCATTTTATTGTTTCCCAGAGAGAGGCGATTCTGCCCATATACAACACTTGGCCATTCCGACCTCCCGTTGTGATAGTTTCCTTAAGGCCGCCACAGACTTCTGCGGCGCCGCTCAGCGGCTTGACTCATCATCAGTGGGAGCGGTGACGGCGAGGTACTGTACTGTTTCTAGTGGGGACCGACTGGTGCTTAACAATAACGCGCCCCGATGACGATCGCGCGCCCGCATCGACCGTCTCCGCTCTGGATCCCGCCGCGAAAGGGCAGAGCGCAGAGCGCAGACAGACAGACGCTGGAGCGGCGCCGCCGGGTGGAATGATTCAAGTCATTTCCGCCAGCGACGCCGCCGGCGGCGCCGCTGGAGGCGAGCTCTGCGTCTCTGCCCTATGGTTAAGCATAGGGCAGCGGCGCCGCCGAGCGGCGCCGCAGAAGTCTGTGGCGGCCTTTAGCCTATTCCATGACGGTTTTTTCTTGGTAGGATTGCCATTCGGCGCAATGATATCACGGGGTAGGGGGCAGCCCATGGGCTTCGACCGACTCAAGCGAAGCAGTCAGATATGGTTACGTGGAATTTCCCACATTGTACGCAAACTGACGCGTACATACGTGTAATGCAAATTGCAGCGAGAGGGGCCTTGGTCTAACGGGTAAAAACTCGTTCAAATGTGGGCTGACCCCCTCATAGTAGCATTGCGCCTTGCCATTCTACGTACCAATTTTTATTGACGTTTCATCGCAATTAGAATGCTCCTCAAAAACTTTCGACTTCATCACGAATCTTAAGGAAAAACTGAGTCTAGCACTAAAAATAAGAGGCTGCAGCCTTTATACGCTGCCAGTATTGTGCCCAGCGGTGCTTCATGCACTTTGTACCTGTGTATCACTGATGTTGAACATTTCTACATTATCGTGTTGAATACCACAGCATTCAGCTGGAAAATTAGGCATAAGAACGTCTGAAAATGGTATAGACGTGGGAATCCCCCAAATCTCAATCAGCCAGTTGAAATGCAAAAATGCAGCAGCGCACAGGAACCAAACCCCGACCTTATTCGCGTGAAGCAACCCCACTTCGCCTGCGCCATGAGCCACTTGCAGGCAGAGGCATCGCGGGATACAAGACCTCCGAACTCGTGAGGCGCCGATTCCGTTGTAACTTCTCACAGTCTGTTTCCATACGTGGACCAATAACCTCGGAAAATTCCGTCTTGTCCGGATTTTCAAAAGGGACCAGAATGTGACGTCGGAGGAGGTTCAAGTGAGGAACGCGATCTGTGGATCCCGCAAAGTGGTCGTCACGATTGCCCCGTTTCGATCCGGTACAATTCGTGCCCTTTAAGGTTGAATCGTCGGAGAACCGGTTTTGAGGGAGGCTGGAACGCATAGTACTCACCACTGTAGCATCTTAGCGGCTGGACAACACCCGCACAAATAGTGCAAACCAAGAGCAGAACGACGTGCAGCATGGAGCTGGAGAACGGCGTAGATTCGGAGAAGTAGGAAGAGGCAGTGCCAACGCAGCAACCACACTAACCCACCGCATCCAGCCCTTTTAAAGAGGCAGATATGCGATAAGGACGACGTGTTTGGCACGTCTTCTGAATCCTAGTCACGTTGAGGAATGTGTTCGGCACGTGCTCTGGATCCCCAGGCACGTAGAAGACGCCAGTGTATTTTCCGCTATTTTCGCCCCTCCCCCTTAATTTGCGCCCCTAATTTCCCTATTTTCGCAGATCCATTGCTCTTAACGGATTATTGTATTGTATATGATAGTAGCGCTTTCTTCACGTCTTCTATGGCTTTTCAACCTGACTTATGAAGTAAATAAAACAAAACTACGAAAAAAGTGACTGGTTGGGAAGTTTGAAAACGAGACACAGCCTAGAAAGTCAAAAAACGAAATGACTGGACAGATAAGTAGGGGTGCACGCAAATAAATTTGTCAATGAGCATGAAAAATGCCAACAATAGTGTCAGGGTATGAGCTAGGCATATTTTGGGCCTTCTGCAGAGTGAGCTGCTATTAAGCGGGAAGGCTAAGGATAAAGAACTGCGTTAATCAATCCCTTTTTGGAATGCGCCACACATTCTATTTCTACGGGATATCATGGATCTAATTTGAATGCGCATTTGGTCTATATGGAGACTTGCGTGTCTAGATGATGGGCAGGTCAGTGTTTTACACTCTGGTAGCAATTCGCTGACTCCAGAGGGGTGCTCAATGCTTGGTTGACTGGTAGAGAAACCCGAACCAGGACTCTGAATTGGGTTCCCGCGCCTATTCCGACTGTGCTACCACGACCCAGCGTGAGGAAAATCATGTAATAGGCCTAAACCTAAAGCTACACCTTATATAACAAGTGACAGTGGCGGTGGTGCCATTGGTATACGATCCATTCAAGCCAGTCGCAGTAACGAACGCAACCAGCACCTCCTAGTCATGGTAGCGCAGTTGGAGGAGCCGCCGGCTTCTGCTTCTGCGGAATCGTGGGTCTTGGTTCGAATCCTGTCCTCGCCAACCAAGCCTTCAATTCGTTCGTAACTGAAGAACAGGAGCCACAGTTGTCTGAGAAGGATGACAGGTCAACTTGTCCAACGGCTGGCCACCGCAAGTCATTGTATCCACAGGCAAAATATGCGTTCAAATTGCCTTCGCAATATCCCGTAGAAGAAAAATGCGTGGCGCATCTCGCAATGGGGCTGACTATCGCCGTCCTCTATCCCTTACTTCTGTTTTGAATACATTTAGTGGTAATACTAAACGGTCTACAACAAAACATGATTTTAAAAAATCAGAATCTGATTTTATGTCGTCAACGTCAACCAAGCCTTCGATTCATGTTCAGATCGTGTTAGAAGGTCAAAAAAGTTTTTTAATCTGAAAATTGATTAAAATATTTCGCTGTACTTTCAGAGTGTCAGCAAAAAGGCACTAAGATCCTTCAAGAATTCTTGTCAGCCGTAACCCGACAACCTCCACTAAAAAACGGTCGACAATTTCACCCATTACGATTACAACCCGATTACGGTGCATTGGGCTAGTGCATGGCGCAATCTCCTGGCGTGGGACGCGGCAAAATGTTATCCTGCGCCTAAGGGTAGGACTAGAAGCATTGCAGTAGCCAAAAGGAAAAGGATTGTGTAGCCTAACACTTGAATCATTTTTAGGTAGAACATTCTATTAGGTTGTACGGAACGTTTTCAGCGTTTCAGTGCTTCTCTTTGAAGTACCAGGCTGTCCAATAATTCCTGTCCGGAAATTTTCAACATTCTATAATTTTCCTTAGAAGTGTTATAATATCAGGCAAGTGTAAAAACCTTCTAGAAGGTTCTCCAGAGTTCCACGCTAGGGGTATATAAGGCGCAGTCGCCGCTTTTAGCTACCAGTACAAGCTAAAATGGACCAAGGTCGAATTCGTACGTTCGTGTACTACGAGTGGCTGCTGGGCAACGACACGGGCACCGTGGTCGCCGACATCTGCAGAGCGTGCAAGGAGGGTGCAGTGTCCCAACGCACAGTCAGGCGCTGGTTCAATCTTTTCGAGAGCGGCGACACGAGCCTCGAGGACAGAGAACACCCGCTGAAGATCATGCTCTGCTGCTGGTGGGACGCCAAGGGCATGCTGTACTTCGAGCTGTTCAAGGCAGGACGGTCACCGCCTACATCTACACCGGTCAGCTCGAGAAACTAGCCGCCGCCATCCGAGGAAAGCGTCTCCGACGGGCCTCGGTCCACCTGCTGCGCGACAACGCGCGCCCCACGTGGCGAAGGAGACCGAGCAGAAGTTGGCGACGCTCGGCTGGGAGACGGTTGCCCATCCGCCGTATTCCCGGACCTCGCCCCCTCCGACTACCACTTGTTCCGCCCGCTGAAGCACCATTTGGCCGGAAGAAAATTCACCAACTACGACAACCTCAAATCCGACATCGCGGACTTCTTCGAGTCACAGCCCCCGGAGTTCTGGGCGAAGAGCATCGGCGACCTGCCCAATCGATGGGCCACTGTTGTGGATAACTGTGGTGATTATATTGTTGATTAGACTTGTTTTTCAATAAAGTTGAAAAAATTAAAAATGGTGAAATTTTCGGACAAGAATTATTGGACAGCCTGGTATTTAGTCGAAATAAGCACCGCTCGAATCAGCACATTTTTGCCAACGGGACACCGGTCGACTTACTCCATCAGCGAAAAAATTAGGTGGTCGAAATTCGATAAAATCCACGAAAGCTGTTTTGGCCTGGTCCTGGTTGGTTAAGGTCTTACCGGCGAGAAAGTTCTGGAAGTGCTTGAAAAGGGGGTAGTCGGTTGGTGAGAGGTCTGGAGAATATGGCGGGTGAGGCAGAATTTCAATTTGCGAAGCGTGTGGGCGGGCGTTATCGTGCAAAAGAATCGGCCCTCTTCCATTGACCAATGCCTGCTTAAGTTGACGCAATTTCGGTGCATTTCGTTGATTTCTTTAGGCCTCTGTTATACTCCCGCGGGAGCATCCGCGGAACGGAATTGCTCCTTCGGCATACTTCAATACGCCCTTCAAGAACAGAAATGTAAAACGACGTTAAAACATAAGTTATTTATTCAGATAGAGCGAAAAGTACAGAGCATTAATGCGCGATTCAAGTTGAACTTCTACTCAATAATAGACGAATGAAGAATAGTAACACAAAACGCTGAGAACTTTCCAGACAACCTAATACTGCTAGTGAAGCTTTGGAGGATGCTTGAGACTCATATGAAGGCACAGGGTAACGAAGTTTCTGTGGCATGCAAATGGCCAAGATTGCGCCACGCTCCCACCCGAAACCTTGCATTTCAGACTCGATTGATTGTGCATGGGTGGCGCGAGTGGGTGGTGCTTTGGAGAAGTAGTCGTTGAATCGCGTCTGCATTTCGAAGACGTTTCTGAACTTCCAATAGCACTTCAGGATAAACTTCTTCTCTTCGAAGGAAAGCCTTGAGCCGGGCATGTCTCTTGTTATGGGCTCCGATATGTAGAGGGGGTTATTAGAGCAATAGCCAGATCGATAAATTGTGCAATCAATAAACTCGCATGTCTCGTGTCTATTTTCAAGTTCTAAACGTTAAAAGAGCACAGCGCAGGTTAATGTCGCCAAGTAGTAACAAGACTGTAACACGCATTCAGCTAATGGACATCAATCGAGTCTGAAATGCAAGGTTTCAGACAAATCCATGGCGTGATCTTCACCATTTAGACGTCACGGAATTTTTGCTATCCTGTGCTTTGATATGAGTCTCGAACAGCTCCAAAAGCTTCATTAGCTGCAATGTTAGAACATTTCAAATAGTACCTGTATTTTTTTAGAACATCCTGCATTTTTTTCAAGACATAGTGGGTTTTAAGCTTGAAACCTTAAAAGAAACACAAATTAATCAATACGACCTATTTAAGGAGAAATTACAACAAGTATTCAAGTAAAACACAACAATCAATAAAGTGCAAAATGCAAGAATTCAAACGAGTGTATGGCGCCATCCATACAGCTAATATGTCATAAAATTTCTATTTCCTTAAGCTTTCATATGAGCCCTTAACTTCTTCAGTACCTTTACTGTGAGCAAGGTTACTACCTTTCAAACAGAGCTTATATTTTAGGGACACCCTGAATACAGAAGAATAGTATGATGCACGCAGGACGTAGCAAATCCAGTTCAAAGAGTATCGTCATGTCTTGCATATCCATCAATTGAACTAATAGGTTGGTGCATAAGTTCTCGGACATTTGGGGCATGAAATATTTATTATCACAACATACGAACAACAATATCAAATCATTTGAAGTAACCACCCTTTACATCAATTGTCTTTCGCCAACGTGCTGGTAAGTCATGGATGCCTTTTCTCCAAAACGTGGCCGGTTGTGATTCGAAAAATGTGAGCAGTGCCTCCTTGACATCCTCTCGGTTCCTAAATTGCTGCGTCTAAATAGCGTTGAAGGCTTGAAAACAAATGATAACCAGAAGGAGCGAGATATGGTGAGTAAGGTGGATGTGGAAGAACGGTCCATCCGTAGTCCGCCAACTCAGCCGCCGTCGCTCTAGCAATATGCGGTCTAGCGTTGTCGTGTTGAAAATACACCTTCACTTGCTTTCCTCGTGTGGTTTGAACGTGGGCCCTCAACTTCCTCAGTTGGTTGACGTAAACCTCTGCCGTCACTGTTATCCCTTCGTCCAGCAGCTCCCAGTATTCTACGCCAAGAACGCTCCACCAAATGCACAGCATCACCTTTTTCACGTGAAGGTCGGGTTTTTTTTTCACGTGAAGGTCGGGCTCGAAGAGCGCAGAACCCAGCCGCGAACTCCCCCTGAGCGAAGAAAGCAGTCTCCATACGAGCAGCTTGTATGGCACACACTCTGGGGCCGTATGCTCGTGTTCCCCCGTTGGGGGAAAATGAATCAATATCAACATATCACATCACACCCCAATCCCCATTGGGGGAGACTCGGGGTAGACGAGCATACGGCCCCTGGAATCCCTTCCTTAGCCTGGCTCTGCGCTCGAAGAGCGCAGAACCCAGCCGCGAACTTCCCCTGAGCGAAGAAAGCAGTCTCCATACGAGCAGCTTGTATAGCACACACCCTGGAGTCCCTTCCTTAGCATGGCTCTGGAGCGAAGAAAGCAAGTCTCCATACGAGCAGCTTGCATGGCACGCACCCTGGAGTTCCTTCCCTAGCCTTGTTCTGCGATTGCACAATGGATGTCTCACCCGACGCCTAAGGTTACGGTGAGCCGGTCCTGATATCCGCCGTTTATAATCCTGTTAGATCTTCATGTGCCTCAGGATCACTATCATAATAATACTGCCAGTTTTTGACAGCTTGTTACAGGCAACAGGCAAAAGTGCTGTCTCTCATACACATACAACTGGCATATGGATAGTCATCTTCGTAGGCACTATATAGCACTTATGCAGTTGTTTTTCCTTTTTTTTTAGGTGTATAATGACACCATAGTATACCATGGGCAAGCTCGTCTGATTTTCTGCAGTGATCATGCCTTGTAGGTTGGTTGCCCTACCCTTCTCTGGTTATTTTCTCCTTCATAGATGCGCAGGTTCATAGATGGTGGGCCTTCCCTCAATGTTCTCGATAGCTTTTTTAGCGCATTCGCTGTTTGTAAGTTGAGCTCTGAGTTTTTTCCTAATCTTTCCTGGAAATTTTTTTCGAGGCGTGTTCTCAATCATTGTTAGCAGATCCCTATGGAAGTATTAATAATAAATAACAATAGTAAGAGTAAGAGAAATGAAACTTGGAAAGTTCGCAAATTTTATGTGTAACGAAATAAAGTGTGAAGCACTGAATGTTTTCTTCCTTGACGAGAAGTGAGAGCCTTTCGATACATGCACTGTTGTTGCTGCTGTTAAAGGGGTGGATCTATCCTAGTCCGGGGGGGTCACATAGCTAAAAAGTGTAAAAAATCGACTTGGGACTTACCGAGCGACTCCTGCAGAGCACGATAGAACCTAAACCAGAAAAATTCACGAGCGAACAAAACACGAAAAAAATGTTTTCGCCGCGGTTGTAGGCGGGTGAAGTTATATGCCCTCCTCACCATGTTAGATCCTGGTTATAACATGTCAGGCGGCGGCCAGCACGCGCTAGGTGGCGTTATGCGCCCTCCTCACCATGTTATAGCCTGGTTTTAACATGTCAAGCGGTGGTCAGCACGCGGCACGACTCCATTGCGCCGCTCTTTGCCGCCGATACGGTTGTCAAACCGCGGCGATTCTATTTTTTATTTATCCGTTCGTTTTTCCCTTTGTTTTAGGTTCTATCGTGCTCCGTAGGAGTCGCTCGGTAAGTCCCAAGTCGATTTTTTACATACTTTTTAGTTATGTGCCCCCCGGATTAGGATAGAACCAAAGGGGTTTCTCGTTAAGGAATGGTAGTATTCTGATAAACTGCATCTTGCGTTAATGAGTCGGATATCCGAAATCCGGGGTCCGCGAAATTGCCATTACCCGAATCATCCGAAAATCCGGGGTCCTCAGAATTGCCACTATCTCAATCATCCAAACATTCGGAGTTCGCAAAATAGCCCTCATCCGAATCATCCTATTATCCGAAGATTTTCGAAGGATCCAATGTATACTGTGCAAAAAAACGTGCGAATTCTCGTTTTTGACAGACGGAGGAGCATACTTCTGAACTCCTCCGCCACATCAGGTAGAAGTCGAGGACATGGCGTATTGCAGAGTTCACTGCGTGCCGACTATCTGCTTATTTTCAGCTCTAGCTGCCTCCCTATGCATCCACGAAGTGTCTTCAAACCGGGTTGGCGAGGAATTTCACGGGTTATTTAAGACCGTAGTAAGCGCGCTCCTATCCAGCAGACCGATCCACGGGACATCTGCTACAACGATTCCCTGACGCTGTGAACTTCCCTGAACTGATATCTGGACATTCCACCTCCATCTAGTTCTCACTGAGCCTCCAACTCAATTCCCCTTCACTATGAAGACCCTTCACCCCACCGTTATGTATACCCGCCCTTCCCTTAAGTGGTACGCTGCGAGCTGTGCTCCGATCCATCCAAGGCGCTGCGAGTCCACATCACCTTGATGTGTTCCCACAACGAATCCCGTTGTGCAGCGCTCACCAAACACACGCTACAGTAACCAGCAACCAGGCGCCAACGCGGGTCCCGACGCGAACTACAGTAATCGATAGATGAGTCCTTGATGGAGCAATGAATAACGCCGTCGACCGTCATTCTATCGTCGAGGCGGCTGACGTTCGTCGACGGTTATGCAGGAGGTGTCTTCTGAATTCGCGAGCAAGCGCATCAAGTCAGTGCCTTTACCGAGTGTGCTTTCGGCTGTTCTGCTACTTCTAAGCGTGTGCATGTTTGTAGACTGGAAGACGATGTCGTTATTGAGGATGCCTCGCCGTCGAACTCGGATCAGCAGCAGCAGCAGCAGCGTCGCTACCGCATCGAGCCTTCTCCGGTTCGTTCCGCAAGTGTAATTATACGTAAAATCGATAGCACCAAGTGCCGGCCGGTCGTGTGTTGTTGTCGACGCTCGTATCAGCTGCGTTCAGAAGCGCCATCTGGACGCGCCGCCGCCAAGATATCCGGCCAAATACATCATCAGGAACGTGGACAGCAGCTCTCCCTTCGCCGTGAGACGCCTCGTCAAGCGCCGTACGTTGCTTCGCCTCGCTAACGTTCTCGATCGATTGGTTTTCTCCCCTGCGAAACAGATCCGCCCTGATTTCTTGACATTTTCTCCTTTTTTTTCCACCTCTCGTCGACCTCTACAGTCGTGAAAGTACAATAGTGCGGAAAATAATAATCAGAGTGCGGTCCTGAGCCGCTGAGAAAGTGCTGAACTTTCTTGTCGTACCAGTGGATTCACAGCCGTGTCTTAAAATACAAGTCAACGGTGTGCGTTAAATTTTCTCAGTAATTTTTAACGAATATTTTTCAATGGAGATTTCTTGCGTTAAATTCGGCAAATTTGTTAAATAAGGCTTCCGTAGCATTACCTGTGTTCTAGAATGTAGAAAGCCAGACCTTTTCTTTATTGATTCATTTGACTCCATCTACATAGATGGCAAATGTATGACTACGTCTTCATCTTCACAACAATAACAACATCTACTATCATCAACAAAATTGCTAAGCGAGAAAAATAATTAACGCTTCAAAACAAAACAGTAGCAATAAGACCTCTATTAGGTTGTCCGAAAATTAATGCAGGTTTTGAACCTCGAACTTTAAAACGACATATCTCAGAACAAAACTTGGATCTATCCTAGTCCGGGGGGGGGCACATAACTAAAGAGTATGTAAAAAATCGACTTGGGACTTACCGAGCGACTCCTACAGAGCACGATAGAACATAAACCAGAAAAATTCACGAGCAAAAAAAAACGAAAAGAATAAATGTTTTCGTTGCGGTTGTAAGCGGGTGAAGTTATGTGCCGTCTTCACCATGTTAGATCCTGGTTATAACATGTCAAGCGGCGGTCAGCACGCGCTAGGTGGCTTTATGCGCCCTCCTCACCATGTTAGATCCTGGTTCTAACATGTCAAGCGGTGGTTAGCACGCGGCACAACTCCATTGCGTCGCTCTTTGCCCGCCGATGCGGTTGTCAAACCGCGGTGAATTTATTTTTTTTATTTATCCGTTCGTTTTTTCTTTGTTTTAGGTTCTATCGTGATCTGTAGGAGTCGCTCGGCAAGTCCCAAGTCGATCGATTTTTTACATACTTTTTGGCCTTTGTCATACCATCGCTCACCCCGAGCGACGCCTAATCATATGCACCCATATCGATCCCATCGCGCCGCCCGATCGACATAGGAGCATATCATTAGGCGTCGCTCGGGGTGAGCGATGGTATGACAAAGGCCTTTAGTTATGTGGCCCCCCGGACTAGGATAGATCCCAAAACTTTATTAATTGAAGCAAAAACCATTCGAGTCTACTCATCTTTGCCAACGAGAGTAGGAGTTCGGAGTTCTGGAGCGGATGGATTCGTCGAAGGCAGTCTCCACCTGGGCTCGGTTATTGAAGCATTTCTCGCTCAAAAACTTATCCAAATGCGTGAAGAACTGGTAGTCGGTTGGCGAAAGGTCCGGTAAATATGGTGGGTGTGGTAGTGCTTCACAGTCAAACCCGTTTAACTTCTCCAGCATCGGATGCGAAACATGTAGTCGCGCATTGTCGTGGAGAAGGATCGGTCATTTTCTATAGACACTACCGGGTGCATAAGTCGGATTTTTTCGTAGATTTCGTCGATCTGTCGGACGTACTTCTCTGCCCTCATTGCTTCACCCGAATTCAAGAAACTCTGGTGAGTTAATCCAGAAGCAGACCGCCAAAAAGTTGTCATGATCTTCTGTTGGTGCAATTTCGTTTTTGGGAACTTCTGCGGAGCTTCATCGCGGACCAACCACTGAGCTGATCTTCGCCGGGTGTCGAAGAGAATCCACTTCTCGTCGCAAGTTACGATACGGTCAGGAAATGGATCGTTCTTGTTGCGAAGAAGCAGCGCTGACGACACTTCGAATCAACGACTTTTTTATGGTCGTTCAACTCGTGTGGTATCCATTTATCTGACTTCTTCGTTTTTCCTATTTCCCGCAGATTTTCCCAAACACCTGATTTGCCTACGCAGAGTTTTTTCGCAAGTTCTCGAATGGTCACACGTGTATTTTCTTCCACCGAGGTCTTCAACTCGTTCTGCCAGGGCGACGTCCGCGACCTGCCTCATCCTCATGATCGAATTCACCTCGACGAAATTTTTGAGACCAGCGCGTCACTGTGAATTCTTAACACTTCCTTGGTCCCATACCTGGTTGATGTTCCCAGTTGTTTCCGCCGCAGTAGGACCGAACTTGAACTCCGAGAAGTAAATCTGCCGAGATTGCTGGTTTGACACGTCCATTTATAGCCCACAAAATCTGCCGTGAAGTAATCTATATTAAAAACAATAAACATTCAACAACAACACAACAATTACATTAATATTAAAAACGAATAGCACATTGAGAAAGCGCACAAAACCAGCTTTGTAACGGTGTACAATTATGCACTATTCAAGGTGAAGTCTTGCCAAAAAATCCCGCCCTAAAGTTGGAGCTCGAAAACATGCATTAATTTCCGGATAATCTAATAACATCTACAACCATCAACAAAATTGCTAAGCAAGAAAAATAATTAACGCTCCAAAACTAAGCAGTAGCAATAAGACTTCTAGAATAATGAATTTCTTACTAAACCTAGTTTGCCTAGCTTGTGGGAAAGTGAGTCGTCGAGCTTCTGAAAAAAATGCAAAATACGATGCATCATTGCATGAATGAAGATTTTTGAACGTTTTCATGGGTGGCAAAACGTGTTGAACTTGCAGTGTCGCGCTAGGCAGACTTACAGCCAAGATTCTTCTATACTGTCATAATTGTTTCGGAAGGCTACAGAATGTTATAATGAAGAAATTAGGTGAGGCAGTGACCACAGCGATTAGTTTTCTACAGTTCGTCTTTAGAAGATATTTACTATGTTCATAGATCTGATTGTTTCATAGAATGGTTATTTCTTCCCACAAGGTCCAGTTCTCTCTGTTCAAATAAACAGCCACGATCAGTTGACCAAAATTTAACCGAATCCAACTGCATTGACTGTCTTTGTCTGCCACCCAAGTAACGTATATTTCAATTGTGAAGCTTTTTCGGATCTATCCTAGTCCGGAGGGCCACATAACTAAAAAGTATTATAGGTAACAAATTCACTTGAGACTTACCGAGCGACTCCTACAGAACAACACAGGACCCTAAACAAGAAAAACTCACCAAGAAAAAAACAAACAATTACATTTGTTGCGGTTGTAAGCCATCGAAGTTGTGTGCCCTCCTCACCATGTTGGATCCTGGTTACAACATGACAGGCGGTGGTCAGTACGCGGCAAGCCTCCATTGCCGTACTCTTTGCCCGCCGAGGTGGTTGTAAGAACCCCGGCAGTTTAATTTTTTTGTTCGCTCGTTGGTTCTTTCTTCCTTTTAGATCCTCTCGAGTCCTTCAGGAGCCGCTCGGTATGTCTCATGTCGATTTGTTAGATAATTTTTAGATATGTACCCCCCCCGGACTAGGATAGATCCGCTTTTTCTCCTCTATATTCTAAAGGAAGCGCATAGGGAACATTCTGATCTGATTCTTCCAATTATAATGTGTTTTAGATTTCTCGATTTGTCCCCATTTTTGTATGACACATTCTGGATTGAACGGTATCATTGTAAACCTGCAAAGTGGACGAAAAAATCCATAGACTTAAAGGAAATTTTCGCTTGAACGAGACCTTCAAAGAATGACGCTTTTTGTAGAACTTTTTAAAAAATTTCATGCAATATATGCAAAGTGCCAGTTTTTGGACTAACGTCATATAACAGTCGAATAGTGGTTATCGGCTTCTCTTTCTTTTTACCTTGCTTGAGGAGCATTCTTGTACATGTGTTCAACACACAGTGATCTGCATGAAGAACCCAACTCTCTGGAAAACTTACGGTGAAGAGGGAAACAGCCCTTTCTTCTAATTTCGTTTCTTATCCTTGTTTTTTTTTTGCATTGTTTGTATTTCACAGCGTTTCTTATGCCTTTTCAACCCCACTTATGAATAAAAGTCACAAAGAAACTGTGAATAACCGACTGATTGGGAAGTAAAAGACAGTACGTGGCATTCAAACACGAGAAACGGTTTAGGAAGTCCAAAAAACATGCAACGACGGCAGAGAAAAGTGGGAGGGAGGTGGCAAACAAATAACCTGGTAAAGGAGCAAAAAATACCAACTATTCTCGAAATATGAGAACGATATTACTGCGTTTTTTAGTTATTCAAGTAAGTAAAGAGCTTGCTCGGTAACGCAACGATACTGCGAGGTTTATCCAAAAATTCTTGTGAAGCGCATTTACACGAAGAAGAAGTAAAATTTCAAAAATGCTATATAAAATATCGTTAATGCAGTTTAACGGCAATTTTCGTCGTCAAATTTCATTAGAAATTTTAAACGAAAACCCTTGATAAAAACCTTTAAACAAATGCAGATTGCAGTGCAATCTCTGTTGTTGGTGGCCGCTCTTGAACGATTTCATAAGAACTGAATGTGCTAAATATTGAAATATTAGGTTGGCAACTAATTTCGTGGACTCTCAAGCGCCTTCAACAAAAGTGTTCATAAACAAATAATAAATAACAGTTTTCAATCAAACTAAGATTTTTTTGGACAAGGGACTGCTTCCCATTTATCAGCTATGGCCCATCCCACAGCTGTAGAATTCTTGTGCTTTTGAAGCCGAGAATCCTTAGGCCGGCAGCAGAGTCTTGCGGGTGCCGCGGACCCGCCATGACAACGGCGGGTGGTGCGGCGCCGCAAGGGCTGCTGTACGCAACACTGCGTACTTTTGCCAGCAGTTACGACCTCTAAGAATGTCAGAGATGAAGTAAGCAGAACGCTTTTTCTTTTGTAAAGAAGCGTTTTCTAAGTCAAATTAGGAGTTCTTGAATCTAAGCCCCGAAATCTAATAGAACACTTCTTATAGCTCAACAGTTCTGTGCCGTTTTGCGCTTGCTCTCTTTTTTGTCGATCTGCCTCCACTAAAAGTTCCTCGCTTGTCAAGCAGCTCGAAGATAATGTGCTAGCCCTTGTGATGACGGCGTTCCGTCCGATGCCCTGTTGAGTCCGGGAGGTCTGATCGATGTAGTTATACCTCGTACTAAAAAGAACGGTCTGCTTTTTTGTTGCATTTCTGTGCAAGGGTTCTCCTTAAACCTCAGACGACTAGCTTGTGACTGTAAGGATTTTCCAAGCAATTAAGGTTACCTAACATTGTACTAAGGTCTTTTTGCGCTACGTTTTGAGTGCAGGATTCCATACACTTCCATTTGTCGACACTACCGATGATTATATTGTTGGTTGTCAAGCTTCTTTATGGACAGAGATTATGCACAACCTACTATATCCCTAGCATGTAGATTCGTTTTAGAAAATGTTTAGAATATATGAACCATAATGGACACCCTTCTATCACGCCCGCCGGCGGGTATCACCCGCAGCTCCTGGCGCTGCGGGTGAGAGCCGCCGTGAACTGCGACAGCCCCCTTTGCGTGCGGCGGCTCCGCGACAACTCGTCCGCGCCGCGGCTTCCACCACAGTGGCAGCGTGGGTCCCACTGCGGCGGGAGCGATATGGACGAGTTCTCGGGGTGCTGCCGCGAGACTCTGTAGAGGCCCTTAGAGGTGCATTTTGGCATGGTCCACATTAATAAATCGTCCTCCAACCAAGAAGTGCTGTAGAGAGCTATAAAGGTGCTAGTCTCTTGGCACACAGCATGGGCTGTAAGGTGGGTGAGTTAGATGCTGCCAGCTAAGGTCTTCGATTTTTTGAAGCTCCCGATTCGTGACGTGTGATCTGGCGTTACCTTGCTGATAGATAATTCCGCTACTGAAAATCTATCTGAACCGATTCCAGCGGAGTTCAGTCTGGGCGCGGGCAGGTTGAGAAGTGTAGATTACAGCGTTAATGCTGGAACCGATGTTGACGAGCTCCCAGAAGTTAATACCTTCTTGACACCACCAAACGGAGGGAACGTAGCGAACCGGACGCCTCAAAAAATAAAAGACCTTGACTGGGAGTGTCAAACTCATCCACCTTACAGCCCAGACCTTGCTCCGAGTACCTACCACATTTTTAGTTCGGTGCAGTACTTCTTGGTTGGAAGACGATTTAATAATGTGGACCGGGTCAAAATGCACCTCCAAAGATTCTTGGCCTTAAAAGCACAATAACTCTATGGCCGTGGGATAGACCAGCTGCCTAATAAGTGGGAAGCACTTCTGCATTCCGAGGGAATCTTATTTTGATTAAAGATTGTCATTTGTTATTTGTTAATAAATACTTTTGCTAAAGATTCTTGAGAGTCCACGAAATTAGTTGCCAACCTAATATGTTGAACTTGTTTATTCCTTGCCACTCCTTACCTTCCTGTTAGAAAAGAACTGCACCAACGAAATTAAAATAAATAAAACAAAAAATGAGAATATATAACACATATGTGTTAGGGCGGGAGGTTGCAAATGATTAGAATGTGAAGAAAGTTGTCCTGCCTGTGTCCGAAACGTTGATTGTTGGGCACAAGTCTATTTGGAAAATAATAAACATGTATAGTAAACAGTTTTTAAGGTGTTTTAACGCAACAGGTAAAGTGCGGAGCGTTCAGAAATCACAACTGCTTCGCGGCGTGCCAACCATAGGCTGTTACATTTTAAAAGTTTGAGCTCCCTTATTGGAAAGTATGAGCTTACTGTTTTATTTTTTTAATTCGAGGAATATACTTTTCATAAGAATTTCCGGGTAGCAATTTGAGTCAGGGTCTGTAGAGAAAGTCCTTCCCAGTTTTCCCTCTGCGTTCAACTGATTTGTGTCCATTACTATGAATAAATGTTCTATTTGGGAATATATCCCTTCTCTCTTTCCAAACTATTGCCGCATTCGCATAGAAATGACGCATTAGGAGCCTGTACTCTTCTTCCAAAGCTTACATGAAATACACCTCAAACATCCAAAACATAACATTTTATCGATATACCGTTACTGCTTTAGCCGCCGCCGAGGACTCAAAGCCTGAAACAAAGGAGATAGAACAAGTCGCGGCTCCTTATGGTCCCCATGCCTCACGACGATATCATGTGCCAGTCGAAGTTTCTCCGACGAGAGGTGAGCCGTTTCCTTGAAGTGCTTTCATATGTCTAGTGATTCTTGCGATTTCAGTTCAAAGTGCCATGAAGTTCTGGAGAACACCGGCAGGAAAGCTAGTCAAGCTTGACCCGAAAGCGCCAGCGTTGGGAGCTCGGGCGGCTTTTGCCGGTGTGGTGAACGCACAGCCGAAGTTTATACGACTTGCTAACGGGAAGTTGGCTAGGATATCTACAAAGGTGGGTTTGCCCTCCAAGTCATGAGTAACGAGCCAGGTTATGGGCGCTGCAGCTGCTAATTTCTAGAAGATCCCAGCGCCTCGTAGGGGAAGTTCACATGAGTCATCGGACTCGAGCAACGGACAATTCAGTCAGTTTGCGCGGGACACTGGGAGACTCGACGCCCCTTCCGCGACGGCTTCGGTCACCTCGTCGTCTGGTTAGTGCTGTCGATATCGCATCGATTCTTTTTATTTTTAGTAACATCGGCTTCATCAAGCCTAAATGCCTTAAGAAGGGTTCCCTTTTGTGGCCCAGAGAAAACGTATTGGGTGCAAGTCTAATCGAGGAGGGGGGGGGGTCTTCTTGATATTCTCGTCAAAATCATGGTAGGAGTAAAAAACATGCAACGTAAAGTACAACCATGCAAATCTATTTCACGTGCGACTCTCGATGAATCTTGGCATCTTTGGCGTTGTAATCGACGAGTGTTTGCTTCAGCGTAACCAAGATTGGTATAACTCTTTAAACCCATGGTTTAATTACCCAAGTTTGAGGCTCTGGAGAAGGCGACGACGCCGAAACGTAAGCCGCAATAAAGAGTTATACGAATCTTGGTCACGCTGAAGCAAACACTCGTCGATTACATGCAAATCGATGTCCTTTAGTGCTGATAATTACCTTTATGGGTGCGCCAAACAGCATTCCTAGTTGAGGGAAAATGGTGTTAAACGCGGCGAAAGTAAACAAAGCATGGATCAAATTCGAACAACGCTGCCTATAGTAGCAGTAGTAGTAGTATTAGTTGACGCATACTCGTCTTATTAGAAGACAAGGATATGACGTGACGAGATTGAGCGTGCTGACGAGAAGGCATCGGGGGATTTTTTTGATTTTTAGGGGAGTGTGAGGTGGACGCTCCAATTGCTGAAAAGTTACGTGAAGTTCGCTTTCGTTGGTACGACCACGTTCTTCGCACTAGTGATGACACCGTTCGGAAGGTTGGCCTCAACATAGAAGTGACCGGGAAACGGCCCAAAGGACGGCCTAGGCAAGCTGGCTTAATACGTTGCACATGGACTTAAAGGAACCTGGTATCCACCCCGCTCAAGCATTTGATCGTGCAAAGTAGCGTAACCATACCAGAAAAGCGGACCCCGCCTCGAAGTGGGACAAACGCTGAAGAAGAAGTGAGGTGGACCCCCCCCTCCCCCCCCCCCCCCCCCACCCCTCCAATTAGATTCGCATCGTGTATTGTTCTTACCTACGGGCGTGTACAGCGCAGTCGGAAGAGGTGCCGGCTGTCGCGTGCACCTGATGCCAGGTTCCTTTTTCGGATTTCCCACCTAGTCCAACCAAGCCCTCCATCGTTCCGGGGTCTGTGAATTGGTACCAGATGCGTCTGAGAAGGATAGAGCGCTGACTCATTCATCGGCTGGCCAGCGCAAGTCATTGTATGGCCAAATACGCATTCAAATCATCTATACGACATCCCGTACAAGTAGAATGCGCGGCGTGTCCCAAAAGGGATTGAGCATCGCCGTCCTTCATTCTTTATTGTTTTTATTCTTTCTTAGATAAGTGAACTCATTAAAACTTCAACATGTATCTGTTAGATTCTGTGAGATGACGAGTTATGGATAGGATTTGAAGGATTCTAGACCACAGAATGAATAACCATGATGGGTAATGCAAATACTTGATAGGTAGTGTAAAAAGAAACCTAATAATTTTGGAACTCGACTAAAGGATGAAAGAAAGAGACAACACGGGCATGGTTCTATGTTCAATTTCTACGCAAACAACAGAATCTTTCGTGTTTGTGGTTAGACTTCGACAAAGCAGGTGGCTCGATATTAGCTGTTCAGGCAAATTCGAAACTGATAGTTTTTATTTGAGCTGATCATGTCGCATTTGAGAGGGGTTTGGTTTATTTGTGGCGGTTTAAGTCCGAGATTATTTTTGGACACCCTTGTAAAGTTTTTTTTCTCAGAACCGATTGATGTTGCTTCGTTGATTGGATGCGGTACACCGACATCGGACGAGACACCTCTGTTTGATGACAGTGAAAAGCAAGCAGTGGTTAAATCCGAACCACCGGAAGAAGTTGAAGAATGGGAGCAAGAGGAAATGCGGCTACCACCTCCAAAGGAGCGAGAAGTTCCAGAAGAAGAAGCTCGTGAGCAAGCACCTCCGAGAGCAGGACAGCCGCTTGTAGGACAAGGGCAGGCTCAGCCATCTCTTGCGACCGCACTGAACAGTATCAGCTCAAACGACTCTGCCAAGACACGTGTGGTGAGTTGTAGGCTGTTTCTCTGGTTTTCGGTCAGGTAATTAACTGTATGTCTTCAGGGCGACCTAGACACTCTGGTGGAACAACCTTTATTCACTCATGACGCCTGGCCTGTAAACGCTGCAAAACCCGAAAGGGCTTCATGCAAAGTTTGCCGCGAAATCGTCCCCGCTATGAAGAAGTGAGACCTATTTTATTTCGTTTTTGTTTCATCACGAATTCATGGCTCACGAATTTCTTGCACATTTCCTTATACAGGGTGCGTAAAAAGTATTGACGCAGTAAATGACGGTTGTGGAAATAGTATTGCGCAGTAAGTTTTAAAATATTCACTTGAGAAATATGGAAAATGATCTTGCGAACACGATAGAGTAACTCGTAAATGACATTGGCTCCTTTACTGTGAATACAGGAGCGAAAACGACGGAAGAATTCATGAGCACGCGCCGCAAGTACTCGCTTGGATTTCGTTCCGTGCTTTGAACAGGGTAGCCTTCTGCGACTGGTCACTTCTGTTGAAAGTAGCCCAGACCTCATTCTCCAAAATCGCCTGAAAAGAGTAATCCAGCGGATTCATGTTTAAGCTGTGTTCGTCTGAGAAGCTGTCCACACCTGTGCGCGTTACCTGTTTGCCGTTATCGGACAGAGATTGATAATTTTGGATTTGAACGTTACCGTGCTTGAACACATTGTAATCATTATCTGTTATAACAGAGCCGTGGCTGACGTTTAGGTTGCTGACCTCTTTCCTCACCAACCGTTTCGAACAGCGCCTAATTCTCTTGTTAAGGAAATATTCAGCTCTTTGGGTAACAGACAAAAAAGGGCCACCGTAGCGACGATGGTCATGTTTCATCAGTTTTTTTCGTGAGTGTTTTTTGAGCACAACACAGGAAACAAAAATAACACACAAAAACCTAGAGAGGTTGAAAGAGAAAGCTGGAGCTGAAACAAAATGTAGGTGCGTCAATACTTTTTACGCACCCTGTACTCACCATAAGAAGAGGGAGAAGTCACAAGCACCTTAAAAGATTCCTAGCCAGTCTGGTTGACGTCTCGGTCAGAAGCTTTTTGTCGTGCTTCGGAGGAAGTTTGTAGGCTGTTCTATATTTTTGATGGATAGGGAACATGTGCCAATTTTTCTAGTATAATCTATAGTCTAACAATGAGGTCCAGGAATCTGTCCTATCTTTAAAAAAATCCTATGTGAGTAGTAAGCGCTTGTTCATACTTAGAAACGAGAGCGACTCGTCGCCCGTGCAAAACATGCAAATCGATTAAAACGGAGCGATCGCCGCTGTAATTCTACTATATCTGTTCATATTTGAGCGCTGTCTTTGTCGCTGTCGTCGCTGCTGTCGCCTGTTCATGCTTCGCGCCGCGACAGGAGCGACAAGAGTGACTGGGGCGACGGACGGAGTGTGGACTACGTAACTGCACCGTAGCGCGCTCCTGCTCGAAGGAAACGGCTGCTATTCTGCCGTTTTTCAGAACCCGGTAACGCACGCTGCTATACTTCTTTTGAGCAACAGATTGATGACACATTTAATATGACTGTTTGGCTGGCTGACAAGGAATAGGCGTTACGGTGGAATTGCGTACACACACTACGTCCATCGCCGCAGTCGCCGCGTCGCTCTCGTTGCCTGTTCATACTTCCCGAGTGCTGCCGTCGCTCTTGTCGCTTTTTTTGCGCTAGAGTAGCAATGTCCAACCTGTATGAAGTCGTCGTGTATGCTAGACATCCCCTTCTCTCCATTAAATCCGTTTCTCGAAGACACTTTTCGGGCTTGGCGACCACTTCAGTGAAAAGGGGATTGAAATCAAAAAACATGTCACCTCCTCTTGTTAACTCACGTCGAGATCGCTTCTTAACTTGCAAGCATTCGGTTATCATTGGCATTATATTCGTAGTCCACCCCACACCGACTGACAAGGGAAGGGCTTCAGGGGTATCTCTGAACGAAAAAAATGGGTTCCATCACCACGGAATTTCACCCCTCACAGAGTGGGAAAGTAGGTTCCTTCTTTTGTAAAGTCTTGAATCTACCGGGTTAGGGAACTTCATTATGGAAGTGCATATTCACACAAGGCGGTGTCTTCCAAACATCAAATCTGTAGAAAAAAATGCAAAAATACTGCAGCCCAAGAAATCGAGCTCCTGAACCCGGTTTTGTGAAGCATATCTTTGCTTTTTTTCTGTATATTCGATGTCTGAAGGCTATCGACTTGTGCGTGTGTGCAGTTCCATAGTGAAGTTTCAGAGTGGCACTCTCGGTAGCTCCAAGGACTTTGCAAAAATGAAGCATACTCTTCTACTGTTTGAAGGTTGGAGATTCTCGCAGTGGTTTCTGTTTTCGCCGCAAAAACATACGCCTGAGACCCTTTCGTAGTGAGGATAGATGCTCATACTAGGGTAGCAGGTTCTCAAACTGTTACTGTAGGAACAATCGTTAGAGGACCAACACGACCTTTGCGAATAAGAGCTATTGCAATACCTTCATATCTTACAAGCAGCCATGTAGGTAAATGTTACAAAGGAGTTGCGTGCGGATTTAGACTTATTAGGATAGGAAACAGCTAAAAGACCTTGACCTTTCGTAATTAAGTGGACAGCAGCTGGTACAGGGTCAGGTGATCTTGTTTTTGCTAAACATTCCCTTCGATCAATAACATTTACTTCGGTTGTTTAAATGACGAGAACTTCGCAAAATCAGCAACAGATGTTATGTGGCAGCAGTTGAAATGATTATAGAATTGGTTCATTTTTTATTTGAATTAACACTCATAGTTCGGATCTCTCTTAGTCCGGGGGGGGGGGCCACATAACTAAAAAGTATTATACGTAACAAATCCACTTGAGACTTAACGAGCGGCCTCCACAGAACAACTTGGGACCTAAAGAAGAAAAGTTACAAAGAAAAAAACGAAAAAAAATGCATTTGATGCGGTTGTAAACAAGCAAAGTTGTGTGCCCTCCTCACCATGTTGGATCCCGGTTATAACATGTCAGGCGGCGGTCAACACGCGGCATGCCTCCATTCCGTGCTCTTTGCCCGCCGAGACGGTTGTAAACCGCGGCGATTTTTAATTTTTTTTTGTTTGTTCGCTCGTTTTTGGCATCTTTTAGGATCCAGCTCGTTCTCTAGGAGTCGCTGGGTAAGCTCAATTTATTTTGTTACCTACTTTTTAGTTATGTGGCCCCCCGGACTAGGATAGATCCCATAGTTCTTCTGCTGGAAGAAAAAAATTTTAGCTTGAGGAACTGCCATAATATGTCAGCTTGCGTTGATGCTGAAATCATTCATAGTTTCAAGGGAGAGCACAGACTCAGTAAGAGATGAGATTCCAGGATGTGGGCAATTTTGACACAGATGTGGTAGATGGACCACCTGGAGTTCTTTGTACGGGCACGCACTCTCTGCCCTAACTATGCGTGTGAAGTTCATTTCCTTTTTAAATACCCAATTTCTTCTTCAGGAATATGCTGTCACTAGAAGTTCGACTTGGCTGTTTGTCAGAGACCGTGCAGAATCTAATCATCTATCTAAATCCGGTAGGTGCTTGCAGTGTTGTGCATTTGATCTTTCATTTCTTTTCGTGGACCAATTCTAGTATAGCATTACTTGCAGTTGGACAGAAAAGCAGCTGAATTGGCTGTCACAGCGGGATCTGTTCCGCTGAGCTACAGTAATGATGCTCGATCTGAGACCCGAACGCCACAAGCGACGACTTCCTCGACGACACTTTCTAACCCTTCTTCCATCCGAACATATCGTAGGTCTTTTTTATTGTTTTCGAGGTGACATCCTACTAGAAAGTGAGTGGCATGCTGTTTCTAGTGCTGAACAATATTTGTTCTAATGACTGTGCTTCCAGGTATAATGGAACCTCGTGCTGACGACAACGATAGGGGTCCGTCGTTGTTGTTACCCGCGAGGAGGATGGAGAATAGAACCGAGGCGAATGCTGTCGCTTCAAATGCAGTTTCTACTCCGTCGGGAATTCATCGACCGAATGTAGTACGATTCATTCGTCAACTACCGACAACTCCAGCGACGTCTGAAGCATCCTCTGCGCCTGCACCTATATCTGCACCTCAACCTGCTCGGCCTACTACGGGAAGAATACGTTTCGTTGTGGCGGATCGTGCGAGTGCTTTGAAGACCGTGAGTTGTGGCGTGGTCCTTTACCTCTAGACCCTGCTAAAATTATGCCTTTTGCAGATATCGTGCTCTAATGCGGGTACTAGTTCGCAGGCGAGCTCTGATAAAGCTGAATCACTTGATAAGGTGGAACAAACGCAGGTTTCCCCTGCTGGAGATGTAAAGCCAGAGGCTGGCATCACTTCTGAGTGACCCTTTGAAGAGGTGATTCTTTTGTGTTTAACTGCTGTCATAGAGTGGTAAAACTATGTGTTTTGAACAGACCTACCTATTTGTAAATGGAATCGATAGCAATGTAAGGTCTAAGCTGGTCTTCATTATGAATCAAAAACATCTTTACAGTGTTTGAGTGGTCATAAAAGTGGCATGCTGTTAACCATATGAGGATTTTGCAGCTTATATCAAGGAGCAATCTATAGCTGAGGTTGCGTTCTGCACTCCACTAGGGTTTCGCAATGTTTGCTTGACTGATAGTGTAAATTTCAATCAGTTACAATTTTACAATAGAGGATTATTGCAAAAATTCTGTGTATTATTTTGCTAAGTCACTTGTTTATCCGGTAAATTTGACTATTTGAGGGTAGTATAAAGTTTTAGGGCAAAATGGCGCTCTAGATTTACCATAAAGGGTGGCTCTGCTATATTTCTCTCACGAAGGATTGTTTTCGGCGAAGTTTCTCCCAGCTTTTATAAACGTTCGGAATCATGAATTACACCGCAACTGCACAACTATCCATTTCATCGATCGCCGTGTTGATGTTGATGATAGAATCGTTGGATGGGGGACACGTGTGGAAGCATAAATCGCATGAATTCGAGGAGAATGGATGAACTTCGTAGTATAATCCATTTGAGGACGCTACCCTACCATGTCCTGCTATCTGGTTTCCCAATATATTTTAGGCAACAAAGGCCCATGAATTACGATATTATTGGCTGATAATCTGTATGCGAATCATCAGGCACTTGTATCGTAATTCATGGGTCTTTATTTTCACAGGAAGTTGAATGCTGTTTAAGTCAAAAATATTCTTTACTAGCTTAGAAATAACACAGCTACCCCAATTCTCTGGTTCTCCCCAAAGCACCAATTCTAGCCTAAATTTGTTCATTTAGTCTTAAATGCTCAAAATTGCTAGTTAAACTAGTACTTTAGCAGAACTACATACAAAAGAGCGCGTGTAGCGCAGTGGGAGGAGATGCCGGCTGTCGCGTGCCCTGGATTCCAGGTTCTTGGTTCGGATTTCCCATACAAGCCAACTTAGTATTCCATCCCTCCGGGGTCGGTGAATTGGTACCAGAAGGATAAAGCACTACTGTCTTCATTGGCTGGCCACCGCAAGTCTTTTTATGGCCAAATACGCATTCAAACCGTCTCCACGATAACCAGTAGAAGTAGAATGCGTGGCTCATTCCAAAAAGGGGCTGTTCGACTCCGTCCATTATCCGTTCTAGGCAAGAACCCCGCAGTTTTATAGAAATCCTCTGGAGCGTAACTATCACAGGGTTAGTCCAGTGAACATCGCGAAACCCAAGGCACAATCACAATTGCTGCCGCAACAGATGATTTTTGCCTTTTGTCGCTTTTAATATAAGCTGCAAAAGGTTGCTAAAATGATAAGAATTTGTGACCGTTCAAAGAGTGTACCCAGTTCTTTGGGATACCCTATATTGTTGCAAATCCGTAAATAAGTAAATAAATATTCCGAGGTCTCATAAAGGATGCGAATTGATTTTGTTTGGCCTATGTTCACGAGTCTCAGTTTTCTGTGTTGTTCAGAAAAGCTTATTATATGTATAATTTCAGGCCGCAAAAATCGCAGTGGATTGAAGCAGTCTGTCGCGACGACCTGTGAATAGAGTGTGTGTGTGTGTGTGTGTTGAATTGTTACATTTGCATAGACTCACAGAGTTTCCTGCCTGTAAGAAATCCCGTTCAGCGTTCACTATAGGCGCTTTAGAACTTGTGTGGCCTTGTGAGTCGAGAAGCTCATCATGTGACATCAGTGTTCTTAATATCGGCTTCTGTGCCCTACGTCGAGGCTGTTGTGTAATTGCCCACGTTCTCTTTAGAGCGCGCTATTTTCTGCCGCACATTTCAAACCGTGTATATAACGAGCTCTGTGGTTGTCAATTTTCTCGTTGTGCTCTCCGATTTCAAAACTTAGAAGTTCTTGGGGCGTGATTCAAGTCCCATGACGTCCAACTCCTGATCTTATAGTGTACAATTTCACCTACTGAATCTTGAGTTTGAGCTCACGTCAATTGGTCGAGAGTATTGTTTATACTACCGATGATTACTTTCAACAGCCTTATTTGTATCATAAAGGTCATTGCTACTGCTATTAGTGCAGGAAATTAACTTCATATAGATTAGCACCTGAAGTTCTACCAACTGTTTGCCACAGCTATGTTCCCCGTTGCTTTTCCAAGCGATTTTGAGCTTGATTGCCTGTTAGTGTTCTCCATAGCGGTGTTGATTAGCATAGCAGTTTGTGCCTAATGTTGAAGCCAGGTGTTTTCGTAGCTTAGCTGTTCGCTTGAGTTCTATATGTCTGTATTGTGAGCCGCACACTTGTATATGTGTAATACCGGGCCTTTGACTCCTTCTCTACTCTATCTTCTCATTAAACCGCCGGGTTCTAGCGAGATAGCAGCATGTTTTTACATTTTTCAACAATCAGAAGCTGTTACGTCGTTCGTGTTTGTTTGTTAATAAAGATTTGACAAGATTGACCATAGGTACTGAGCGATTGTGTTGTTAAGTCAACGTCCTATACCGTCGTTTTTGTGTGATTTTCGATATTGTTTCACTGCTTAGCCCCTTTTTTAACCCAGCAGGCCAGCATTTTGCTTACTATTTCGATCCTCTACGGGGGGAGGGGGAGGGGGAAGGATGATCATGGAATAATTCCTGGAGTGAAGAAGGCAGGGTGTTCAAAGTGGAGATGCGTGGCGTAATCCGCGTGAAGAATCATGTGGATCGGTCCTCCCTCATAGGTGCTCAGATCTATGCTCGTGTGCTCGTCTACCTCGAGTCTTCCCGATGGGAGATCAGAGGGTGATAAGATATGCTGATATTGATTGATTTTCCCCCAACGGGGGAGCACGAGCATACGGCCCCAGTAGGGAGACTCAGGTGAGGGACCAGGGCTGGTGGAGGGTGCGGTGGCCTCCAACTAGTGCTTCTGGGGCTATCGCTGACGTGCACCAGTTGCGCGATCGATATCACTGCCGTGGCTGTTTCTATTGTCGGCTGACCCGCTTCTCCACCGAGGCAATTGCTACTTGCTGTTGTGGCTCTATGGTTTCGGGAGAAGTTATCTGACCAGATAAATGTGTCCTCCTCGTCCTCATTTGGCACCTTTTCCGCAGTAGTCGACGTCGGTGTCCTATTTTTTGTCCTTACAGGACTATCAGAACTACCTTTATTGGTTCTGTGTACCATACTGTAACTGAAAACCGTTAATGGGGAGTAAATATTGGGTCCGAAGCCGGTTCAGATAGTTTGGATTCGTGTTTTCTTTTCAAATCCTGGTTAAAAGAAATATATGAGAGCGGGATTTTTGAAAAGCCAGGATCTCATGGCGAGTCAGGAGGGGGGGGGGGGGGGGGGAATTTTCACCAGATCGGATTTTCGGATAGTTAAGATAACGGAGTTTGATCAGAAACTCGATTCGGATATCCGATGTGAGATCCTAAGATAAATCAGTCATTTCCATAGTCCGAAAATTAAAGTTGCTCTTAACTGAATCTTCCTAAGATCCGCTGCTTTTCAAGTATGCCTTATTCGCATAATTCTTTTAAACGGGTTTTAAGGAAATAGCGGATTTGAATTATCCGAATCGGCTTCGGATCCAGTGTCTAATGGGGAAATGAAGGTGAATAGTATAATTAAATAAAAACTTCATGCTGTGTAGCTTTGTAATGTTAAAAGAGAATGCTGATAATAACGTCTTCCAATGAAAAGCGATGCCAATAAAGGACGAGAAGGTTTGCTTGGTCAGATAACTTCACCCTATTGGTTCATTGTCCTGGGCGGGATTCATTATCGACTGAACCCGCGGGTTTCTGGGGTTAAAGGGGTAAAGATACCCATTATGAAGCATTCATCTCCATCCCTTATATGTCGCATACCCTTGGATTTAATTGTGGATGAGCTGGTGCCGGATTCATCAACGACTTACAGCAATTTAACAGAGAAAATGCAGCCGAAATCCCTGATAGCGCGGCTTATCAAGCGATATAGTGAAACATTTCGCCGCGCTATCAGGGATTTCGGCTGTATTTCCTCTGTTAAATTGCTGTAAGTCGTGGATGAATACGGCACCTGGATGCGGTGAATGTTATTTTCCGCGCGAAATTCTCCCATACTTATATTTACTTTTACTGAGAGGAGGAATTCCCACTAAGTTTTTGCTCCAATGTTGGTTTTTCCTAGAAGTGGTGCAAAAAGCGTCAAGGCGAAACATATTAATGGGATGTTGAAACCTTTCTGGTTTCTGAACAGTTTGTTCAGCTGCAGAAGGGATATTTATAGCGGAAGAGGTCTGTTACAGTCGTAGCACATCATCTAGGCGGCATTTTGCAGGTCGTCATCAGCGTTGGTAATTGGATATGGTTCTTAGGGTGTGTGAGTAGTGCAGGTTGATCAACCGCAAGTGAGTCCTTGATGGAGTTGGGGTTTCATTGAAGCACATGGAGCACCTACTGTAGATCTCAGGGTTGATCATCGGCAGCTGATAGCTCTTCCTTGTTTTGGCGGAACCTCGAAACGGGTCTGGAGTTGATACTAATCTTCGCCGAATTCGTTTCGAATATTCACTAGGGCGCGGTAGACGCCGGGGAAGTTTCTCTCAGCGGTCGTTGATTTCTCCATTAGGCACTTTCGGCCGCTAATTTAGCAGGATTAGTCGCCGTTGTTGAAACTTGGGCTTCTCCAGTTTTCGCAACTAGCTCCAAGTAGTAGTCCTGAATAGCTAAGGAGAGTGTGCTCCTAATTCGTCTGTTGAATGGGTCGCTCTTGTGGCCATCTGATTCAAAGCCGTGGTAGAAGTTGGGATCATGCCTTTCGTATTTGAGAAGCGATCTGAACTGAAAATGTGGGACCAAGCTCAAATGAATTTTATAAGGATTCAGTTATTGGATCTTCTGAGGAGTTGACTTGGGGCCGGATTTATCAACGACTTACAGTAATTTGACAGAGAAAATTACAGCCGAAATCCCTGATAGCGCGGCTTATCAAGCGATATGGTGAAGCCGCGTTATCTGAGTTTTATGCTGTGAATTCTCTGTTAAAGTTATGTAAGTCGTTGATGAATCCGACCCCTGGTTAGCTAATTTTTGAATCCACCTCTCGAACTGGCATTTGTGAGAGATCTAACGAGTTTAAAGGTTGGTGGGCGGTGTCGTTGCAGGACAGTCGTTGGGTCAATGGGTTAGGTTCTCCAAGATAAGTACGTCAGCAAAGATGGCCGAAGAGGCCCACTGCCTATGCTCCTCTGGACCCGTGTGATTGCTGTTGGCTTTTAAAGAATTGAATTGAAAATGAAGTGCAAGATCAAGGTGCCTTTAAAATGTCCCATTAATGAAGTTTGTTCTCTGTTTAGCCTGTCTTATTACTATGGGATCATGGATAACGAGTTGTTAGTCAATAGATGGATCAATAACTATCGATGGTTAGTGGTGCATGGCTTTATCCTACTGCGGCTTTTCTCGCTTGTGTTGTACAATTGTCCCGTGTGTTATTCTGGCTCTATTTCGGATAGTATCGGCCTTTATCGGCGACTCACTTGTTTATAGCCATTGTTTATTGTTGAGCGTGTTCTGAGTTTTAAACAAAATTCGACGTCTAGCATCGTTCAAACTTATTCGAATAGGGTTTCTATGACATTTTCTATGCGTTTTCGAATTTGATAGCCGAAATGAACCAAAAATGCTTTGACATGGCATGTAACCAATATTTTGATCGGTTTGATGTTCAGGATGTTGCCTGGATTCGGATTTCCCCTATTAAACGTAAATCCAGGCCTAATGGCTGGTCAGCAGCTGCTGCTGAATGCGAATGCACTACAACGAGGTGAGTTACCATCTCTTAGCGCTCGCTGGCCTAAGGGTTTTAGCGATCTGCTTGAGAGTTTCTCACTGGTTCATAGGCTTTCCAGTGATGGTCTCCACGCCGAACACTTTGGTGAGTGTTCCGCTTCCAACTAGTGGACCTCACAGTGGCCGTCCGACGCCGATGCTTGTGCCACCGGGAATGGCCGGTGAGGACGCCAGCAGTGAGAGTCCTCACTCACAGGCACCTTCTGCTCAGGTAGGAAAGCACTTCTATTGCATCGGTGCGTGCGTGTTTACTCGACTGTCGCGAAAATAGTGACCTTTTTATATCCTTCCTACTAAGAAAACAATTATGCAAAGCAATCTGTCTGGGTGTGTCATAGACCTCTATGAACCTATAAGGTGTGCAAGATCTGTTAAAGTGATCTGAACACGCAAATTTCTAACTTTAACTTCTGTTTTTGAAGTTACGGTGATATGGAAATAATCTATATCGATAGATATTACATATTCTTCACGAACATTATGATTTACGGATGGGGTCCTCACTGCTTAACTAAACTGTACCTTGTAGTCGATATCTATGAGCGTGATTAGCATACTACTCAGACAAAAGTCGGTTAGTAACTGAGCATGAACGAGTTTGAAACAGATTTATTGTTCGGTTTGAAACCCTGCCGTATCTCAGCTCGGTTACTTACCGACTTTTGTCTACGTTTATTTGGATGACGTGCACGGCAGCTACATAAAACACCTATCCGTTCACTTCTGGGGCGAAGTCCCAGTCATGTGTCAGTTCGACCGCTAGGCTATTTATTGCTAGTTTGGATCAAACTGTACGAATACAGAAGCAGAACTGTTTTTGCCATATGAATAGGTTTCCCTTTTTAGTGGAAGTCTTCCAAAGTGTAGTCTTTTGTATTTAATTTTGTGTTAGAAACCTAATTTTCGCCGAGTTAACGCTAGAAATTGTCCTGTTGTTTTAAAAAGCAACCACTGGAGCTTTAAGCACATAGTGAACATCACATTGGGCGTTTTAGGCCCCGTTTATACTTCGTCGCGGGGCGAGGCGATGGAGCCAAATTGATCGATCGCGTCGCACAATCAATATGGCCACCATATGTGGCGTCGCGTCGCACCGCGACGAAGTATAAACGGGGCCTTATAGCAGTCAACCGGCCTAGCAGGCGAACACTACTGATTGAGGCTTCGCCTTCGCACCCCGCTGAGGCCGTATTCATGAATGACTTAACTCAGGGTTATGAGGGTGGAGAGCAGAAATAAAAGCATTACCTGGACTTCGCAAGAGCGTGGAGTTGGGTGAGGTGAGGTAGAATTATATCATTCACCGAATTATATCTTACAAGTGCTCCGTCACGCCTATCGGTTTGCCTCGCTTCGCGCGATGTTGCAGTATCACTAAGCTAAGGACAATCACATCAAGCTAGCTGCTCTACTTGTACAGCTTTTTTCCCTCCCTAAGAGTACAAAAGGTTCGCAGTACGTACAGTGTATAGTATGATAGGGCGATCATGGCGATCTATTGGTTCCTCACTACTGGTCCTCCTTTAGTGAAACGGTCCCCCATTACTGGTACTAGTCCCACTCAATAATCCCACCTTAGCGGACGACGTCCTCGGCACGTCTTTTGAATCCCCAAACACGTTGAGCGATGTCTTTGGCACCTCTTCTGAGTCCCAGGCACGTCACGCGACGGATTCCGCACGCCTTCTGATTCCCCTGGCACGCAGAAGACGCCCGGGTATTTTCCGCCATTTTCGCACCTCGTAATTTGATCAGTATCGATTGACGGTGATCGACACTACAAAAACGAACTTCAGAATTGTGTTGAGTGACCTCGACTACCCCAGGGCTAAAATTTCGGACCGCCTTGACGAGATCCACAAAAAGTCGATAGTTTGATAAGTATCGATTGACGGCGATAGATAATTCAAAAACGAACTTCAGATTCGTGTTCAGCGACCTCGACTACCCCTGGGCTAAAGTTGCCAGTCAGGTAGAAGACGTCGGGTATTTTCCGCTATTTTCGCGACCGGCAGTTTGATGGTTGATCAATATCGATTGATGGCAATCGATACTTCAAAAACGAACTTCAGATTCGTGTTCAGCGACCTCGGTTACCCCAGGGCTGAAGTTTTCAGGCAGGTAGAAGACGTCTGGGTATTTTGTGCTATTTTCGTGCCGTAATTTTTCCCCCATTTCCCCCCCCCCAAATTCACTGTTCTCTCATAGCATTTTTTATTGCCATTACCATTAGCCCATTACCTTACCATTCGTGAATCCGACCTCTGGACGTCGAATTCTAATGTTATCTATGCTGGTGTTGATTGTGGGAAACGGGGTAGCGCTCCGGGTAGGACATTACAGACCAATGTTCTCTCATAGCTTGGTTAATTCTGTTGTTTCTGAATTGCAGGTTCTTTTTTCAAATTCCGCCTTAGTCCAGAAGACAACATGGAAACTTCCATCTGTTTTTGTTGCATCGCTGATTAATGCGCGAATTTGAGGAAACGAGTGAAAATCGTGATCGCTTGGAGCGGTTTGGACTCAAATTGAACGTGAAGAAGACCGAATATCTGACGACGGACGTTACTGAGTCCAGCTCCATCAAGGTTAACGACATCGAGCTCCCACGCACTTCGGTCTTTAAGTACCTGGGATCAGCAGTCACGTCTGACGGCAAACTGATGAGTGAAGTGAATTTGCGCGTGAGTGCAGCTTGGTCCAAGTGGCGCTCGTTGACTGGAGTACTCCGCGACAAGAAGATGCCAGAGCGCTTAAAGTCGAAGATCTACAAAACCGTCGTCCGGCCGGTAGCGATGTACGGAGCTGAGTGTTGGCCTACGACAAAGGAAACGGAAAGTCGCCTCAGCGTAATGGAAACGAAGATGCTGCGCTGGATGGCTGGAGTCACACGCCTGGACCGCATCCGAAACGAGGCTATCCGGCAGAAGTTCGGTGTCGCGCCGATAGCGGACAAGATGCGCGAAGCTCGCTTGCGATGGTACGGCCACGTTCTGCGTGGGAAAGAAGACAGCGTCCGCAAGATAGGCCTTGAGTTGGAAGTGTCAGGAAAGCGGCCTAGAGGGCGCCCGAAGCAGCGCTGGTTAGATACGTTACATGCGGACTTGAAGATTACTGGTGTTTACCCTGATCTAGCGCTGGATCGGGAAAGGTGGCGTCTTAACACCAGAATAGCGGACCCGCTGCGATGCGGGACAAACGCTGAAGAAGAAGAAGAAGAAGAAGAGTGAAAATCGTGATGTGCAAGATGAGTGCGTGGCGCTCACGTCACTTCTTACCACATTCCAAAAATTTGTGCTTTTGTGCACTTTAGAATAACTTTAAAACCACTTTGTATCCAAAAATGAAATTCTCGTGACATTTTAAAATTATCACTACGTTTAATTTTCAAGGAAAGTGAACTATAATTTTTTTTTTAAAAGAAATTCATATTCTTCTTCAAATAAACGACAATTTATTCTGTCCTTCCTACGGGGGGTGGGGGACACACCTCGTGTAGTCTAAATTGGAGGTTGCCCGCTTCCACCTGGAAGGTGCTCGGTCTGATTTCAAAAGTTTCTCGTTTAATTGTGAAAACTGTGTACGCCATCGTCGAGGTGTTGACTGTACGTAGTGAATCCGGTGTTTCTAGGACTGCCCGTGGACAAGACATGAAACGGCTGAAGGGCGTGTGTATTACTACAATAAGATCACGAAAGAGTCATCGTGGAACAAGCCAGATGAGCTGAAGACGCCACAGGAGCGCCAGGCGGTATGGTTGTGTTCATTGATGCCAGCGTTAGACGAAACTGTTGTAGTCGCTCCGAGCCCAATCAGACCCGTTAGCGTTTAGACCTCAGCGATGCCCGTAGCTTTTAAGCGTACCACTCCGACGTCAGTATCGGCGAATGGCATTTGGAAAGAGTACAAGACACCGGAAGGTCGAGCCTACTACTACAACACGGTGACAAAGGAGACGACATGGACAAGGCCGGACGCTTTCAATGCTCCCGCGACGACCGCTGAGACAGGTGAGCTTCTGGCGCTTTAGAGAATGAGGGGCAGAGAAGTTGGCTTTTCAAAGATATTTGATTCAGGTTTCATAGCACAGGTTAGCTTCAGCTTTACAGAGATGAAGCTTTTCCTGAGAAAATCCAATATCGTATCATAGCCAGAAAATCAGAGCATTAGAACAGTAATAGTGAGCAAAAAAGCGGAGTGAAAGACTTTGTAGCACGAGGCTTTCAGCAGATTCTACTGCTGCTGCTACTGCTACTACTACTGCTGCTACTACTGCTGCTACTACTGCCTCTGCTACTGCTAGCGCTACCACCACACCAGAAATAAAGAAGGAAAAGGCGACTCCAGCCGAGGAGCCGAAAGAAGAGAGCGAGATGGATAAGGCGATGAAGGCAACACTTGCATCAATGACGGTGCCAATACCTGCTCCAGTGGCAGCGGAACCAGTTGAGCCTGTGGTAAGCGCTGTGTCCCTCATCCACCAGGAAACGATTCTGTTGGATCTTTCCTTCTTTGGACATGCCATTATGTCTTTAGTCCATTATCTCTCCAGGTAGAAGCGCCGGCGGATGACAACGAGCAGGACCTTAAGAAGCGGCAAGCTGAGCGTTTCAGGGATCTCCTGAGAGACAAATATAATGAAGGTGAGTTTTTCGCGTTCATTAGTCTTTCATGGCGATAATAAGAGAGAGAAGACGCTGTAGGGAGATGGACTGGTCGAAATTTGAACATCTTCAGGCGTTTGGCGCGAATCGATTATTGACGTATAGGGAAAGGGTAGAACAGTATTGCTTCTGTCTATGACCCAGGAGGTTGGGGGATTATATGGCATGTTGTGTTGCGCGAAATCGAAATTTTTATACACCGTTAGCATGCGGTACCCATATTCTGAATCGGACTGGGTCACTAGTGGTAGGGGCGGATATTCGATTGCCTTCTTAAGAAGGTATGCAATGACTGAAAACAGTTTTAGACACCGAAGATATTTATCACTGGGTTGGTAATAGTTGTTGGTAACAGTTGGTCATTGAGTAGGCGATCAAGTTGGTCGATTTTTGAGGAGTGTATGTGTGGTCTAGTAGTCCGATGACTACGTGCTCAACATTGTGGTTATGTTTGAGGCCTGGGGCAACAAACCCGGGGTATGCGGGGTACAAGGTGTAGAAATAAGATAAGGGGTAGAGATGTATGCTTCATGGAGGGTATCTCTACCCCTTATACCCCCGCATATGCGTTGGTTCAGTAGTTGATAAATCCGGCTCCTGGTCCGGCCTAATCATTCCCAACCTTCCAGCCGTCCTGGGTAAGTGAACGGTCTAAAGGGGCCGCGCAGCGGCTTATTATGATTTGAGCTACAAAACAGCGCGTTGTCCCACCACTATAACCCAACCCTGAATTTGCTTGAGAGCACCACTCGTACTTCTTGGTGGTTCGCTATAGCTTTTTCGTCTAGAATTTTGTAAAGTAAAGAAGCATCACCCTTATTTGCCTCCGGTGGCCGTTGTCTGCCCTGACATTCATCTATATAGCACTTGTTACTCAGTTCCTTCTTCCTATATAGCGATGCATTATGACACCATAGCTTATCATGGGCAAGCTGGTCTGATTTTCTTCAGTGATCATGTCACTTGTGGGTTGCCTGTCCTACCCATCCTCTGGTTATTTTCTCCCTTTACAGCGTAGATTCATAGATGCTGGGCCTTCTCCTCAATACTCTCGATAGCCTTCTTTTTAGTGTTTTTCGCTAATTGTAAGTTGAGCTCAGAGTTTTTCTGTTCTTGTTTTTGGCAATGTTTTCGCGGCTTTATTACGATCACTGTTGGCGTGTCCTTATGGATGTATTAATAAATAAATAAAAAGAGCGCATCACGTGTTCGAGGGATTGCTTAGTAATAGCGTTTATCTCTCAATTCACTTCCTTTCTTAAGAGTAAAGTACTTCAGGTAAAATTTCGTCGACCTGCAACTGGGAGCATGCAGTGAAGCATATTCAGGGCGATCCGCGGTTCCGCATCCTTACAAAGGTGAAGAGTTCATAAGTCAGCAGTACTCACTTTACTTGTTCTTTCTTTTCTATATGTTTTTAAATGTTCTATATTATATATGATACTATTCTATACTTTTTCCGAACGGGGGCACTGCAAACTGATTCAGATGGATGACAGGTAGTTCACGAGACGTGTACACAATTCGTTCAATAAAAATTTATGACAACAGCAAATACGGAGAATAACGAGAATTAATGTAAGAATATGTGGAGAACGCTGTAGTAGTGAGACAGAAACGAAAGATTATGAGCGGCTATAAACGGTGCAGTGTTGTAAGATCGCCAAAAAGAAAGGCATTGATTAGAAAACAACATGCCTTGCCAGAAAGAAAAAGAAGAAGCAGAATGATCAACGCGTGGCTCAGCGTCCTTTTATGGGCTGCCGGCTGCCCCTGGATCTTTGTGTTTCAATACGACTTACGTTCACGTTCAACGGGGTTTCTAACTAACTCTTAGACTGTAATCCAAACGCCGTTCTTTTGTTGCTTACGCTAATGTGTCTTCATCTCTTCCCCTTTTTTATATATTTGGGTATTTTTCAAGTTTTACTATCTTTAATATTGAGTCATTCGATTGTGTGCATTACTAAAACTGTAGACCTGTCGTGTGGCATCTGCAAGTTTGCGCTGCATCGCAAACATTCAGAATACTTTCATCGACCAAGAAAGCCTTTCACTATGTTATATGTCAGGTCTCGGAGAAGAAGCAGCTGTTCAATGCATGGAAGGTGCAGCGGCAAAAGGAGGAGCGGGTGTGTTCCTGTCATTGTCTATTGTCCTTGTTTTCTTCTGATTTCTCATATCTTAAGGACGAGAAACGGCTGGCAATAAAGAAGGCCAAAGAGGACCTCGAAAAATGGCTACAGGATCACCCGAAAATGAAACCCGGTTTGAAATACATGCGGGCGAGGGAGATCTTCGGAAAGGAGGCCGTTTGGCAAGCTGTCCATGAAGATGACCGACAAGACATTTTCAGAGAAGCCTTGGTAAGTTTGTATTGTAGTTGGTAGTCCGAATTTTTAAAATTTTCATAGTGAAAAGGTTTTTGTAGGTTGCAACGTAACACCTGAATGTGAGCGTACTCAGGCCTGCCTTGATTTCCTTGCTTGCTGTAGGCTAGCCAACGCCTTTTCAAGGCTTTCCACTTTGGATGGTGAAAATCGTTTCTTTCAGGCTTACGTCACGAAGCGAGACGCAGATTTGAATCGCGAGACAAGGAAACGCAACATAAAGGCATTGGCGGAGATATTGGAGAGCATGGATCAGATCACCTACAAGACCACATGGGCCCAAGCGCAGCGCCTTCTCATTGAGAACCCCCAGTTTGCCGACGACACAACGCTTCAAAGTACTGTGACTTCTTTGCTTCAAGTCGGCGGCTTAGAGTAGTACAACGTTGTTTCAGGCATGGATAAAGAGGACGCACTAATCGTTTTCGAGGAACATATCCGGCAAGCGGAGAAGGAACATGCTGAGATAAAGGAGGCTGAAGTGAGTGGCGTTTTCATGCCTGGAGGATCGACCAGGGGCATTGATTATTTTATTTTGTTACTGTGGGGTAGTTCTAACCTTCGGTCCATAAGTAGGAAACGCTTTAAGAATCAACGGAGCGATTTGCTTATTGGGTACGGTCGCTTTAGCGACAGAAGGGCTCTTATTTGATAGGCTTCAGCTACTGTGTTATAAGCCTTGACAACTAGGCCCTAGTTTAGTTCAGTTTGGAGCCATGCGGGTGCTCAGAAAGTGTTTGGTGAGTTTCGATCACAAAAAGGGGACGTGAACTGTTACGATTGGCTTGGGTCCACTCTATGAAAGTAGAGTAACCACTTATTGCTGTGATTGTCGTCGTCAACTTCTCCAGAGCATGTTCTTGTCTATAGCATGCCCTTTCTATGTTCACGGCGTTCAAACTTCATGATATTGAAAATTGATGTGACTTAGGAGCGGCGAGTGAAGAGGCAAGAACGCAAGGTACGAGAGGACTTTCAGAAGTTCCTGCAAGAGCTGCACAAGAAGGGTGAGCAGGATTTTCCCATTTGTTGGTGCTTTATAAATGATCATCGTGATTATTTACAGGGGAGTTGACATCCATGTCGCTGTGGTCGTCGCTTTATCCTGTCATCTCTTCTGATCCCAGATTTGACGCCATGCTTACTCAGGATGGTGTGTTATTTACCAGTTTAGAACCATATTTTTAAAAAATTTTGATCAGTTAACATGAATTATTAGGAGATTCATTCGTGGTCCATTCAGAATAGTAAGATCATTGGGACTGGGCTCTCACGAGCTACAACCTTCAAGTATTTTGGATAAACAGCACCCTCTAATGGCAATATAAAGTTGGAGGTAAATGCACACGTGAGGGCTTGAGGGCAAGATGGTGCCCACCGGTGCTGGTTGAGGTGCTCTCCGTCGAGAAAATCGCGCAGCACCTCAAATCGGAGGATTGTATAGAGATAGTGCGCGCAGTGTCGACGTATATGCTAGAGCGCCTTAGTATAATGAAGACGAAATTGCTGGAATAGATGGCCATAATTTCGCGTCTGGACCGCGTTTGAATAAACCGGTTCCTGAAGCAGCGTTGGTTACATACGTTGTATTTGGACCTAAAGATAACTGGTGTCCACACGTTCGAGAGCTTTTGATCGTGAGAGAAGGAAGTATTAGGTTGGCAACTAATTTCGTGGACTCTCAAGCGCCTTCAACAAAAGTGCTCATAAACAAATAACAGTTTTCAAGCAAAGTAAGATCTGTTGGAACGCGGGACTGCTTCCCATTTATAAGCTACCTGGCCCATCCCACAGCTGTAGAATTCTTGTGCTTCTGAAGCCAAGAATCCTTGGAGGTGCATTTTGACATGGTCCACATTAATAAGTCGTCCTCCAACCAAGAAGTGCTGCAGCGTGCTATAAAGGTGCTAGTCATTTGGCGCACATCCTGTGCTATAAGGTGGGTGAGTTAGGCGCTCCCAGCTGATGTCTTCGATTTTTTGAAGCTCCCGATTCGTGACGTGTGATCTGGCGTTATCTTGCTGATAGATAATTCCGCTCCTGAAAATCTGTCTGAATCGATTCCAGCGGAGTTCAGCCTGTGCGCGGCCAGAATGAGAAGAGCAGATTACAGCATTAATGCTGGAAGCGTTCTTGACGAGCTCCCAGAAGTTAATACCTTCTTGACACCACCAAACGGAGGGAACGTAGCGAACCGGACGCCTCAAAAAATAGAAGACCTTGACTGGGAGCGTCAAACTCATCCACCGTACCGCCCAGACCTTGCGCCAAGTGACTACCACATTTTTGGTTCGGTGCAGTACTTCTTGGTTGGAAGACGATTTAATAATGTGGACCGGGTCAAAATGCACCTCCAAAGATTCTTGGCCTTGAAAGCACAATAATTCTATGGCCGTGGGATAGACCAGCTACCTGGTATATGGGAAGCACTTCTGCGTTCTGAGGGATCCTATTTCAATTAAAGATTGTCATTAGTTATTTGTTAATAAATACTTTTGCTGAAGATTCTTGAGAGTCCACGAAATTAGTTGTCAACCTAATAGATTTCATTTGTCGACGGAATTGTCCGGTGGACATTCTTATCTTAGTCGAAATGACAATGACCTTGCTATTTTATAGTTGTATTCTGTTCGACTATTTGACTGTCTACAGTATATATTTATTTACTTATTGAATACGTCATAAGACGCACCACATAAGGAAAAAACAGGCGAGCATCTGCAAGCTAATAAATGTGAATTTTCCATGAAAACAAGCGCCGTCCCCAACGAGCTACAAAAACGAATAGGAGGGCGAATCGGAGGTGTGTAACGCAGAAGGAACATCAAGAAGGCAAAAGAAAAAATCTGATTTTTAAAAGACCTTACATTGGATTTAAAGCTTTCGTTAGAAGTTTGTAGACTGTTGGTTTAAACAAATTGGATAAACCAGCCTTCATGGGCAGCGCGCATATCGGCGAGGGCCAACGAAGAGCATGTGCCCTAGACGGTCCCATAGGAGAGGCCTTCGATAGTACGACAACAATTCTAAGCGGACCAAAGAATATGACCAAAGAACATGTATATGTACCAAAAAAGAACTATTTTATCTAGTACGTTCTGAAAACCGTCTTTTGAGTTGCTGCAGAGCCTTCTAACGAATATTCTCCATGTTCTGTCCTGGTAAAACCGTGGGATCATCTACTGCTTAATTCGTTCTTGCAACCTCGTTCGGCACAGAGTTTTCGCTTACCGCTGTACCGAAAGAGATTGCGCGATGGGCCAGTATCTATTGAGCGGCTCTACGTGAACATGTCGCGATTGCGCACAGCAGGAAATGTGCAGGAATGCACCTTTGCTCCTACCGTAGTCGCGGCTGTTAATTATCCTCTGGCTGTCCGGCTGAGCCGTGGCCGTACCATCGTGCGCGATTGCAATCGGTAGTGCAGCCGTTCCCGCTTCTCTGTTATTCGCCTTTGCGACATGTACCGTCTCTACGCGTCCACCTATTCGTCGTCTCCGTAGGCTAGAAAACGGCTCAAGGACCTGGGTCGGCGTCTATTCTACCAAACGCGTCATCGCGTCATCAACCCTAGCATTATGGATATGCTTTTGGAGCATCCCACCATCCTATTATATAAATATATCATATATCAGGATAAACTCACTCGCTGATTCACCACTAGTTTGAAGCGACGTCAGCGTCAGTATCACTCGACATGCACATTCCGACGCGGGAGTGTGGCGGCCACGCTGAGGCATAGGACCCGTTCATACTTCGCGACAAGAGCGACTTGTCGCTCGTGCAAGACATGCATACCGAAAAACCGAGTGTCCGCCGCCGAAAAATGTTCATACTCGTGCGTCGGCACTGTCGCTCCAGTCGCTGCTATCGCCTGTTCATACTTCCGCGTGCTGCGTTCTTGCCGCTCTTGTCGCTGCAGTCGCGAAGTATGAACAGTTCATAGCCTGAAAGGGGGGAGTCGCACTGTAGCAGCGGAGGCTGCAATGACGGGGGTGTGCACACTTCCGCTGCTGCAGTGCTTCCGGCAGCGGCCGCAGCGGCTGTGGCAGCGAGGAATGACTCGAGCATTCTTCACTGCCGCTCACTGCTTGCGGTCAGCGCCGAGCGGCAGTGAAGAATGCTCCACAGTGCCGTAGTGGAATGTGGGCGGAGACCAGCTCTCCCAAATTCCACTGCCCGCTGCCCGTTGCGAAGCGTGCATGCTGCTTAACAGTTGCAAAAAGTTTTGAAAGATCGAGCGACGTAGGTGCAGCGGCGAAAATAAAAGGTTATAAATAAACTAGAGCATCTGTTGCAATTGTCTCAAAGGAGACAACGCGTCTATCTAAGATCTGATAACTGAATTCTTTCACTATTGACTAGGGAAATGTATTTGTATTTGTATTTGTATTTAAATGTGAAATGTGCCTGCTTTTGTTGAGCGTCACTGTTTATAGGATCAACTCCTCTCGATATGTTCAAATTCTACGTCGAAGAACTAAAGGAACAATACGGGCAAGATAGGCGAGTCATAAAGGACATCCTTAGTGACCAAAAGAAGGTCGTCCAGGTTAGTCGGCTGCTCAACAGATCTGGTTTTTCAAGTGTTAATCCCTCCACAGCGCATCTTCAGGTTGACACAACGTTCGAAGAGTTTTCCAAGTGGGTGACCTCGGCAGAGAAGGGTCTGGTTGTTGATCATGGAAATATGAAACTCTGCTACAACTCCCTTGTGGAGAAGGTAGACTTCATTAAGAGCTTTGTGGCCATCTGTCGAAGAAAAGCTGTCTAGTTGAACGAGTTCTAGGCAGAGTCGAAGGAGCGTGAAGCAGAACGAGAGGAGGCGCGAAAGAAGAGACGCCAGGAGAGTGAGTTCCGTCACCTACTGCGAGCACACCAGCCGGCCATCGAGGCGACTTCTGAATGGGCAACTGTTCGTGCTAAAATCGAGAAGGAGAAGGCCTTCAGTGTGGTATGAGATCAATATTTTATCCAGCCTTTTTCTTCTATGACAGGCAGTTGAGTTTGAATAGTAAGATTGGCCGTTATTTACGCGTATCCTTTAGATTGATTCCGAAGAGTTACGGATCAAGTACTTCGAGGACTATAAACGCTCGCTGGGCGAGTCCTGCGCGCATCATCACTCGGTTTCGAAAAAGAAGAAGAAGGACAAAAAGAAGAAGGGACGAAGAAGTGATGTACGAGTCATTTTGATATCATTAAGAACGCGAAGCCTCTATTAATCCTCTTTTCCATTATAGAAGGAGTCTGACAGCGATAGTGAGCCAAAGGAGAAGAAGAAGCGGAAGAAGCACTCGAGGGAGGAGAAGGATAGTGATGAGGAAAAAGGTGTGTGCCTTTTTTTAAGGACAGTGCTATATCTAGGAGGTTAGCTGGATTGGTAACCAGAGGATTTGCAGAGCGGTCACGAAAGGCGCGTAAGTCGCGTAAACGATCACGGTCTCGTTCCAGTTCACGAAGTGACGACGATAGAAAGCGAAGGGTAAGAGTGATAGAGGCGCTTTTCAGATGAGTAGTTGCCTCTCTGCTAGTGGGCTCAGAGCTTCTTTATCCCTCCACTCGTACTGCAGTAGGTATGGTTGCCGATACGAGATTAGCACCTTATTTTAATGCCTTGATCGGATGTTATTCTTTCCATGAAGGGGTTTCTACACCTTTATAAATTAGACACTTTTCGAGTCAAGAGCGACGTCTTTCGAATCAAAATGGGCGCGCAGCGGGAAAGTCAAGGACTGTTTCAGATCTAAATTTTTAATAAATCGTCGGCCATACAGAGTCCCAAGAAAATGGTTATACTGTTTGAATCGCGCCGAATTTCTTATCCATTTTGCTGTAGAGATCTCTTCGGGATTCCTTCCAGGTACAGATGGTCGAAAAATTCCAGTTTTTGTTGTTGTTGTTTTTTAAAGAGATTGTGGCCTGAACTTCTGTATGTCCAGCTGTTTTTTGTTTTTGTTTATGATAGACTGTGTAGGTACGATTCACTTAGAGTTGCGAAGTGGGGAGTTGCTTGCTTTTTTGAGATTATTTCTGGCGAGCAGTAATTTATACACAATATCCAACTAAACAGCATTTATTTATTTGCCAGACGTTCAGCGGCCCAAGGGCCGCCAAACATCTGGTTGGGGCCCCAAACTCCGAGAATAGAACAGTCCCAATCTTGCTCCATTCTCCTTTAAACCTCCGTACTTTTATTAAGTAAAAGTCCGGTTTTAATATATAGATTAGTGCAGCGGTATATGGTAGGGCTTTCACTGCTCCAATGAAGTTCATCCACACTCCATCGCATGTACGCGATTTATTCTCCGAAGCGCCCTTTCTCTACGTGCGAGAAACAGATCCGAAGTGCCTAATCTGCAGAAACATAATTGGAATTAATCGGTATCGGTCGACAAGTCGACACCGTTTACTGTCCGACGACAATAATACTCCTCCGAATCCCATAGTCACTCTCCCTACCCCTCTCTCTCCCTATGACACGTCTGCACCCGACACACGTGCCACGACTTCTGTGACCCGTCTTCAGAAACCTGACGCACACTGGACGATAAGGATAAAGAATAAAGGACGGCGTTACTCAATCCCTTCTGGGATGCGCCAGCGCATTCTACTTCTACGGGAGGTCGTGGAGGCGACATGAGTGCGTATTTGGCCATACAATGACTTGCGGTGGCCAGCCGATGAACAAGTCAGCGCTCTATCCTTCCCAGACAAGTCTGGTACCAATTCACCGACCCCGGAGGGATGGAAGGCTTGGTTGGCCTGGGCGGGAAATCCGAACCAGGAACCTGGTATCGGGTGCACGCGATAGTCGCGCCTCCTCCGACTGCGCTACACGCGCCCACACTGGACGATATTGAGAGAAAATACTGGTCCCCTTTATCTCCTTCTAGAGGTTCTCCTTTGCTGATCCCCTCTTCACTGGTCTCCCTCCTACTGGTCCCCCTTACTCAGAATCCCTACAGAAGTTGGATGTCCGCGGCACGTCTTGTGAATCCCTGCGCACGTTGGACGACTATTCGGCACGTCTTCTGAACCCCTACGCACCTTGGACGAGTTTTCAGCATGTCTTCTGAATCCTGACTCATGTTGAACGATGTCTAGGACACGTCTTCTGAATTCCTACACTCTGCACTTGATCCCCATTCATACTTTGAAGCGTTGCCCGCTGAATATCTCGTAAGCTTGGGTGATTCGCCGCCAACGGTATAGTTCGCCAGCAATCGCCCAAGGTTAAGCTCGAAGAAAAGCCGGCTGGCATAAGCCGCACTGTCGTAGGCATCTCTTGGCTTCAGTCCCCCCACCACGTGACGGACACGTGATATTAGCCGATTATATATATATATATATATATATATATATATATATATATATATATATATATATATATATATATATATATATATATATATATATATATATATAGTAGGATTCAATGCACATGATAGTGCTCTCAATACCAGCATTAAAAACAGCTGTTGGAAAATCATGGAGTCAATATGATAATGACAAATTAATAACCGAGCTGAATGATCGGGAACAACATAAAGACACGAAGGGAAGAAACGAAAGCAACTGTCTGTCAATGTGTCTGACATAAGCAAATGTATGTGCTGGACGAGTGAATGGTGCAATTTCTTATTATAATATTCTCGGAAATTGCTGCTTTCATGCACTATAAAGTATTCTTAATGTCCTAGTTTCCTACCCTAGTCGGTAGGGGGGCACATAACAAAAAATTACGTAACCAATTGACATGGGATTTACGGAGCGGCTTTTAGAGATCAGGATAGGACCCAAAAAGCAAGCAAATACCCGCGGTTGTAAAGACGTTCCGGCGGGCAAGGCGTACTCAAATTCAAACATAGCTGACCGCTGCCTGACATGTTATAACAAGGAACCGTCGTGGTGAGGGCCGCCATAGCTTTACAACCGTGGTGAAATTTTTTCGTTTTTGTTGTATTTTTTGTTTTGTTCTTGTGAATTTTGTCAGTTTTGACCCTATTTTGTCCTCTAGAGGAGCCCGCTCCATAAATGCCAAGACAATTTGTTTAATAATTTTTAGTTATGTACCCCCCCCCCCCCGACTATGATAGACCCCGTTTTCTCTTTCTAGTATTTTAAAATAAAATTTCAAGCAATTTTTGGCGCCAGTGAGTTATATGTTTCCGAAAAAGTAGTAAATTTTCTTGGAACAAAAATTAATTTTAAGCTCTTACCTTAGATCTAGTTCAATTTGGGAGACGCTGACTTTGATATGGGGGATATTCTGTATGGTTTCCAAAGCACGCTTTGATAGGTGTCTAACTTGGCGTACAAATTGTACTTGAAGGTTTATTCAGGGGTTCTGGCCCTTGGAAAGAGAAGATCTAATAACCTCTAATTTCAGGACGTCTCCGACTCTGAATAACTCGTCCAAATATGCTAGCATACTAAAGTAGTCGACGTTTCATGGTATTCTGAGTATAGATCTCATGTGATGTTGTTTATCTATCTATATCCATTGGTTTGTGCTGTTTTCACTGACTTGAATAAATACATACTCCTCTTCGTTTTGTGTTGGAAATCAAAAGATGCTTGTGGTTTCGAACAATTACATATTTTGAATGAAGAACTAAGCCATGAAAATAGCGAACGCAATGCTTGCAGATGTCCAAGGCATCGAAGGCCGGTTCAGTGGAACCTAAGAAGGTACATTTTACTACGGCAACTGCTTACTAATTTGTCTCATTCATTATGTTCGGTGGGTGTGTGTCATCGAGTTGCTTTGAATTACTAAGTGCATCTAGGTCAAAGCCATGTGTCTTCCCCTGTCGGGTTCAATAGGGCTATGTGAAGTTTGTCCGAAAAGGAGGGAACACTTGAGGGTTCACACTGCGGCCTTCGCAGGTTACAAGAGAAGGGTCTGAAGCGTATGTGTGAACGGGGGGAGCGAGTCATATAGGGAGAATCCTCACTCCTCAATTAGTGTAAAAATATGTTTATTTTTTGGAAAGTCGTTAAACCCAAGGAGTAGGGGCCCTTGAAGTCACAATGGAGTTGACGCCTCACGAGTTCGGGGGTGTGTACCCCGCGATGTCTCTGCCGGCAAGCGGTTCGTAGCGTAGTGGATAGTGACGTTGTTTCATGCTACGGATGTCGGGGGTTCTATTCTCCTGCTTTGCTGTATTTTTGCATTTCATCTGATTTGTTAAGATTTGAAGGATTATACCATTTTGAGACGTTTTCTGCGCAATTTTCCAGCTGTATGCTGTGGAGGGTAACATTCTCAGGACTCGTTTATTATTGACTTTTTTACCAAAAGGCAATGAGAAAGCAATTCAACATACTAATGATATAACGTTCAGACGTTTTCTGCGCATGCACAAAGTACATGTAACAGAAGCACTTGTCACAATACGGACAGCGTAAATTAAAGCTACAGGCTCCTCAAAGTTTGCTTCCATACGTGGATCAATGACATCGGCTCCATAGACGGAATCCAATTGAAGACATGCCCTTTCCTCCGAAACAAGAGCTCCAACCGAAAACGTTATCATATGTCCACTACTTGCTAGCCTTTCCACTTCTATCAGTTCATCTTGCGAATCCCAATCCTCTTCTAGTTTTTCCACGCATTACAGCTGTTTGTCTTCGTCAACTTCAAGTTGACGTGCTTTGAAGTTCTTGATTATGCTGGACGGTTCGGCCATCTTGATTTCTCCTTCGAAGGCTCCTTGTCTAAAGGCGGGCCACATTTCGTCAACAGGTGGATCGCTGCTCGAGCGACATTGTTGGTGTTAGGTTTAGAAGCCTTTAGCAGCAAACCTCTGATTTCCAGGTGACAGACAAAGATGAGGGAAAAAGTTATCGATGGCCGGTTAGGGCTGTTTGCGGAATCCACGAACCTCGTTTCACATTTTAACCACCTCTGACGTTACATCTTGGTCTCTTTTGAAAATCCGAGCAGAACGGTTTTCCCTGAGGTCATTGGTCCATGTCTGTAAACAAACAGTGAGGAGCCTGTAGCTTTTATACGCTACCCGTATTGTGCCCAGTGCTGTTTCATGCACTTTGTACCTGTGTATCACCGGGGTTGAACATTTGTACATCATCATGTTGAATACAACATCAGGCAACTGGAAAATTAGATAAAAAACCTGACAATGGTGTAGACATCAGAATCCTTCAAATCCTAACAAATCAGATGAAATGCAAAAATACAGCAGAACAGGAGAATAGTACCCAGGACATCCCTCGCATGAAACAACGTCACTATCCACTACGCTACGAGCCGCTTACCGGCAGAGACATCGCGGGCGTACAAGACCCCCGAACTGGTGAGGCGCCGATTCCATGGTAACTTCAAGGACCGTCTACTCCTTGGGTTTAGCGACTTGGCAAAAATGAACACATTTTTGTACTAATAGAAGGATGAGGATTCTTCTTATATGACTAGCTCTCCCCGTTCAGACATACGCTTCAGACCGTTCCCTGGTCAGGGTTATTCCTGGAAGTAGCAAGAGAACGAGTTGCACTACTTAGGTTACGAAAACAGATGTTGATCAAAGAAGAGTATTCGAAGCTAAAATCTTTATCGGGTTACGACTTTCTCGTAGATTCTGCGTAAACAGTTAAAGGACGGCGTTAACCAGCCCTTCACGTAATGCGCTGTGCTGTCTAGCTTTACAGGATGTAGCAGAACCCAATTGAATACGGATTTAGCGCAGGCAATGACTTGAAGTCGGCGGACAAGTCGGTATCCTACCCTTCTCGGAGAATTCCAATTCATCGACCTCGGAGAAATAGAAGGTTCTCGGAGAGATTTGGCTGAGCGGGAACGACCAATAATGACCTCAACTGGAGGTGCACGCCACAGCCGACTCCTCCGCTTGCGGTTCCACGAGTTAGATACTGCATAGCTTAGCGAGTCCACGAAGATGAATGACTGCTACCAGTTTTCGTGCCTTTATAAGAAATAATTCCCAATAGGGCCATAGTTTATATCTTGTCTGTGCTTCTTGCTCGCTGTGCAGCCGTTGGGTTTCCCCATCATCCAAATCTGTTGCCACCTTGCAGCTACTACTGGAACACTCCTTCCCTACTATTGCTTAAGAAGCAAAATCGTATCTGCTTTTACGTTTGACCTACTCATTCATGCCTGTCACAGGAGTGGAAGTAGGAAAGTTTTAGGCGGAAAACGTGGATTCCTTTCTCCTCTATTTCATTGGCAGAAAGGGAGCTGGCTTTCGCGCTGAAGTCATAACTGTACCCGATTCCTCTGCTGTCGATGATCAGTTCTTGAATTGCCCAGACCAGACGTCGTCGAGGAAATCTGCCTCGACAATCCCGTGTGCTTGGGCGAGTATGATGCGGTCGGAGGAGACGAGGTGCTAGCTCCCGAGGCAAATTCGTCGGTGCGATCTCCTCTCCTCTCCTGGTCTCGCATTGACCAATCAGTTCCTCTCTCGGAGAATTGATATCAGGGCTGGTACAGCGGTGTCCTAACGATCAAGTTGTCACCGAAAGTCATTACGGGTCGTTTAGTGTGCACCAGACGCGCGACGCGATGACATGAATGTTGTCCCAATTGATCGATAGCGTCGCGCAATCGATATGGGAGCTTATCATAACTTCGCGTCGAGCGTCGCGTGCACACTAAACGGACCCTTACGCATGCCGAATTCGCGTTCTAATTCCCTTAACGATATCTCATTGAAGTGCAGTACGTAGCCTATTATGCAATGGTCTTTAACTGCGAGCTTTATGTAGTAACCCTTTCAGCTTTCTTTGATGTAGGCAAGCAGTTTGCCGTTAGGAGTTGCCAGTACCACGTTCTCTTATTGCCATAAAACACAGTCTATCGTTCAAAACAGTGGGCGTGTGTAGCGCAGTCGGAGGAGGTAACGCTGTTGCGTGCACACGATGCGAGGTTGCTGGTTCGGATCTCCCGCCCAGGCCAACTAGGCCTTCCATCTCTCCGAAGTCGGTGAATTAGTACCAGACTTCTCTGGGAAGGATGAAGCGCTGTTTTGATCATCGGCTGGCCACCGCAAGTCATTGTATGGCCAGATCCACACTCCAAATCGCCTCCATGATATCCGAAATAGAATGCGTGACGCATCCCAAAAGGAGTTGAGTAACGCCGTCCTTTATCATTTATCGTTCAAAATACACGGATGAAGGCATTGCTGAATAAACAGGACGGTAACGCGTACATGGTTTCTTCGGTGCGGCTCCATCCTGTGATTTTGAAACGTTTTGTGTTTCAGCTGTTAGACGCGGTAAAACTTGAAACTTCCCTCATTCTGTTTTTCCTCCCTCATTTCGGGATGAGCCATCAGAGGTATCCATTGGTCAATCCATCATATTTTGTCGTTTATAATGAACATTCTGTTGCCACCATATCTTTCGTTACCGTCAAAAGTACCAAGGCAAACCTGAACAGTTGTGCCCGATATCAAAACGGGCGCAGTCGGAGGAGGCGCCCGCTGTCGCGAGCACCCCAAATTTTGGTTCTTGGTTCAGGTTCCACCGAGGCCAACCAGGGCTTCCATCCCTCCTTGATTAGTAGATTGGTGGCAGGTTTGTTTGCAAAGGATAAAACACTAATTTATTCAACGGCTAGGCACGCAGTTCATTACCGTGGCCAAATAAATACTCGTTCAAATTCTTTCCGCGGTATCTCGTAAAAGTGGAATGAATGCGTGGCGCATCCCAAAGGAATGGTTAATACCGTAATTTATTTTTTCACTCTTTTATCGCGATGACTTGACATAATTGAGGACTAAATTTAGGGAGGGATTCGTGTGACTGCCTTGCCTTCTACGAATAGTAGGGTACGTGGAACGCAACCAAACGACTGGTCTTTTTCTTTTCAATATCATGCACAGTGTAGCCCGATGTTCCATTCCCTGATTGGGCATAACCAGATTCATGTAGAATAGTGTGTAGTACCGAGTTCTTTACCGGCTGGTCGCGCATGGAATTGCAGGGGTCAAACACGCATTCCAACTTCCTCGATGATGTCAGTAGTAAAAAGCGTTGTGTATTGACGAAATAAAACTTAACACTGATCTTCTTTTTAAAATGATTTCCTTTAAAAAAAATTTAAAAATTGGGCAGTCTTAGTTAGATTATCCGATTCTTGGTTGGATTTTATCTCGTGAGCTGAAGAGGAGCTCCGGGATGTGGCCCATCTAAGGCCCCGTTTATACTTCCGACGCCGAGCGACGAGATGGCATGTATTGTGGCCACAGTGATTGAGAGACGCGATCGATCAATTTGGCTACTATGCATGCCATCGTGTCGCTCGGCGTCGGAAGTATATACAGGGCCTAAGCCCTAGTTTATACTTGCGTCGCTGCGCGGCGCGACACGATGGCCGAGACAGATATCGACTGGGCGGCGCGAAAAATCGATATCTATGGCGATTGTGCTGCCGCGCCGCGTGGCGGCGCAAGTATAAACTAGGGCTAACGCACGTGCGTCAAAATCGGTCACATATCAGAGTTCCTTCATTGGCTCATTCTGTGCCTTCTGCGCTCTTGAAGGAGTGGGGCAACTACCGCATATGTGGCCTATCCGGTCAAAAAAGTGTGTTTCGATAGCGATTTTGTGTTGTTGGGAAATCAGCGCTAGGTAGTGTTTGCTTTAAACATTTTGGAGATCTGAACATTAGCTGATGTTTATCTCCTAGATGAGTGCTGAACTGTTCGCGCTCACATATGGTGCTCTTGTCACGGAAATGCTCCAAGATTACGAGGATCCGAAGCTTGTGAACTTACGACTCGACAAGGTAGATAGCTCGTTTGTTACAGTTTGTTATTTTCGAACCAAAATTGTTGATTTCAGATTGGCTTTAATATGGGCACTCGGCTAGCTGACGACTTTCTCGCCAAGAATGCACACGTCCCGAAGTGCACTGACTGTCGGCAGATTGCCGAGGTCTTATCGAAAAACGCCATTCCCACATACTTAGGTAAGCGTTAGTCTGGTGAGGTTGTTTCTGAGTAAACTTTTAATTGAAGGGATACTGTACGGTTTAGGTGTGTCGTCCACAGTATCAAATTGGGGCGGTGGAGATCGAGAATTCTCTCTCATCATCGAAAACAATCCCCTGACGGAGCTGGTTGAAGTACCGGCGTCGTTATCGACATTGAACTACTCTCAAGTGATAGCCGGTGCAATTCGAGGAGGACTGGAGGCTCTTCACTTCAAGGTTAGGCCTTACGTATATGGGTCTTTTGGGAACAAGCGTTAGACGAGCTCTTCGTCAGCAATGTAAGTTGTGCGTTGCCGCTAGAAGTTCTATATCGTCGAACTGTATTCATCAAACCTATTGTTTCTAGACCACGCTTACTTTAAACACTGGTACAATTAAAGGCCTGTTCATACTCCGCGACGGCAGCGACAAAGCAAGCATTCCTATCGATTTTTCCTAGGCAACGGCTCGCCACTGATCGATACGTATCCCACGACCTGTCGCTCCTGCCTCTGCAGTCGCTCCCGTCGCGAAGTATGAACAGGCCATAACTTTTCACGAGTTTCTTTGTTTTCAATCAAAGGTTAACTTAGGTTAAACGGCTGCTTATTTTTACAGCGTGCCTTGACCCTCATAGATAAGGATAAATGACGGCGTTACTCAATCCCTTTTGGGATGCGCCGCGCATTTTACGGAATGTCGTGGAGACAATATGAATGCGTACGTGTCCATACAATGACTTGCGATGGCCAGCCGATGGACAAGTCAGCGCCTTATCCTTCTCAGACAAGTCCGGTACCAGTTCACCCACCTCGGAGGGATGGAAGGCTTGGCTGGCCTGGCCGTGAAATGCGAACCATGGACTTGGTATCGGGCGTCAGCCGGCACTTTTTCCTATTGCACCCCACGCTCCTCAAACGATGCCATTTAAAGTGTCTTTGAATATTATTAGCGCTATGTGCAAATTATAGCCACCACGAGCAGGAGAGACAGGAGTAAAGTTAAGATAGGAGGGAGGTAGGGCCGTCCGATAGGACGTAGCCTCAACCTTCGCCTAACCCTATACTACCTCACAACCTTTCGATTACTTAGATTCTGCAGCGTTCGCAAGTCGAAAAATGGATTATCTCAGTTTCGAGATCATACTAACCATTTAATTTCTTGTCGCGAAAATGATGCTTCATGGCCCGAACTAGGTAGTAGTCAGAGCACAAGTCGCGAAAACTGTGTTTCGAGCAAAAGGGAACTCAAAGAAAAGCTGTTACAATGATGTTTTATTGCGATCAAAACTTCTAGCACCAGGCGGGACTCGAACCCGCACCTCCTTCTGACCGGACGGGAATGCTTTACGCCATTACACCACCGGCGCTGTTTGATAGATTTGAATCATTTCTATCTAGACCTACAGCTTAACTGGTTCCATGCTGATATCAGCGGCCGGCTCATCCCGATATACGGGTGAGTGCTGACGGGTCCCACGAGGTGTGGATGTTGCGTTCGATCAAACAGCGCCGGTGGTGTAATGGCGTAGAGCATTCCGGTCAGAGGGAGGTGCGGGTTCGAGTCCCGCCCGGCACTAGAAGTTTTGATCGCAACAAAACATCGTTGTAACAGCTTACATCCTCGGTACCAACCAATTGAGGCTTAAAGAAACTGATTTGAATCGTCCCTCGCATTGGTCACTTTTTGGCTTTCAGGAAAGTGGTTTGTCACTGACGGTGTCACGGCTTTGATCAATTAAGATCATGACTAGTTCGTATTAATAAGCACGCATAGGTTTATATACTCCTTTAGGTAGCGTTTCGAGAACCTTCTACCACATTTTGGCACTGCTTGCCCTAACTTGACTTCCAAGAATTAACACGGTCAGGACTTTTTCCTCAACTAGATCGAGTAAGGCTGAGGTATGATCAAAACCCTTGCCTGCGAGAAAGGGCAGATTCTGCCTTCTATCACCCGCCGTGATATTCCTACGGAAATTTGCTATCAGGACACGCACCTGCAAATAGTAATCGTTTAGCATAACCAGTTCAAAATCGAACGAAAACGCTAAGTAGCTCCTCGGAAGTCGCTATAAAACCCAAGACGGGATCCAGGATGCTTCACGATACCACGTAGAAGAGTGCACGGCGCATCCCAGAGAAATGTACCTTTGACCACTTCCTAGCTTATGCAGTAAAAACTTGTCGATGACATTAGGACTCCAGGACGTACCCGAAACGATACGATACCCACAACCATCCTTCGCGTTTCCCAGCAGTGACCCACGAGAGCACAATCAACCCTAGAACGCTTAGAAGCCCACACGAGCTCCTCCCTCACCTTCAACAGCTTTTCTTCCAGGTCTACGCCACCGCCATCGAAAATCCGACGAACACGGAAATCAAAATCAAATTCGACCAGATTTTAAGGGATAACTTGCCTGCCGGTGAAGAGGACTAGCAGCTAAATATATGTGCATAACTTATAATTCTATACATTCTTCAGTTCGTATGCGATTTTTTACCTTGTTTATTTGATGAGATATATAAATTTTTACACTTTTTTGTAATGTATTAAATCAACAGCGATATCTACAGATTTCTTCTTGTGGAATTTGTACGTACTGTCGAGGTTCCATCGTAACTCCGCGATACAACGAGCCTAAAAAGAGTGAAAACATCATTTTTGGTGATCAGTAAAACCCTTTGTCTCCTGCACCCACGTCAGCGTCGTTCCATTTGTTCGCAGTCTTTAGGATGTAGTCGCGAGTGGAGGTTTTATGCAATGAGAATAGGCTACCACCGGGACGTAGCATCATCAGACCGGCTCGAACGAATCGCATATCCATTCCTGTTAAACGGTAGGTGATACAGTAACCCGTACAGTTTTTTACGCAAACGTTGTATCGATATTCTACTTAACAACAGGATAAAATGGTTGATATTGACTTTGGAACATAATTCTACTAAGGATACGCCGCTCACTTCACCTCATGGTGCTATCGTGGAGAGATATTTTAATGTATTTTATGCGAAACAAAGGCCTACTGATCGCAAGCCAGTGTCTGACGATTATGGTAGCAACTTGGGAACTTTAAGGCGCCTTTTATACTCGCGCCGCCACGCGGCGCGGCATGGTGGTTGACATGGCTATCGATTATTCGCGCCGCCTGGCGGCGCCGCATTGCTTTCATACTCCGCCGGCCCGAAACACCACATTTGACGGAATTTTGGGTTACGGTATTCGGTGAATCGCGCCGCGGGAGGGAAGGGCGCGGCGCGATCAGTTGCGGTAGGCTCGGTGTGGAGAGGTAAATTTCACACCGGGATGAACCATTTTGCTATGGCCTTTTTGTTTAGGTTCCACAATCAACTGAACAAAAAGGGTGTAGCAAAATGGTGGCCACTGGCGACGCGTCAAATTCGGAGCGCGGCGCGACTGGCCGCGCCGCGCTGCGGCGAGAGTATAAAAGGCACCTAAGGCGCCAGAGCACTTGGTTGACGAGTGATCGAAATGGAGCCCAGCTCGTAAACATGAAGATATTTTTGTCGATTTCCTAAGCTCCCAAAGGTTGTTGTATCTTCATTTCGGCTAAGGTTTCGGCTGGATTGTCCTTCTTAGAACTGAAAGTGTTAAATCAATTAGGAGTTGCCCCACCAAATAGCGCCTCAAACTTACAAATTCCAGTGCCAATTTTTTGAAAGCCTGGCCAATAAAGGGGCCCGCGTACCGTACCACTTCGCAGTCCACCTAAAGGCCGGCGGAAGCCGTAGGGTAGACCGGTGGTACGGAAAGTACCCTACCCTGGGTTAGAAGACTAACCAGGAAACTATCTCAACGGTAGGCCGGAACCGCCCAAGTGTTGTATTTGGGCAGAATCGCCTCTCTCTGGGAAACAACAAAATGCAAGTATCTCGACCCCAATACAACTCTGCACAGAGTTAGGGACGACAGAAGTTGGGCCGTTGGCGGCGTTAGCCCTATGCCTGCCCGCGGAGGGCGAGCTCAAGTTGGCTGGAAACAGCGATTATGGGGATTACGCCGTCCCTCTACGCACTGCGCCACCATTACTCGCTCGTGATCGCGATTTCCAGCCAACTTGAGCCCGCCCTCCGCCTCCAGGCATAGGGCTAACGCCGCCAACGGCCCAACTTCTGTCGTCCCTAACTCTGTGCAGAGTTGTATTGGGGTCGAGATATTTGCATTTTGTTGTTTTCCAGAGAGAGGCGATTCTGCCCATATACAACACTTGGGCCGTTCCGACCTACCGTTGAGATAGTCTCCTGGTAAGGAAGAGAGTGAGCGTTCGCGTTATGTAGACGTGTTCCCTCTGCTTGACCTTAGATTCATACAATAGGACCAGAACGCCTTACAGTTGACATTTGAACGTCCCACCTCTAAATCCAAAGACTCCAGAGTGAAGATAGGAATGTCTGTATACAATGCGCAGCCGTTGTATACAGTATATGTCTGTATACAGCCGCACTTGGCGGCTCTGTCTCGCCGTGTGTACTGTGCCGCGTACGGGTAGACGTTTTCTACTCGAGACACACTTCACGATCCAATAAAGACTACCACATGCAATGCGCGAGCTCAAGCTCTTCCTCAGTCTCGCGTTCTAACCTTGAGTTATCTCGCCCCTGATCTATTCTGCGACTTGCGCTCGTCCTTCGCTGGACTGCAAAGAGCGACGTTGCGTGGGGTCTCTTCATTGATCGCGCTTTCAAAGTTGATATTGAATCTTGCAAGGTTGAGGCGATATTTGATGGTATAATTCCAAATTGATTTCACCCATTTGAGGCTTTGAGAAGAGCGATGCAGTCGAAATCTTAGGAAATGAAACTGTGTAACATTTTCGTGAATAGCATAGCAAATCAACAAAAAAGCTCAACCGTGCCCAAGCTAACCGGGACTGAAACACGAAGAAAGTCGACAACAAGGCTTCATTCCAGAATATGAAATTCTGTCACATTTGTCTGGGGGGGAATAATATAGGAATACTTATTCCTTTATCAGCAATCCGCAGCTTCAAGTTTTCTAGTGCAGAGGCGCTCAGCATCAGCGATGAAGTGCTTAGTGCTGTGATATTGACGGCTCTTAGTTCGTTCCTTTTACTACTGCGCTTGGAAACAGTAAGCGGTCTTGAAGAGTTCGTGAACGAATGGCGTCGTCTCATCTGCTCAAGTACAGCTGAAGTCAAGACTATGGCAGGAAGTTTTGGCAGACAGTAGCTTGCGGCAGAATGTAAAAAGGGTAATGATACGTTGGAAGCGGTCAACTCCACTGTATAAAGCTGGGTGGTCAATTAGAGACTACTTGGCAAGATGGAAGAGTTCTGACACCTCGGGAGCAATCTGTCCCAGAGCGGAAGTGTGGACTAGAGACTAGACCACAAGTCGGATAAATCAGACAAAGTTGGACGTTTCAGCTCAAGTGGAGCGAGTTCGCTGGGATGGTTAACAACTATTTGTGCTTCAGGACCCTTACACGAAGTTGGACAGAGCAGTGGTCAGCCCTTATATACGATAGCGCCTGGCCCAAGGAAAGAGTTGTGAACGGGGGCAGACATAACTCCAACGCCGCGCGAACACCCCCGCGCGTCGCGTGTGCGACGAAATTGGACCAGTTGTCGCGGTCCGATGCTTCCGACGGCTACAAACGCTTCCTACAGGGAAATGCGGCATGTCTTTGCCTTATTTCAACGTTTCTTGGAGATGGTATATGAATGACAGACAGACAATGAATGACAGTTTATACCGGAATCCTGGTCATGTGGATGGTTTCTAGCGTCAGCATTTGCCATCTACAACTTCCTCGGTCAATTTTTACCCGCGATTATGGTTATACTACGGGAAAAGGTCACTATCACCCATTCTCAGATCAATTGTCCTACTGCAGACTGTTGCCTACCACATTCTGTGGGATCTTAAGTTCCTTGCCAGAAATGTGGTCTGGGAGCTTAAACATTGAGAACATTTCGTGCTCCGTGCGTCGGCTAACCATGCGTCACCGAGCGCACGTCCGCGTTTCAGCGCCGCGACGTCGCACGCGGCTAGCGCGCGACGTCGCGTTGGAGTTAGGTCCTGGAGCCGTTGTGAAGTCGACGTAGAAGAGTGGGGATAGAATGCTTATAAAGCAGCAGTTGTCTTTTTTATAGGTTCTTTCATCAGCATCCATCTTCTTTTTCTTTTCTCCAACCTACAACACTGCCACTGGTAAGCGGCGTATCCCCTAGTAAGGTACAGGTGCGATATTTCAGGATGGCCCCGTGTGATCCAGGACTGCCGCGAATTTATGAATCGAGCCCATGGAAGTTGCCTCAGCGATCAAGAACTCGGCAGCAAGCATGTGGAGACCCTGAGGTGGGAGCGATAAGGAACTTGCTGAGCTCGTTGCAACTAACATCGCTACAGCTGACAAGAACGCGCCTTTTCCGAGACCGCACTGAGCGAGAGTTGAAGACTCACAGTGGAGCGCCTCGTAGAACTGCAATGCTTTCAGAAGAATAAAGGATATTGGACAAAGCTTAGCGTTAGTTAATCATTTTCTGGGATGTTCGATCTCTACTTCTACTAGATGTTTTTGCAGACAGTTGAGCGCACATGCTCACCGACCACATAACGTTGAAAGGCTTTCTGGAAGCATGAACTCTGAATGGATTCGATTTGCTCACACTCAGACAAATTTGCGACGGTTTCAAACGCGAATTGTCCTGAAGAGGTAAAGTCCCCTATTGGCAGCGTCACACGACTCTTTTAGAAGTGGAATCTCCCCAAACCTAGTCATCCAACTGCTGAAGTCATCTTCAGCATTAAAGTGATTTGGCTACGAATATCAGTTCGAAATGTTGTGGCTTACCTGCGTTCTTTTTCGTACCGAAGGGAGGGTTCATAATTACAACATCGAAGCTACCATGGAGACCGGCTGAGAGTTGAAGAACGTCTGCTTTGACTACATCACAACTGAAAGAACAATAAGGATATTCTGCAGAACCTGAGAGCAGTCGAAGAGTAGCCAACACACCAATAATCGACTTCAAGATCCTCGAGATTTTCTCTGCATATCGAAAGAGCGTATTCATCTATATCCATCCCTGAAAATCTTTCACATGAATCCGTGACTGAGTGAGCAACAGATACAACGATGCCAGGCGTACGAATGATTTAACTCTAGGTTCTGCAATCCCAAGGCGGGGGGGGGGGGGGGGCACTCTATAGTCACTTGTAAATAGTATTTGAAGGTAAACGTACATAACATATAAAATTTAAAAGTGCTTAACTGATGCACTCCCGTGAAAACAGCGGGTCCCGCCGCCGAAATATTGGAAAAAAGAGTTATAAAAGCATGAAAAAGCTCCAGCGGCTAATCCCCGCTTAAATTCCCGCGCTATCGAATGCGTGAGTGTCGACTGACTCACCGTGGGGCGATAAGCAGAGGTGACCTGGGGACCCTGGGGCGCATTTTTTGCTTATTATTGTGTGTTTTAGTTTTTGTTTCTGTTCTAATGTTTTTTGCTGGGCTTTCCCAGGAGACTCTTTCTGTTGGGGCTTTTCAGGGGACTCCGGGGTTGGTTGTGGGGAGGACATGCCGAGAGAACGAGTGGTAGGGTACAAGTCCCGTTATAAGGTGACCCCCCCCCACCTTGGGATTGCACCCAGGAGCCGGATTCATCAACGACTTAGAGCAATTAAACAAAGAAAACACAGCCGCAATCCCTGATTGCGAGGCTCAAGTGATATGGTGAAATATTTCGCCATGCTGTCATGGATTTCGGCTGTATTTTCCTTGTTAAACTGCTGTAAGTCGTTAATGAATCCGATCCCAGCTCTATGCCAAGAGCACTATAAGAAATTTGAACTCAATTGTTGGTAGACTTCTTGAAAAATGGTAAGTACCCTAGGTGTCATGTTATTTCGCGGCGCAAGAAGGCTAGGTGACCTTCTAACTCCTACATAAGGCAGAATACATAGAAATAACCTTGGACGCACGAAAATAATGATAACTATACATTAATCTGATCAACAAGGAAATATTTACGTCTTCAGACAGAAGGAAGTGGAGTTGAGAGACACCACCCTGTTCTAGCGAAAGTGTCGATATGGAACGAGAATGACACCACCAGCGAAATCCTACTATATATAATCGGCTAAGGTCACGTGTCCATCACGGGGAGGGGGACTGAAGCCAAGAGATGCCTACGATAGTGCGGCGTATGCCAGCCGGGCTTTCTTTCAGCCTAACCATGGGCGATTGCTGGCGAACTATATTCTTGGCGGCAGATCCCACAAGCATTCGATATTTTGAGCGGGCAACCCGTCACGGTATAAATGGGGACCAAGTGCGGAGCGTAGGGATTCAGAAGACGTGCCCTAGACGTCGTTCAACGTGCGTCAGGATTCTGAAGACGTGACGCAGACGTCGTCCAACGTGCGCAGTGATTCGGAAGGCGTGCCTCAGACGTCGTACAACGTGTGTCGGGATTCGGAAGACGTGCCGCAGACGTCCAACTTGGGACTCCGAGTAATCGGGACCAGTAGGAGGGGACTAGTGAAGAGGGGATCAGCAAAGAGGACCACTAGAGGAAGAGGGATAAGGGAAGGGGAACCAGTACCTTCCCTCAGTATCGTCCGTCCTATGTGCCTCGGGTTTCTGATGACGGGTCACATAAGTCGTGGCACGCGTGTCGGGGTGCAGAAGTGTCACAGACGTCGCGGCAACGTGGTGACACGTGAGTCGGGACTCCGTGTCACACGTGCGTGCTTGATTCTTACTCCGCTTCTTCGCGAGGACATTGGTACGGAAGTATTAGCAGGGAGGGAGGGGGTGGGAGAGGTAGGGAGATTATCTATGAGATTCGGAGGAGTATTATAGCCATCGGACTATAAACGGTGTCGACCTGTCGACCAATCCCAATTAATTTCAATTATGCTTCTGAAGATTTCTGTAGATTTCAATTATGTCCGGTTTTTTACTGAATAAAAAAAGAAGGCCTTAAGAAGAAAGGAGGAAGATTGGGAGCGTTTGGCGGCCGCTAGGCCACTGAACGTCTGGTAAGTAAAAATACAGGGGATGTGGATCGCGACCAGTGTCATATGACATCGATTAAAGACATAGGTCAAGTCGAGCTACTCATTTGGATTGTTTTAACTCCATAGTAACCAACGATTCTCCGCCCATCTGAAAGAAGATGAAGACTGAAGACTGCGATTGGACAGGCTGACGAAAAATCGAAAATGGATGAGGGATCAGCGTTTCCAAATAAAAAAGATGGGTAAAATATGACGCTACACAATGCCTTTTGTGATGCGCCACGCATTCCACTTCAGGATATCGTGGAGACGATATTTAGTTTATATACAGTTTATAGATAATATGGTTATTTTATATTTAACGCTTTGTTAGAATTACGAAAGACATTGAAACTTGCGTATTGTATGGTGAGAGAGAGAGCAATACAGCTCGAGGACCACGAGTAGAGGTTCTTGGTTCGAGTCCCGCTCAGCGCAACTAAACCTACCACCCCCTCGATGTTGGTGAATTGGACATTACTGGCCCATTAGTTCTATACCGCGAGTTTATGCACGACATTCCGTAGAGTAAGAACGCTCGGCATTCCATAGAGGGGTTCACTAACGCCGGCCTTTGTCCGTTTAATCTGTAATCCAAATCGCGAAAGGTACCTACTACAGCAGCCGGCTGATAGGCGAGAGCAATGGTCGACATCAACATGCCACATCCACAACCGAGATCGGCAACGAACCGACCGTCCAGTCCGACGAGCCGGTCAATACTGTCCACTATTGAGACTGAAACATTTGGAGCTTTGGTTATCACAACTATTTGACGGCGTCCGAAGAAATAAACCCACTGGCTAATTCTGGGGATGTAGCGTACTGCTCGAGTTTGACGTTCGGATTCTGAAAGCTACGCATCTCCGACAACATCCACTCCAACCGTTTAGGCTTCATTCTGAAATGCTCAAACATCCGTCGGAAGAATGTCTCGTTTTCGGTACTTGACATGCTTAGCCCGCATCGTAGCGGCGAGGCTTCTCAATCCGGTAAGTTAGATAAGCCACATCCAGGGGCCAGATTCATCAACGATTTACAACAATTTAACGGAGGAAATACATCCGAAACCCTGATACCGCTGCTTATCAAGCGATATGATGAAGCATTTCACCAGTGGTAAGCCGCGCTATCAGGGATTTTGGCTGTGTTTTCATCGTTGAATTGCTGTAAGTCGTTGATGAATCTGGCCCCAGGAGTTGCTTCACTGGCCTGGTCCTGCTCTCCGATGCGCCAGCGGAGGAGAACACGGAAACCGTCCTCTCTGACTAGGCTTCGAGCATTTGCAATCTCGATGCGGGTAGAAGCTCAATCACTACCACGTTTTCTTCCATAAGATGAGCTGACTGTTCACGGTCCCGTCTCTGAATGGAACACAAGACGTTGAAACTGAGCTAGCACCCCGTCAAACCACCACCGTATGCATAATCTTGACAGGACCATCGCATCTCCGGATCAATGCTGGCGCTACGTCCATTTCATGTGAATCAACAATCGCGGCGCAATTCCAAAGCTTTTCAACTGAGAGATGAGGCTTGAATACATATGCATATCATTGTAGCTGTTAAAGATCATCTATAAACTGTTTCGGCTGCAGTAAACTTGCCAGATGTAGAAGAGATGCAGGGAGATATCTCCCTCCACCAGCTCTAGACTTGCACCTTATTTACTTATTTGACCTCCGGCGTTTTAATGGTGCAACGATGATATATGCCCTCCTTCCAATAGTTTTCTATTGAAATTCCACAGCCGAGCGAGCCATCGTTAGGAAAGCGCAAAGCGCAACATGCTATGCTATCGTGGGCTTCTGCTAAGCAAATACTCATCCCGTCCCCCTCGCCAAACCGCACTGCGCTTAGCCAGAGATAGATTCCATAGAACGCCATAAAGCAAAAAAAAATTTCCATGGAAGCTCAGCGTTCTCAGCGGAGCAGCGGGATCGATTGGCGCGCGCAATCTTCGCATAGAACATTGCACCAGCAAGTACAGAGATGAAGGCGAGACATCGTTCTCTTCATGTTCTTGAGCTTTCAGGACTCCAGGATCTATAGTCGGGAGAGGGTAAACGGCAACGTAGTGTCAATTGCGTCCGTCATCCCATACTACACATCCACATCAGAATTTTAACAGGACAGCTGCTTAGGCTGTAGAAGAAACTCAAGTAACGAATTGGAGACGCAAATCACTACATGCCCCTGCTCCTCCGATTAGGATAGATTCAGATTCCCTTCGAACAGAGTCATTCCTCGAGGTGTCTGGATACCATGCCGGGACTTCGAATTCATATTTCGCCTAGACAGTGGCTTACGGTGGCCAACGGAAGGATAGATCAATGTGCTATCCCTCTTAGAAGGGTCTGCTACTAGTTATAGAGCCCGGATGGTTGCGCAAAGCCAGTGTGCCTGGGCGGGACCGAGCCATGGGCGGATTCGGCGTGCAGCGACCGCCGAATCCTCTGCTGCATGTTCCAGTTGACTATGGAGAGTACTCTGCTTCTACGGGATGTCGTGGAGGCGACTTGAATGCGTATTTGGCCATACAATGACTTGCGGTGGCCATCCGATGAACAAGTCAGCGCTTTGTCCTTCCCAGACAAGTCTGGTACCAATTCTCCGACCCCGGAGGGATGGAAGGCTTGGTTGGCCTGGGCGGGAAATCCGAACCAGGAACCTGGTATCAGGCCACAGCCGGCCCTCCTCCGACTGCGCTCCACGCGCCCAAATAATTTTATAAAATTTTTATTTCGTGAGAAAAATAATAAATTAAACTTTGCTTCAAAGCGCAGCACGGCAGCAATTATGTGATGCATTAAAGGCTGGATCGCGCCATGCACTCGGAAAGCAAGTCGCAATGTTTATCCGATTGATAGTGTAATTACTGCTTACATGCAGCAAGAAAGTCAGGATATGTTTGTTTTTTTACAATTGTTTATGTTGCACTGTTTGTAGATGTGATACTGCATGCAAACAGAAATTTTGCTATCAATCGAATAAAAATCGCGAAGTTCCGGACGGAGGTGTGGCGCAATCTCTGTCTTGGCTATATAAAATGGCCGCCTGTCTGCTCTTCAGAACAGGCTTCAAGCCATTGTTTTTCCTCGAAAAATAAAACTTTTATGAAATTCCAAAAAATGTGTTCTCTTATTGGGAAGTAAATTAAAACTGCAAAGAAAGTTAAACTATGCTAAGTTATACTAAAATTTTCCTCGAACAGAAAATTATTCTAACATTTTTGGAGAGCCTCTAGTTTAATGTAGAAGAAGCTCTTGGAAGTGTTCGCCTTAATTTGAAAAGTCTTAGGTTAGCTTAGAGGAGTGTCCAATCTCGTTTGAAAAGTGTCCAATTTGATTCGAAAGTGGTGTTTCAGTTTCCAAATCAAATCGGACACTCTTCCTCGCCTACGACTTTTGAAATCAAAGAAAACATTTTCGAATTAAAACAATCTTTATACAGGTTGAATTACAGACTCAATAAGATGGTTAAAAAAATTTTGTTCAAGGAAAATTTAGAATAACTTTTTTTGAATTTTTTTACTTTAGCTGCCCAAATGAGTGTAATAATTTTATAAAATTTTTACTTTTAGATGAAAAATAACAAATTAAATTTTTTTCAAAGCGCAATAAAGCTGCAATCATATAGTGCTTTAAAATACCAGATTGCGCCATGCATTCGAAAAACTCGTCGCGATATTTATTTGATTGATAGTGTAAATGCTGTTTACATGGAACAACGAGGTATGTGTGTTTTTAACAATTGTACTTGTTGCAATGTCTACAATTTTTTGTTTGAGGAAAATTTCAGTATGTTTTCTTTAAACCTTTAATTCGCTTACCCAATAAGTGAACACTTTGTTTAAAATTTTATAAAAATCTAATTTTTCGTGGACATAAGGCTTTGAAACGTGTTTTAAAGAACAAAACAAAAAACTGTAATCATTGCAACAAGTACATTTATTAAGAACGCACATACCTTGTTGTTCTATGTAAACAGCATTTACACTATCAATCAAATAAGAATCACGACGAGGTTTTCGAGTGTATGGCGCAATCTAGTTAGTGCATTATACGGTTGCTGCTTTGCTGCGCTTTAAAACAAAATTTAATTTGTTGTTTTTCATCCAAAAGTAAAAATCCTATAAAACTATTACACTCATTCGGGAGCAAAAATCAAAAAAATTCAAAAATGTTCTCCTAAATTTTCCTGGAACAAAATTTTTTCTAACCATCTTGTTGAGTTTATAGTTCAACCTGTATGAAAGTTGTTTCAATTCAGAAGAGTTCTGCTTGATTTCAAAAGTCATAGGCGAGCGTAGAAGAGTGTCCAATTTGGTTTGAAAAGTGTTCAATTTGATTTGAAAAGTGTCAGATTCGACGTAAAAATGGCATATATAGCAACTGTTAGCCTTTTTGAAGCTTGGCGAATGGTGCTGGTAAATTCTCTACCATAGCCAACTGGAACAAACAGCAGAAGCCACGCGGAGCAAAGTACTAGTAATTTGACCAGAAGAAGAATATGATCGGAACATGCTTACAGAAGACATTCTGTAGACGTTCTTGGTTTCATATCTTCGTTCTCTTTGTGCGAAAAACGACTCAGATTATCCGGCAAGTCCTCCTCGTCGTCAGTATCGGATGGTAGATGTCTGGCGCCTGGAACTTGGAGCATTATATTCGCTTTCTATCGCCTTTGCCATCTGCAAATACTGTAGCAATGAGGTCATGCTCATGTGCTCTATGCCTGCAATCAAGGGTTTTAGAGACAGAACAACGCTACTGCTACCGTAGGACTCACACGAAATGGCCTCGTCCTCTCCGCGAAGTCGTGTGTAGCTGTTGCTGTTGCTGTTCTTCAGGCGTGAGAGGATGAACACGTTGAAGATTGACGGCATCGATCGGCCATCGACTAAAAGCAAAGACTTGCTAGTGACTCTGCTCACACGGGCAGGCTGCATGTCGATCCGTGACATCGTTCGGACGAACCTAGCCGACAAGGAACGCGGCGAAAGCAAAGACGACGGCGAATCTACCTTGCTTCAGCGGTAATAGTTGTAGAAGACGTTCTCCTGAAGGCGTCGGAATAGTACAATCGACGGAGTATTGCATCACAATCGGCCAACGCAGGCAGCATCGATTCACGTCAGTGCAATCAAATGGATTCGTTTGGCTGACGGCGACCGACGGACGGATGGCGGCGATTTGTTGGCTTATTGTATGCGGTGGTGGCCATCAGAAAACGCTCCCATTCAGCGTTGCGATCCATTGTGGCTATCACAGGACGTAGTACTTTCGGTGGGCGAACAGCACGTGCAGTTTGGCAGACGCCAGAATGTTCTCCACTACGTTACTACGCACGATCGACCACATTCACACCATGACGAAGCTCATCGAAGTGTCGCGAGAGTACAAGCTGCCACTGTACCTTACGTTTATCGACCTGAAGAAGGCATTCGACTTCGTCGAAACTGAAGCGGTCATCAACGCCCTGCTCACTCAGGGATTCCTACTCAGTACATCAGAGACCTTCGAGAGCTGTACAATGGGTTCACGACCAAGATCTCTCCATTCTGCAACGACGTCGTCATCAACGTGAAGAGAGGGGTTCGGCAGGGGGAAGCTCTTCAGCCCCACCCTCGAACACGTCATGCGCGAACTAGAATGGGAAGACATGGGAGTGAAGGTCGACGGCCGGCAACTACATCATCTTCGCTTCGCTGACGACATCGTGCTCATAACACCGAGCATTAGCCAGGCGGAGCGAATGCGGGCTTCGATCGTGTATGTGGGAACGTTGGACTGCAGCTGAATCTTACGAAGACGATGTTCATGAGGAACGGACAAGTTTCTGATGCCCCATTCTCGCTCAACGGAACGAACATCTCCGAATGCTCCAGCTAAGTGTAAGTCTTCATAGCCGACGACCTAGCACCAGAGCTGAGCAGGAGGAAACGAGCGGCTTGGGAGCTTTCAAGAGCGTCGAAGAAGTCGTGAAGAAGACGAAGAACGTCTGACTCCAAGCCCACTTATTCGACTCCACCGTTCGTCCTGCCCTAACATACGCCTCAGAGTCCTGGGCTATACGAAAGCAGGATGAGCAGCGTCGCGCAGCGTGGAATCGAGAGGACGATGCTCGGAGTGACACGACTCACGCAAGTGAGAGAAGGCGCCCGGAGTTCCGAGCTTCGCCGACGTTCGAAGATCATAGACGCTGTCGCGTGGGCCAAGTTGTCGAAAATTAGGTGGGCCGGCCACGTAATGCGCTTCGCAGACACTCGCTGGACGAGAGCCATTACCGACTGGATTCCGCGGGATGTCAAGAGAACACCAGGACGCCCACCAATGCGTTTGTCGAACTTCTTCGTGAAAGCCCTGAACGGCCGCTATGACGCTCTTCGTGTCCCTCGAGCGAGGATCCATTGGAGCACTCTGGCACGCGAAAGGGACGAATGAAGACGCTGCTGGCGCCCGCTCGAGCAAGTCGATGATCAACGGGACGGCAGCCAATCAACAGCCAGCCAACATTACTACATTTCTATTGGGTCTAGGGAAGTACCTTCATAGGAATTTGTTTTTTATTTCAAAAATTGTTTTATAACAATGCGAACTCAGTCAGCTACATGGTCTCTATTATTGTCTAAAAGATATGTCCAATGGCCCGGAAACTTCGATTCCCTCGGCCCAGAATCGCAGCGGCTTTGAGCTAAAAAGTGAAGGAGCTCAGGTTGGAGCTTCGCTGTTCTGTGAGTTTCTTGTCGCGAAGACGATGCTTCACGGCGCGAAATAAACAGTAGCCAGAAGGCGGCAAGCCGAGAAAATAAGGAAGATAGAGTTAGACTTCCCATACGAATTCGGTGTGTTTTTGCGGCTCAGCTCCCTTTGGAGTACCACCAACAAGAGAATAGTATCTTCTTCTCTCGTTGGTGCCTTCTTGGACCTGGTTTATCACCGGGCAACCATTGGCGGTGCCAGTATGATTTATTGCTGTCGCTTATGATCTATATGACCCGAATCTAGTTCCCTGTAACAACATACATCATCTTCTCGTCGAAGTGGGCCTTTTTTGAATCAAACTGGACACTTTTCAAATCAAATTGGACATTCTTCAAATCAAATGAACACTCTTCTAAGCTAGTTTTAAGACTTTTGGAATGAAAAGAGAACTCATCCTAATCAAAATGAGCTTACAGGTTAAACTACAAATACTCAATAAGATGGTTAGAATATTTTATTGTTCCAGAAAAATTTCAGTATAACTTTCTTGATGTTTAATTTACCTACCCAATAGATGTATGCATTATTTGAAATTTTACAGTAAATTTATTTCGTGAGGAAAAAATACTGGTTTGAACCTTTATTTAACAAGCAGAGAAGCAGCCATATCTCACAGTCAGTGCTAGGGAAAGAAACTCTGCCTTGCATTCGAGATTTTTCACGACTTTTCAAGCGCCTGACACGATCTTGTCTTCCACTGTGGTAAATGATTACGTTGCCTTATTGCGCTTTAAAACAAAATTCAATTTGTTATTTTTTCCGAAAAATAACAAATTGTATAAAATTATTACACTTATTGGAGTGGTCAACTAAAAATTTCCGAAGAAACATATGCCAAATTTTCCTTGAAAAAAATTATTTTAACGATCTTGTTGAGTCTGTAAATTAATCTGCCTGAAGATCATTTCCATTTGGAAGAGTTCGCTTTGATCTCAAGAGATTGATTTGAAAAGTGTCCAGTTCGACGTGGAAATGGTATTTATATTTGAGAAAGTCCCTTATGGTGACGAGAAAGTACGATTCACAGACATTAATCCTCAAGGCTTCGGCCAAATCACGCAGTTCGAGTGGCTATCAAGTTGAAAGAGTTTTACTGTGCAATTTTCGGCGCAAAGCGGCTTGGAGGGGGTCACCTTGTATTAAGTGGTTATCCGTCTTGGTAAGAAGGCACATGAATGCCCATTTACATCAGAAGTGGACCAGCTCAGTTTACCACTGGTGTAGAGCACACCAGCGCTGTGCAAAATTTTTAATTTCGTGCAACACAAAACGCCTTATAACCCTGCCTTACATGGTGACCCCTCCCCCGAGCCGCTTTGTGCCCAATTTTCTTTAAGACTTCTTTAAGCGGCTGTTGTCCAGGGCCGGATTCATCAACGACTTACAGCAATTTAACAGAGAAATTACATATAGATGGCACAATTGAGACTCTTCCGATATTCTTTATTGGCAAGCTTTCACTGCCTTTAACAAAATTACATATAGTAAATGCCATCATCAAAACATACTAATAACGGTAAATACTAGCCAAGTAGCGGGTCTCGCTAACAGAGCCTCACCACAGCGATGCTTCTTACAAATAAAATCACTTTAAACAACACTTCCGCTGATCTTCATAATCACTACATGATAAGCCTCAGCGCAGCGGTCTGCTCGGTGAGGTGAGGCTCTGTTAGCGAGACCCGCTACTTGGTTAGTATTTACCGTTATTAGTATGTTTTGGTTATGGTATTTACTATATGTAACGTCATTAAAGGCCTGAGGAAGCTGCTAAGCAGTGAAAGCTTGCCAATAAAGAATATCGGAAGAGTCTCAATTGTGCCATCTATATCTAATTACGTATGAGGCTCCGGGATAGTTCTTTTCTATAGAGAAATTACAGCCGAAATTTCTGATGGCGCAGCTTATGTCGCTCACCATATATTAGGTTGTAACGAATTAAATGGCACTGGCTCGCGCCATTTTTTGGCGCGTGTTTACGCGTTTGATCAAGAACAAACCGTAACATGTGGCACATAATTTAGAAGCGCAAACATTGCTCTACCGGAGAGTACCAAATTTTCTATGTAAAAGTGGGAAAAGTTTAGAGTTTTATTGACTTTTTTGCAGATGGACAAAAGGGTAATCCGAGGCATTTACTTGTATGAATTCAAGCTGGGCACTACAGCTAAGGAGGCGGACGAGAAGATCAAGGATGTTCCACAATTCGGACGGCGTATCGTTGGTATCAGAAGTTCCGGAATGGAGATGAGAGCTTGGAAGAACATGAAGGTCGTGGGAGGCATAGTGATGTTGATGAGGACAAGCTGAGAGATGTGGTAGAGGAGGATCCACACAAAGGTACCAGGGAGAAGGCGAAGGTTCTTGGCGGCAGTCACAACACAGCTGCCCGGCATTAAGGAAATTGGAAAGACCAAAAAGCTGGAAAGATGGGTGCCTCACGAGCTGTCTGAGGAGCAAAGAAACCGACGATATGAGATCTCGTCCGCACTGCTTCTACGGAACGAAACGGACCCATTCCTTGATCGCATCGTAACCTGTGACGAGAAATGGATAATGTACGACAACAGGCGACGATCGGCACAGTGGGTGGACAGCGATGAGAGCCCCAAGGTTTTTGCGAAGCCGGAATTGCACCAAAAGAAAGTAATGGTGACAGTATGGTGGTGTTCGCTGGGAATTATTCACCACAGCTTCCTCCCTCCCGGTGAATCCATCACGGCAGAGAAGTACTGCATTGAAATTGAAGAAATGATAAAAAAGTTGAAGGATATCTGGCCGGCCTTGGTAAACCGAAGGTGAGTTCTCCTTCTGCACGACAATGCTCGCCCCCATGTAGCACGAATGACGTTGCAGAAATTGAATTAGCTGAGCATTGAAACTCTACCACATCCTCCGTTTTCTCCCAACCTCTCCCCAACAGTCTACCATTTCTTCAAGCATCTTGGCGACTTCTTGGTAGGGAAAATATTCAAATACCAACAGGATGCCCAAAGTGCCTTCGAAGATTTCGTCAATTCCAGAACTTCAGATTTTTATGCTACTGGGATAAAGAAGCTTGTGTCACGTTGGCAAAGATGTGTAGAATCAGAAGGTTTTTATTTCGATTAAAAAACTTGCCTACAAGCCGAGATATTAACTGTTTAAATTTACAGTGGTTCAGTGCCATTTATTTCGTTACAACCTAATAGCTTGATAAGCCGCGCTATCCGGAATTTCGGCTGTATTTTCTCCCTTAAATTGCTGTAAGTCGTTGATGAATCTCGCCCCAGGTTGCGAACTGTTAAACGAAGTTTTGTTGCGGCTAATGCCTCCAGCTTGACCGGTTTCGTGTTGATACCAGGCCGGCTCATCCCGTTATAAAAATGAGTGCTAAGATTGCTAAGTAGTCATTCGAGGTGTCAATGTTAGGTTCGATCAAACAGTGTGATAGGTGGTGTGATAGCACAGCATCCTGCCTGCAAAGGAGGAGGTGCGGGTTGGAGCCCCGCATGTCGCTAGACTTGATCGCATCAAAGCATCGTTATAACAGTTCTGCTACAGCCGAAGCCGTATATGTGGTTGACCGTGGCCTTCCCAGAGGCCGGATTCATCAACGACTAACGTAACTTTAACGGAGAATTGTAAGCGAAAAGCTCGGATAACGCGATCTGAGCTCTTCGCTTACATTTCTTCGTTAACGTTACGTAAGTCGTTGATGAATCCAGCACCAGATTGTTCTACATGTGGTGTAGTTCTATTGGATCGGCGAAACCTATTTCATTTCTTATATTTTTTTATTTCTTATTTCAAAAGTCATATGTTCAGCAGCTAACAGCTCTCACTCAAAGACCCCTTGGATAGCACCACGGATGGGGTGTTATCCAAGGGATCTTTGAAATTTCCAAAAATTCATAGCGATACCTGACCTAGTAGTGTTGACCAGGTTCGACTGTCCGTAAGTCTTGGCATGGTGATTGAACTTGTTGTGGCTGTTTTGATTGTAGCCAAAGCCAAGACAGCAATCGTTTATTCAGTTTCGGCTATTCGTCTTCGTCAGAGCCCGGAAAAATCAAAGACCAAAGTGATCCAACCGGTCCCAATTGCCTTTACAGGCTACAATACGAGACAAATTGCGGCCAATCCTCATTGGAACACGTAGACGCAGGAAATGCTCACCTAATGAGATGGAAACGACCTGAGGGCAGGCCACCCCTGGCCGTCTTGGCTTTGGCTACAATCAAAGCACCTACAACAAGTTCAATGACGTAGTAGTTTTGACTAGTTTTTGCCCTTTTGTTTTCGTCTGGTTGGGCTTTTCAAGCTCTGAAAGAAGAGAACTCGAGGAAACGTCGATAATGCTTGCTAACAATCTCGCTCAACACACTAGTGAACATTTAACGCAGTTGGATTTCTATGACGAAAGCGCGTGCGAAATGAAGACTCTGTGGAATAATTCGACGAAGGAAGAACTCAACGCCGATTAAACCCCTATCTGTCTTCTAATGTCGATACTACTTTTTTTGGAGCGTTCTGTCCTAAACTCACGTGATTTCGCATTCGATGTGTGTCCAGCGTGACTAATACAATGGACGAGGCGAGATTTTCAGTAGGATAGTACAAACGTGTGTGAGTGACTGTGGGATCATATGTATGTACACATATCCGGCCAGTAAAAACTCAAAAGCCCTCGTTGTTTGCCTCACCTCGTCAAATCGACCGTTGTTATACAGGGTGTTCCAAGATAACGTGATGAAGGTGTGACGTTCTCCCAAGCGAACGTATTGATCTTCGGCATGACGGCAATAGCGCCAAATTTTTGTGCGTATCTTTCTGTCCGTCTTGTGACCTTCTAAGTTCAATTTTGTCCCAGTTACGGTTTTTCTCAAGATGTCAAACCATCGCACTGCGATTTTAGAGCTTCATCGTCAAGGAAAGCACCAATGTGACATCATTAATCTGTTCGGTCGACTGGTACCATAAAAGCTCGTCTATGTAAGGAGCTTGGCCATGAAGGTGATCGTCCAAGACAATGAAGAAATCGCACTTTGAATACGCCGTAGATCCGGAAAATCATGGAAAAGCGAAAATCCCAAATCCGAGGGTCTTCTGAGAAAAATCGCCCATGATATCTGTGGCAGACCCACATCAGTGCAGCGAATAGCCAGAAAGAAACACGGACTGGAGCCCCACAAGTTCTATAAAGTCCAGCTTCTGACGGACAAGAATAAGCGCGAACGGCTCCATTGATGCCGAAAGCCTAAGCACGGGTCGCAGGTCACGGGTGGGGGACGAACACCTCACGGACGAGAAGTTGTTTACCTTGGAGTAGGCTCACAACCGCCAAAACGGCAGAACCTGTTCTATCCCACCATATATAATAGAGGAGGGTTTTTTTGTCTCAACGTGACCGTGGGCAACTTCGTAAACTCCGCGGGCTCGATGGTTTAATCACCCAAGTTTGGGGCAGGTTCTCGACTTCTCTCTCCGAAGGGAAGCGCAGGGAGGTGAGCAATCGCCGCTGCCGAGGAGGACACGTGAGGCGTTGCGAAATAGGCCGGCGCCGCGGCTCTGCCCGCGCACGTGTTGGTGACTACTGCTTTGAACTGACCCCCTTGAAGGCTCCTGTCCTTGCTACCGGTCAATTAGTGCTTGCAATTAGGTGCTGCTACAGTTGTGTCACCGCAGGGTACAACTCTGCCGCCTGTATGCATGGCCGAGGTCACTGCTCATTCCTGTTCTTGCTACCTTCTCTGTGTTCGGGCATAACCTTCTGATGTGTGCGAGCTTCCGCCTTCACTTTTCTGAGAACAGCTCCTGCTGTGTTAATCCATACTGCCGCTCTTCGTTACTGCCTTTGCCACCGTTTCACTTTGTTTCTCCTCGAGAGCCTTTTACGTTGACGTCAGTGTTGTGGTGAGAATCTGCGGCCCTATTCTAGTGCTCCTCGCTCTACACGCTAGAGTATGCCCCTTGGTAGGAAGGCACATGTATGCCCATTCACAGCAGAAGTGAACTAACTTGGTTCACCATAGGGCTAGAACCCACCAGTGCTGCTGATAATTTTGAATTTCATACAGCACAAAACGACGGATTGGGCGTTGGGCGACACACTTCCAAGCTGTTGCATTTTTATTCGAGTGATAGCAGAGGTTGAACAACAAACACAACGGTGAGGAACGTACATATCCCACCTTTGTGATTAAGTGGCTTTTACACTATCAGTCGATTAAAGGCTGCGGTGAACTTTTCGAGGGCATGGTGCGATCTCGTCTTTTATTGCGCTATATGCTTGATCATAGGCTGTAAGTAAGATTCTCCCATTCGAAGTTCGTTGTGTCGAGCGCATGCAACAGTTTCTCCCGCCCACTCATGATTCCTATATATCGCTTGGGCCCCCTTCAGACGTTGCGATATTTATTGATAGCGTAAGTTTAACAACAAATACAACAGTGAGGAACACACATATCCCCACTTTGGTGGATCAATTAGGTGGCATTTTTGGAGCGCAGGGCGCGATCTCATCTTTTAATGCACTATATGTTTGCTTCTTAGCTGCGGGCTGTAAGATTCTCCCATTCGAAGTTATTTCGGCTGAGCGATTTTTATTCGATTGATTGAAGAAGTTGAACAACAAATACAACAGTGAGGAGCACACATACCCCCACTTTGGTGGTTCAATTAAGAGGCATTTACGCTATCAATCAAATAACCAGTGGTGCTATCGGTTTTCTCTCAGACCTAACCGATCGGGACTAGAGTTGCCTGATTATGTTGGCCGATGGGAGCGTTCCACAATAGATTGGGCGTTTTGATCAGGCAGTCGATATCGATCGATATTATCGATCATTTGAGTGGTGCTATCGGTTTTCTCTCAAACCGAACCGACCACGATTTCTATCTGACACATTGGAGGTAGGGAAATCAGAGACAGAAAATCTCACCATATGTATAAAGGAGGAAGGCATAAGTCACTGTCTGTAGTGGCAACAGCGGAAACCAAGTTCCCGTCCCACCCCCAGTTTTCGACTCCACTAGACTCTCGGGATAATTCTTCCCGTACGTTCCCTCAAAATTAGTGGCTAATGAAGTCACCTCCAGAATTCGCCACACCTAGCGGCTCGAAGCACAACGACTGGACAGAAGTGTCAGACATTTCTTTAGGCTTGACAAGCTGCAATAGACTGTGAATTCAACGCTAGATGAAGGAGTGCTGAGAACATTCTTCTGCGTGCTATACTGAGTGAGTGGTACCAAGCTAGGAATCAGTCTGGAGTAGGCGCAAGTTTCAACGTGCTCGACGCTACGGATGCTTCCTTACCCAGCGTTGGTTGCCGGCGAAGCCGCCGACCGACGCTTGGTGAGGAAGCATCCGTAGCTAGGTTTGGCTACGTCCCTAACGTGGCCCGCCATACCCGACGCCGGCTAGCCCGGCGTGGCCCGCACACTCCAGCGTCGGCGCCGGCGGAGCCGGCGACCGACGCTGGTATAGATATAGATGGTCCAAACACCTCTGCCAATGTCCAACGTCGTCAAAATCCGCAGTCGCTCATGGTTAGGGTGGGAATCTACACTAACGGAAAAAACCCATTGGTTTTTGTGGACGACAGAGTAAAAAATAAATCAAGATGTGTACCGACGGGACATTTTCGAGGTTGTGGCACTTTTCTAGTCTTAGCAGCATGTCAGCAATGCGCAATGGACGCTTCAACGGATTCAATCCCTGCTCACAGGGCGAAAAGCACGCAAGCATGGTACAAGGCCAATTTTCGGGACTTCCTTATGTCTGCGGAATGGCCACCGCACCTCCCGGATCTGAATCCGACGAATAACAGCGCGTGGTTCATTTTGAATTCCAGGTTCCGTGCGAAGCCCCACCACAGCCTGGAGGCCCAGAAGGAATTTCTATGCCGGGAGTGGGAACGACTGTCTCCAGACTGGGGCACATCGGCGAAAACTCTACCAAGCGTTTTGACTCCTTTATTCGCGCCAAGTGGAGCCACTCCGAATTTGGTCGGATATACTGCTGCCTAGTGTCTACGTTGTTGTTACTTATGTATTGTTTTGTAAAATTGTCAGTTTTTCATAGTTATAATTTTAAAAACCTTCATCACGTTATTTTGGAACACCCTGAACTTCATGTCTAGGAACTTTTAATCGTTAAACTAACACGTTTTTGAGTTTCAGAAACGTTTACCTAGGGACGTAGGCTATATTTTCCTGACATAGTCCCTTCAGACTACCACTTGCTCCGCTTCGTAAAGGCTTTCTTGGCAGGAAAATGCGATTGCTGACCTGCCTAGTAGATGGGCCATAGCGGTGACTAACAATGGTGATTATATTGTTGATTGATGTGCATTGTATGCTGAATAAAGAAATGAAGAAGAAAAAATGAAGACCCCATCAAGAGTATTCTACCAACCCAATATAAAGAATACCGCTATGTATTAGGCTGATCGAAGTCTTGCAACACTAGCACAAAATATTCAACTTTGTCACTATTTGCTAAAACAAAAACTCAGTCTACGATATATTCCCCATCCAAGTCTAAGATACTGCCCCATCTTTCAGGCAGCCTTTCAATTCCTTTCCGCAAGAATTGCGAGGGTTGTGAGGAGAAGAATTCAGAAACCTCCATTTCCAGTTGACGACGATCATCGAACTTTCTACTTCGAAGACGCTGCTTCACGAGCTCTGAACAGGTTTTAGTCAGAAGGAGCGAGGTCTGGAGAGTACGGTGGATGGGGCAGAACTTCCCAGCCTAACTCCTGGATTTTCTCGCGACTCATTTTTGCGACATGAGGACGCGCGTTGTCGTGCAGCAATCAGACATTTTCCTGTTCTGGACGTTTTTGACGCATGACGTCGGCTAAGCTCTGGGTTGTGTAGACAGGTGTTGTGACTGTGGTCTCACTATCCAACAACTCTCAGTAAAGCATTCCTTCTGAGTCCCACCAGCAACACAGAAGAACCTTCTTTTCGTGGTGTCCACGCTTCAGTTGTCTTAGAGCCGGTTCTCCGCATGGGAGCCATTGGCTCTTGCGGGTGCAGTTAACATAAAGAACCCTGCTTTCATCACCAGTAACAATGTCGTTCAGAAAGTCCTTTCTGTGCGGGCGAAGAAGCAGCAACTCAGCAACACTGATTCAGCCTAGTCAGAGTTCCGCAACTAATGTGGTACTTACGAAACAAAACTTTGGGGTACCAAAGGATCTCCAGCTGCCTTACGACGGTGCTTTGCGTACATCCAAGTGTCGCCGCCAATTCGCGAGTGGTTGAATTTGGCTTGCACCAACTTTGGCCATAGCCTTCATGTCAAAAGTTGAAAAGCCAGTGCTGGATCGCCGACCTGTACTTTACTGCCGCTACATTGATGATTGTTTCATCATGTGTTCCACTCAGCAAGAAATGACACCTGATTCGAACTGCTGAATGGACAAGCGGCCAGCGTACGATTTACCAGGGAGAAGCAAGTGGAAGGCTGGTTACCATTTCTCAACGTACAGCTCCACCGTAAAGGAGGGTTTTACGAAACTAGGTGGTACCACAAACCTAGCAGTAAGAATGTTCTAATTAACTATCAGTGGGCTCATCCCATCAAAACAAAGCTGACTGACACCGGGAACATGTTTAGGACTGCAAAGATGGTTTCCACCACCCCTCAGAACAAATCTGACTCGATGGATTTACCTCGTTAGCTTGCTCGTTCCAACGGATACCCTCTAGGACCTAAAAACGGCCCTTCTACTGGGAGGCAGTTCGTGACTAATGCCTAAGACGACGATAAAGGTGAGCACAGCAGTGCGAGCAGCCTTACGTAGGTATGACCTGGACCTTCTCTTTAAAGTGGTGGAAATTCCACCAGGTAACTTGAAACATCAGCTGGTGCGCAATCGCCTACACTTCCGCCTATGCAATACGCCAAACTGCTCAGTTTGTCCATCTGGGCGAGAATGAGACTGTATGACCTTCTGCGTAATCTACCTCGTCGCATGTGAGGTCTGCGGAGCCGAGTACATAGGGAAACTGGGCAGCTCCTGTGTCTGAGAGTTAATGAACATCTAGATGGACTGAGGAGGTCAGATATGGCGACTCTACTTGGTGCGCACAGGATGGAGGGTCATTCCGGAGAAGGGTTTGCGGTTTCGATAAAGATACTGGCACGAGAACCTAAGAGGACAGCACGCAAGACGTTAGAGACGTTTTGGATCATTGTTATTGTTACTGTTATTGTTTTATTACGATTGCATAAGGCAATACGTTAGAAAACAAACACAGAAACAATCACAAAAAAAGTGCACAGGGACGAATACATACAAACAGTGAGACAGTACTTACAAACAATCATACTGTTCAACCAATTTCAAATCTGAGCAACAAACTTTCAACTCGGCTTCTGAATTGTCTCGGTGTTAGGGGAAACTGAAGGTGCTTCGAGAATTTCAGGTATAAACTACCTGTCCTATAAGTGAAAGACATTGCTCGTAAATCGATTCTTGGCCGAGGTAGCTGTAGCTTAGCGGAGCCACCTCTTGTGTGCGAAGTCTTCATCTTAAAGAATCTATAAGGCCCAGAATCTGTGGTAAAGTAGTATGGTTTTGTATGGTATTGCGGAAAAGTCCAAAACTGAACCGAAAGTATGGGTGCCCTGGCAGCGCAACAGGAGGTACACCAGCCCCTGCTGGGGGCGTGGCGTCAGAAGATACGCCGCTGTTCTGCGGACCAAAAGCTTTTGTTTTGCGTGTCAATGGTTTCGTTAGGCAGCCGTTGGACTCCTGGTGAAGCCTAGGGGGTTGGGGGTGGGTGAGCAAAGGGATGAGAGAAAGATCGCACGCCCCCAGCAGGGGCGGGTGTACCTCCTGACCGTCCCCCTAGGGCATTGCCATCACTAGTGAGATCTCAGCTTTCCTTGATCTCTGTAAACTTCGATGGCAACGTCTTCAAGTCAGGAGGGCCTCTCGCCGGTCTATCAGACTACCCACTGGACGTTGCGAGCGGAAGTAGCCTGCCATCAGGTCCTTTCCATCTCATTAGGTGAGCATTTCCTGCGTCTATGTGTTCCACTACAGGTGGCGATGTCCGTTCCTCCACGTGGTGCCACTGGAAACTGCTCGCTTTGTGAGCTAAGCTAAGCACGGACACTCGAATGCAGGCGACAGGCCCTTGTGACAGGCCGGCCTACGAAGACCCATGTCACATCACATGGTGTATGAATAGTCATGTTTTTCGAGATTGTGCTACGGCGTCCGCGGGAGCCGACGCGCACTCGCAGAGCCCGGCGAGTGTGGAAAGTATGCGAGGGTCCCTGATGCGAGGACGGCATCGGGGGGCAACTGAGCTAGTCCGAAAGTCCCGTAACGTAGGCAGGACCCGCGTAGCAACGCTGAATGTGGGTACGTTAACGGGCCGCTCGTGCGAGTTGGTTGAAGCACTGGAGCGTAGAAGAGTTGATTTCTGTGCGGTGCAGGAGACGAGGTGGTCCTGCAACAAGTCAAGGGACATAGGACGTGGCTTGAAGGCCGTTCTATGTGGAAGTCCCAGGACCACCAGTGGTGTCGGAATAATCGTCTCCGAACGATTTCGTGACTCGATTGTAAGCGTCGAACGCTATGACGATCGGTTGATGAAGATCGTTGTCGCCGCGAAGGAGCGACTCTATCACTTCTTCTCTGCGTATGCTCCGCAGAGTGGCTGCTCCGATCAAGCCAAGGAAGAGTTTTGGAGCCTGCTTGATGAGAAGACAGCAGAGGTACCTCCGAAAGATGTCATCATAGTCGCTGGTGACCTTAATGGGCACGTAGGTGCTGCGAAGGACGGGTACAGCTGTCATGGTGGTTTCGGATACGGGTCTCGTAACGCCGATGGTGAGCGCATTCTTGAGTATGCGGAATCGCATAATCTCACCATTGTGAACACCGTTTTCCGAAAACGCGACTCCCACCTCATCTCATACTATAGTGGGAGCTCCAAGTCTCAGATAGACTTTGTCCTTGTCAAGGATCGCGACCGAGCATTGTCACAGACGCGAAGATCGTGCCGTATGAGACGGTCGCCCCACAGCATCGACCGCTTGTCTGCACCTTTAAGATCGCCCCTCCGAGGATGCAGCAAGTTGAGCGATGCGGTGCTGCGAGAATCAAGTGGTGGCGAATGAAAGAGAAGGAAGCAGCTGTGATTTCCCGCGTACGGTTACCGACAGTCACGACTGTCGACGAAACTTGGAAGAGAGCAACCGACGCGATACGCCAAGCTGCAGGGTTGGAACTCGGCATAAGGCCTCGGGCATACTTCCCGTCGCCGCGATGGAATCGCGACGACGGGTTTTGCAGAGCGACGCGAAAGAATTTGAACTTCTCTGTGCTCGTCGCATCGCCGATCGCTCTGCAAGGGAGCGCGACGGCGATCCGTCCAGGACCAACGCTAAACACCGCGCGCGGCGCGAAGAAGTATGCCATGCCCGCGATGAGCGCGGGAAGCCATCGCGCATGCCGACCGCCACTGTTGCGGCGGCCGAGGCGAGGTTTGCTTTGACTATTCAACCGCGTGCGGCGGAATGGCCATGAACTGAGCACCGCGATGGCATCGCAGCGATGGAAGTATGCCCCCGGCCTAACGAAGCCTGGGCGACGCAAGGTCGATAAGCAGACATGGCTGTGGACGGACGATGTGAAGGCAAAGGTTAGAGAGAAGAAGTCGCTCTATCACGTGTTTCTCAGCGATAAAACAGCCGACAACTGGCAGAAGTATCAGAAGGCAAAGAAGGCTGCAAAGAAAGCCGTGGCTGTTGCGAAAGCCACTCATTATAGTGATGTCAACGAAAAGCTCGAGTCACGCGATGGTGAGCGGTATTTGTACCGACTTGCTAAGACCCGCCATCGCCAAACCGAGGATATTGAAAAGTTTTTTGGCATCAACGATGAGGGCGGCCATCTTCTGACAGACAGCAAAAAGGCGCTGAAGCGATGGCGTGATTACTTTGAGGAAATTTCCACTATGGAATTTCCTCACCCAGCCATCCCTTCTGTGGGTTCTGTTCACGGTCCCGTTCACAAGATCACCGTGGAGGAAACAGAAGCGGCTCTAAAGAAGATGAAGCCATGCAAGGCGACAGGACCGAATGATCTGGCAGCCGATGTTTGGAAGTCGAAGCTCTGGTATCCTGCTGAGTGGTTGGCTGAGTTTTTCAACCAGGTAGTAAAGGAGAAGAAAGTACCGGAGTGTTGGCACAACAGTACGACGATTCCGATTTGGAAGAAGAAGGGCAGTCCTGCAGACTGCTCCAATTACCGTCCGATTCGCTTGCTTTCGCACAGCATGAAGATCTTCGAGCGAATCCTCGACAGACGAATTCGTGAAATCGTCAGGCTCTCCGACAACCAGTGCGGTTTTGTGTCTGATTGTGGGACCATTGATGCTATACACGCCGCGCGCCTTCTGGTGGAGAAGCATCGTGAGAAACAGAAGCCGGTGCATATAGCCTTTCTCGACTTGGAGAAGGCCTTCGACCGCGTACCGCGTGAGGTTATATGGTACGCCTTGCGACAACACAACGTACCTGAGGAACTCATAGAGTGGGTGCGGATGCTCTACTCTTGTCCAAAGAGTCGAGTTCAAGCTGCAGCTGGGACCTCGATGGAGTTTCCCATCTCCGTCGGGGTGCACCAAGGTTCTGCGCTTTCTCCACTCCTCTTTGTTGTCGTCATGGATGCCATTACGCGAGATCTTCAGCGGCCTGTTCCATGGACGCTGCTCTATGCTGATGACGTAATGCTCGCTTGCGAGGAGAAAGATGATCTCGAGCGGCAGGTGCAAGCTTCTTGCGACCGCCTGGCGATGTTCGGACTCAAATTGAACGTCAAGAAGACCGAGTACCTAACAACTGACGTAAACGAGTCCGGCTCCATTAAGATTAACGGTACTGAGCTTCCACGCACTGCGGTCTTTAAATACCTGGGGTCAGCAATCGCGTCTGACGGCGGTCTGATGGTTGAAGTGAACTCACGCTTGAGTGCAGCTTGGTCCAAGTGGCGTTCACTGACCGGTGTGCTCTGCGATAGGAAGATACCAGAGCACCTGAAGTCGAAGATCTACAGAACAGTCGTGCGGCCGGTAGCAATATACGGCGCTGAGTGTTGGCCTGCGACTAAGGAAGTTGAAACGCGCCTCAGCGTCATGGAGACGAAGATGCTGCGCTGGACGGCTGGAGTCATCCGCATGGTCCGCATCCCAAACGATGTCATGCGGCAGAAGTTCGGTGTCGCGCCGATAGCGGACAAGATGCGCGAAGCTCGCTTGCGATGGTACGGCCACGTTCTGCGTGGAAAGGAAGACAGCGTCCGCAAGATAGGCCTTGAGTTGGAAGTGTCCGGAAAGCGGCCTAGAGGACGCCCGAAGCAGCGTTGGTCGGATACGTTACACATGGACATGAAAGTAACTGGCGTCCACTCCGATCAAGCGCATGACCGGGAAAGGTGGCGTCATGACACCAGAAGAGCGGACCCCGCGACGAAGCGGGACAAACGCTGAAGAAGAAGAAGAAGAAGAAGAAGAAGATGTGTTCCACTACACTTGGTAACGATTGGCCCCTTTTGTCTTGTATTGTAGCCTGAGAATGCAGTTGGGACCGATTGGATCACTTTGGTCTTTGACTTTTCCAGGCTCTGCCGAAGGCGACTAGCCGAAACGTTAGCCGAATAAACGATTGCCGTCTTGGCTTTGGCTACAATCAAAAGAGCAACAACAGGTTGAATTTTGCTTCACCTAGAAGGCTTCGCGCAAGCTGTCTTCTTCCACAACAGAGCGGCGTCAGGAACGAGATCGATCTTCGTGAGAGATATCTCCAGCTTTGAAGCGCTGATACCAACGGACCACTGTGGAATAGTGAGTGACTTCCTCCTTGAATAAAGCGCAGAAGTTGGAGGCTGCAGTGCTTGCGGAATGGCCTTGCTAAAGTTCGTAGTAGACGATAGGTCGTAGCATGCTGCTGCTTATCGTTGACATTGTTGCTGTATTCACTCGACGAGGCCTTATATAGTATGCATGAGGAAGCTTCGAGAATGTGTTGTGACCTCACAACACAAGATCAATACTGTATGAGTTTAACAAAATTAACAGGAGGTAGCGTAAAGTGTTGCAAGACTTCGATCAGCCCAATATGTCTGTACGCGTGTACGTGTGTGGAATCAGTAATAGAATAAAATTTAATTTATTGATTGAGCATTGTTTCGTTGTCATCTTTAAGATATGCAACTTCGTGCCTTCAAACCAGGCTAGATGTAGCTTCTTTTTCCGGTCACCTCGTAGACAGGCGCTGTTTCCTCTGGAATAATTTTTCGAATACATTATATTCCTAAGGGTGATCCTTGTAGATACAAACTTAATTGTCATGCATTTGAATAAGTCTGTGTATTAAAGGGTGTAAAAAGTGTAAAAAGACCAGCTCCTGCTAACGGGTCTTCTTTTATAACGTGAATTTTCTTTCGTGAAATTAAAATTTATAACGGGAGTGCAGAAGGGAGGATGGGATACTTTTCGTCTATGGGTCCGTATTTCCATGTCCATGTCCATGTCCATCCGACTGACCGAAGACCGAGTGTGACTTACACTTCAAGAGCATCTTATGCACATCGGCTTCTAACTTTCGGCATACTTTATGAATGAAGCTCACTGTAACCGATAAATGAATATCCATAGGCAATATCGATTTTTGAACAGAATTCGTGCCGCTGAAGATGGGTGTTGTACATAGTGATGAGACCCTTGCACATTAGAACGCCTCATGCATTGATATACTACTCGATATTGACGAAAAGGAAGTGAATTTCTCAGCCGGAGAAGAAATCGGCTGTCGGTTCTTCCCCTCCTCCCCCTCCGACTCCCACCCTCCGAATGGATTCAAGTTTTACTGTCAGTTCGCCCATCTCTTCGGGATCAGGGAGGTAGTGTCAGTATAGTCTGGAAAGTGCAAAATGCTGTGTTGTCCATCTGGAGGCCACCGCACGTCACTGCACATGCGAAATAGAAGATATATAGATAGAAGTACGGCGTTATTCAATCCTCTTTGGGATGCGCCACGCATTCTACTTCTACGGGATGTCGTGCATGCGTGCTGAATGCGAATTTGGCCATACAGTGACTTGCGGTGGCCAGCCGATGTACAAGTCAGTGCTCTATCCTTCCCAGACAAGTCTGTACCAATTCACCGACCCCGGAGGGATGGAAGGCTTGGTTGGCCTGGGCAGAAAATCCGAACTAGGAACCTGGTATCGGGTGCAGGCGACAGCCGGCGCCTCCTCCGACTGTGCTCCACGCGCCCACTTGCGAAATACGCCTATGAAATTGCTCTCATGATATATCTTAGAAGCAGAATGCATGACGTATCTCACAAAAGGATTATTTCGCCCCGACATTTGTCCTCTGCCTTCTACACAAGAAGCATCTCGAATTTGTCACCCACCAGGTCCAAGAATGGCCCTCGAATTGATGCGTATATAAGCTGGGTGCTCGGGCGTGACATCGAACAGCTTCGTGAACTTCTAAAGAGATTAAATGTTCGATAGGCAGTACATTCTTCAATAGAGCATAGCGGCACCAATCGATTTACCTCGTACTTCTTTAGTCGTGCAACTTTGTACAGTAAGTAAAGGAAAGGTATTAGCACTGGTGTGACAATTATGAGATGCGCAGCGAGGTTAGCGTAGCCATACTCTGACTGCCTCGGCGTTGTCTGAAAGCTGATAGACTGAAGTAAACGTGAAACTGATTGTGAGGCGGTTAGTATGGAAAGGATCATGCTCTTTTGAGTGGAGTCCCATCGTCCGCCGGCACACGGGTTTGCTAAGGGACCCAACATCGTGAGAATGGAACATTTCTGATGGAAGTATCATAGCTTTCAGAAGGGGCGGCGTAACAGCCTTTGAGTTGCACCAAGCCGACACAAGTAGGATTTGACAGACCTCTCCACACGATTAGGTAGCTTAACAGTGAGCCCTAAGTACCGCGCATATATTGCAAGTAGCCCGCATAACTAACACAACCAATCGGGGAGCGTGAGGCGAGCCTAGGGCCAGAAACCAGTACACCCAACCAATGTCATACATATGTATCAGGGATGAGCGGATAATAAAATTTTGAAACCCGGATAACGGATAACGGATAATTTTTCCCAAAAATGGCCGGATAACGGAAAAACGGATAACGAACAAACAACAAAAATTAAAACTAATTTTAAACCATTCTTTCTCTAATAGTAGGTCGGGATTTGTAATACCGTCCTCGTCACATGTCAAGTGAGCAACTTTTAACCTTCTTATCGGTTTTTTCTTCGAGGTGCGAATTAGCGCACTCTGAGAAGCTTCCGACTTTCGCATGCACTCCGAGTCAATGTTCTTGGTTCGGATTTCCAGTCTAGGTATCAGGATCGCACGGGAATGTTAATGCACTGGCTTGTCCACCGGCTGGTCACCGCAAGTCATTGGCCAAGCATTGAACCTGCAGCTCGTCAACAGCTGCTCCTACTGCTCAGCAACTACCCGTAAACCTATCGGCCTCAAAACGTCAGGTTGCGACTTCGTTGGACACGACAGTTTATTGACCCTTCGGCACCATTAGAGAAGAAAAAACTAATCTTGCTTATTACACAGAATAGAGTAAGGGAAGATCCTCAAAACGACTGACGTAAGCATTGTCCGCTGCCCACCGCATTAGTGCTATTCCCACTCCGAAGTGTCTAATCTGCAGAAAAATTGATAGTCGATCGGTTATTCGGTCAATCGATACTGTTATCTTGTTCTAGAAACTGTCTGAATCTCTTTATACTGGAGTATTTCCTGCAAGCGGGTGTAATTCTTTCGAAGAAACTGTCGTGTGACTCCCACTCCAATTGGTCAAATTTGGGCTAAAACCGATAACTGCGGTCGAAAAATCGATACCATCGATTAATATTGGTCTCTTCATCCGGTATAATCATAATCGCATCCCGATTGGTCAAATCGTGGTGTTGAACGACAACTCCGATCGAAAACTAATACTATCGATCAATAGTGGATCTCTGTTCGAATACTTCCACTCATTCGTCCAACCTGGTCATTTTCTATAGATGAGATTGTTCAGCCGTTGACCAAGATTGTCATCAACTTTATTACGGCTGACGTTTCGGCGTCGTCGTCTTACTCAGAGCATGGAAAAGTCGGAGACACTTGTGGAACTGTTCCCCAAAACAACATTTCTTACTACAGAGTACTCTTCCTAAGGAAAATAGATGCAGGATCCGATATCCGAGATACAACTAACCTTAGAGGTGGATGACGTTGGACCACCAGGCACCCGTAGCTGGAAGGAATCGTGGGTGAATGAGCTGTGGTCCTAGGGACCATCCGACGTAAGTACCCCGGGGGTCAGATCTGGTCATTTTCCGCTAATTTTGGTTCGTTTCCATCCACTGCACATGAGAATAGCCTTGACAGGTTTTACATGCACTGCGGGTCACCTTTACACGTTTGACATGTTTTACTGGTTCACACAGGTTTGTGACACCACATACACACACAAGGACAGACGGACTAACGCTTTTATATACAGTAGTATAGGATAGGATATGAAAGTACTGGCTCTCCACCCACCACTCGGAAGTTATGCAAATGCCAAACATAGTTTCAATGAGCTAAAAGATTGTGTACATAGAAGATGAATATCTGGCACATCCTTAAAACGAAGTGATTCGTACGAAGGTTTATTCCTTTCTCCTCTAACCGACAGGTTTTTTCCAGACAGTACATTATGCTAGAAGGAATTTTGGCGAAGACCCCACAAATAGAAATGAGCAAGGAAGTGTTCTGCATTTCAGAACGCGCTATGAGCAGTTTGATAGTTTGGCCTAATTATGCCATTTAGAACTAACAAGGGAGGCCCATGAACTTCCCCCAAAGATTCTCAACGTGACCTATATGGTCTTGTAGGGTATCGGACGGACGAAGATCAAAGAACTGTGCTTCGTTTTTGCTACAGGCCACTGTGTGGTCCGAACATGGCAAAAAATGGTACCGCTTCAGGGCGGGCTGATAAGGCAAAAGTAGCACCTGGAGTGGCTCTGTCGTGCTATGAACTTAACTTACAAAAGGTTTGGAGTTCAAATTAAAGTTTAATTTGAGTAATTTCCTACGTTTCCTAAACGAAGCTGCAGTGTACATTCAAGCGATTCATTCGCCGCCGCTCGCGGTAGCGACTGGATGGCCGAGTGGATAGCGAGGCGGACTTGCGAGAGGGGTCGAGGGTTCGATTCCGGGGGTGGGGTTTCTGCGTCCCTAAGTGGCGGCTGTTGGCGTCTTTGCAAATGAAGATTACATATTGGCTCCGGTAGGGTATCTTCTATGCGTCCTAACCCCGCTTTCAACTTGTCGTCAGATGTGGAAGAAGCTGGTTTTGTTGCGTGGAGCGATATCTTGCATCCATTAAACGCTGTTTGTCTCGCTGAGGAAGGTTCCGTTAGATACTATCCCCATATGACCTCTTTGGTATGTTCTCAATTACTTTTGAAAGTGTTTCTCACTGTCATCTCATTCGTGAACAAGATCGACAAGCATTGCTTTGACCCATCATCAAGACATGTTTATTGCTCCTCGGATTTCCTCCTACTTTCCTCATAGACTACTTTTTATTCTTCTCGCAACTTCCACTATTTCAGCTAACTGTTCCCAAGTACTGCATATTTTATCCAGCTCGTGTGATTGGTCGCCTCACTGTGTGTTTCTTTCTCACCATTCTCTTACACACTTACGGGAGACGGGTCGGGGCATTGCAGATAGAAGCGCTTGCACTCACTCCCTCTACTCTAGAGGTCGAGAAAAACTTTTGTCCAAAATTCATCTACAGGGTTGTTTGGGATGCAGAGCACCAATTTGGCAACCAGCTTCGGTGGAAGGACAGATTACAGAAGGTCACGATGGATATGTAAGTTGAAAGAGTATACGCAGAATAACCGGCACCGCTGCCTTTCACGACTCCAAAGGTCGATGAGAGTTCGAAAGAAAATTTTTCGCTCAAACATCGCTCAGGGAGTTACTTAGGGTGCTGATCACGGATATGATATCTGTTTTTAGAATTTTGATCGATTACGGTAGGTTACGGTAGATATGGCTGACTAAAGCTGTGCACGTTAGTGGGATCGCTTTCTTCTCCAATTGTCAGACATATTTTCCAACCTTTGACTTCAACTTTGATGAAAAGTAGTATAAGCAAAGTGATAATTTAGAAAAAGAGTGACAGATTCGTGATCAGCAGCTTAAATAGTTCCCGATAGGAAGATTCCAGGTGTCACTTATGCCATATCAACCCGCTCTGAAGTGATACGATTTTTGCCATTTCCGGACCACCTAAAGACCCATAGCAAAAACGAAGCACAGATCTGTGATCCTCGTCCGATGCCCTATAAGACCATATAGGTCTCGTTGAGAATCTTTTAGGGAAGTTCATGGGCTTTCCTTGTAAAAGAAGGCACCGACCTAGCATTGCAAACGTATCTCGACTATCAGTGGAAAAAACACAAAACGATTTTTAAAAATTGTCCTTATATTCAAATGAGTAATCATAAGGGTGCCAGATTTTGTTGTTCGTTATCCGGCCAAAAACCACCGGATAACGAACAACAAAACGGATAGGCCAAAACCCGCCGGAAACCGGATAACGGATAACGGATAACGTTTAACCCGCTCATCCCTGATATGTATCTAGTACACGGGCACTAGAGACAGAGTGTCACGGACTCACTTTTATCTTTGCTGCGACTTCCGTGCGACAGTATCCTGGCTCCCGGTGGTCAACGCGGTGACCCACGTGGATCGACATGGGTCACACGTCAGTTCACACGGTCGCACCGTGGAATCTTCTCGATGCGATCAGAGACGCAGAGGACTCGCGTCTCTGCCCTTCGGCAGTCAGTCGCCTCAGGTGCAGCCGCAGCGGACGGTCGGTCCACCTCTCGTCCCAGACGTGGGGACGACCATGGTGTCTACTACCGCAAGCGGTATCGTTTCGTCCGCCCAGTTCGGTTCGACTCCTCGCTTGCCCCCTTTATTGCCGATCGCTATGGTTCGCTGATGCCGTGTTGTCCGCCAACGTCGTTGAGTTCGCCATCGTCGTCGTTGGTAGTCCCAGAGGTAACGTGCCACCCCTACCGGTCCTCGATGCTCTTGCCTCAGCGCAGGCTACAAGGGCAGGGCTCAGCACATGACACGAGTTGTCTTGATCTCCGTGTTAGGTTGGGTGGGGTCTAGTCTTATAACTCATAAGAATGTTACACATATTATCCTGTTATTTTGATAACGCTATAAGATGGGTAACATTGTGGTTATAAGAAGCACATGGAGCAAAAGCCATCAGGGCATGGCAGTGAGTCAGGATCCGCATAGGGCCTCCCAGCAGAACGGAATTCGCGTGGCCAATAGGCGAGTAGGGAAGCGAGCGGCGGATTCGTGGTGCTCATAGCTCATGCGTGGGGCGTCGTCGTCCGCCTACACCGATGCGTCGGCGGAGACGGCCCCCGCGTCGCGAGAATCTTCATGTTTCGCACCATAAGAGATACATGGCTTATTATATGTCTGAAACATAAGCAGAATACCATTACAGAGTGGAGAATTACACACGAGACTGCTCAGGTTCGCATGCTGTCTGTATTGGTCATCTCACGCTCAAGCGAGCTCCTCAGTGAGGCTTGCTGTCCTTCTGTATGGCCGGGGGCATACTTCCATCGCCGCGATGCCATCGCGGCGCTCAGTTCATGGCCATTCCGCCGCACGCGGTGTAGTAGTCAAAGGAAACTTCACCGCGGCCGCCGCAACAGTGGCGGTCGCAATGCGCGATGGTTTCCTGCGCCCATCGCCGGCATGGCATACTTTTTCGCGCCGCGCGCGGTGTTTAGCGTTGGTCCTGAACGGATCGCCGTCGCGTTCCCTTGCAAAGCGATGGGCGATGCGACGAGCACCGAGAATTTCAAATTCTTTCGCGTCGCTCTGCAAAACTCATCGCCGCGATTCCATCGCGGCGACGGGAAGTATGCACGAGGCCTATTGCAATCTGGTGTATTGAGTGAAACCAGCAAACGCTCCGCAAGGACGGTAGATGCGTAGATTGATGCTTGGAGAAAACCCGTAAGGTCGGCAGCCACTCGGTGAGTCAACGAGGCGATAAAAATATAGGCATAAGTTATACTTCGGTACACGTTGGCGATAGTGCTGGTGCTACGCAGTGCGTGAAGTGCGCCGTGGGGGTGCTATACTCCCCGTCACCGACGCTGTCGGCGACAGCTATTCGCAGGCCCTCTGCCCGCGGAGGGCGCGCGCCAGCGGCGTTCTCTCGCGTGCACTCTCTTTCTCTCGCTCTGCGCTCGGCGCGAGAGAAACAGAGTGCGCGCATGCGCTCTCTAGCTCTTCATGCCGAGGCTCCCGCGCTGACGGCGACAGGTTGTCGGCGATGGGTCGCCGCGTAGTCGACGTGTCGACGAGGTATGGTATATGCCTTAGCCCTAGTTTATACTTGCGCCGCCAAGCGGCGCGGCACCACGACCGCTATAGATATCGATTTCTCGCGCCGCCCGGTCGATATCTTTCCCCACCATCGTGCCGCGCCGCGCAGCGGCGTAAGTATAAACTAGGGCTTAGGCCCCGTTTATACTTCCGACGCCGAGTGACGCGACGGCATGTAAAGTAGCCGAATTGAGCGACGCGATCGCGTATAGTGACCAAATTGATCGATCGCGTCGCCCAATCAATTTGGCCACTATACGTGGCGTCGCGTCGCTCGACGAAGTATAAACGGGGCCTTACACACGACGACCGACACCGCCGCCGTCCTCGCCGATCGCTACCGCGCGAGCGGCAGACCGATTGCTAAAGCGCCTAATGGGATATCGTGTGGGTACGCTATCGTAAAGCGGTCAATGGACTAAAGAGAATTCTTGCGCATCTCGCAAGGAAATTGACTAGCACTGTCTTTATCATTTTTAACAGTTTTTGACTTATACTCACCTCGTCGTGCCAAAACGTGAACTGCATCCACCTTGAGATCCTCGTGCTCTCCATTATTTGAAGGACCTACAAAGAGATCTACGTAACTATTCGTGGTCATTTTGTATCACCGGCTCATTCCAGATCTTAAAGGCTACATTTATTACAATGTTAGCGTGATACACTTACAATCATTAAGAAGAAGCAGTAGTTGTATGTTGGTAATGATTTGGCCACATTACCCCATGCCAAGAAACCTTCGTATTCTCCATGTAGTGATACCATGTCTATCTCAAGTTCGTGTATTCCTTAAAACATAACCAGTGTAGGGTTAAGTTTGTATCAGTAGCAAGCGAGTCTAGCGCCCGGTCTGCGTGGGGTCGGATTCGTCAACGACTTACATAAGTTTGCAGAGAATTCACAGCGGAGAACTCAGATAACGCGGCTTATCGTTCACCATATCGTTTGATAAACCGCGCTATCAGGGATTTCTCTGTTAAATCGCTGTTGTCGTTGATGAATCCGGCCCCTGGTTGTAGGTTTATCCCAGAAACTAGTAGTGGCCGATTGATATTGTTTTATCTCTGTGACGTCTCTAAATCTTCCAATATACGTCTACCCTACCTTGATCGGCCAACTCTGGCAAAACTAGATAAAGTCGATCTATTATAATATTAATGGTGGTGCAAAAATAATGGCCGTTTTGAAGCAATTTCTTGTAAATATTGTAACCCTCTCCGAAGGAAAGCCTTTCAATCGAAGTGACCACCAAAAGATGTTTGTGATTGCTTCTCACGGTGACGCAATTGCAGATTCAACGATCAGCCCTGGGCTATTATAAAGTCGAATCGATATTTCACAGAGATGGAACTACGAATCTAAATCCGGAAAAAAGTGTCTGCTCTAAGCGTACCATAGATGTACACAAAAATAATAATCATCATGAAGATGTACAGATGAATAGAAAACTTTACGGCTTCTTCTTCAACGGAATGAATTCCATGGGAAAGCTGTAATGAGAGCAATAGGCGCTGCACGTAGCCCGATATATGTATTTGTGGGATTTAGCCTTCACCTGCCATGTGACTCCGACGTAGTATATGCAAGTGATTGTGCAATAGACGAGAAGCACCATCACGTTAAACGAGTACTTTGACCAGGACGCGAAGTGATCGCGAAGTACTGAGTGAATAACCAGGAATGCAGCTGAAATGGTTCTGTAGTCATGAAAATGTTAGGGGTTCCGTAGAGTAGTCGACAAGATGAAGGACCTCGTTAGGGCCCGTTTATACTTCCAACGCCGCGCGACGCGATGCCATGTATAGAGCCTTGTTTAGTGTGCGCGCGTCGCGTGCACGCTAAACAAGGCCTAGTGGCCAAATTGATCAATCGTGTCGCTCGATCAATGTGGCCACCATACGTGGTGTGGCGTCGCTCGGCATCGAAGTATAAACGGGCCCTTAGTGGTTTGGCGTAAGCAGTTCTTTGGATTATGAATAGTCTTATCGATAGTTTTGAGGCTTCACAATACAGCTCTTCTTTATTGTTGTTAACTACCTTCTCACGAATGTGCGACGTGCGATCAAGCTCCGTTTTTTTCTTAACAAAACAGCGCTTAGTTTCAAGATTCTATTACAATTGATTAAGTGAAATAAATCCACAGTCTTCAAATGACATAACTAAGGTTTGTTATATGGGTCTCTGGTTCTCGTGTCGGTTGGGAGACAAGCGTTCTACCCCTGGTGCCGCCCACTGAGAAAATTTTGAACAAGTTATTTGCGCCTTATGAGCTCCAAAACAAGTTACTTGCGCCTTTAGACCTCGAAAACAAGTTACTTGCGACTTATTGCTCGCGGTTAACTAACTTGCAAGCTTGCACCCAGGAATTTTAAACTTGCACGCAACTAACTGTATTGCAAGCTTGCAAGAAGCTTTCATGCAAGCTTGCACTGCAGTAAGCTGCGTCATCACGCGCACACGCGGTCATTCGGTAGCGTCCTCACACGCGCACGCGGTCGTACGGTATATGTTTCGAAATCGGAGCTGCTCTACCGGACAGTCCTGCCATTCTTTTTGTCATCTGTCTTGTTTCCTCCCTCATCTCTTTTGGCTGTTTGCATTTGTAAATCCATTTCCTAATTGGTAGAAAGTATCTCACAGCCTTTTCCCCAAAAAGAAGGGGATCCAAGTCTAGGGAGGAAGTCCACCTCGTTTTTGTTTCACTTTGGCAGTTTGCGGCTGCCATGCGGCTAAAGTAGGTTTGTATTATATCCAGCGAGTTTTTATCTATGTCCCACTATATGCAAAGGAGTCTATGTATATTTACTTACCGTGTTCTTTGTTGTTGAGTGAAATCGCCGCATTTTTCAGAGATGAATCTGTGGACCCATCTTTCTAGACTTCCCGAAAGGAGTGATGGGTGAAAATCGTTTCAAAACAGTTAATCATTGTATTAACTGTTTTGAAATGATTGTGTTAACATTTAATGATTGGAGTAAAAATAGGAGCAGAAGACCTCAAGATCATCGTCTGTGTCTATTATACGCTGGGATTTTGGCCTAACTCTGTAAGTCTCGAGGTTCCAACATGGCCTTTGCCTTCGATATGTTCCAAAAGCCGTGTTAGAGGAACCATGGCACTTCGAAGCGTTCACCTATGTCCATACAGGAGCTAAACTTTATTCTCGATCTTCGTGTAACTTACATGCGGCATGTTGTGCTAGCTTGCAGCAGCTGACGAATGACTAGCAGGGCTCTTCGTGTAACTTACTTGCGACATTTCTGCTAGCTTGCAGCAATTTACAAATGACTAGTTTGAAGCAATCTATGACCCGCATGCAGCTTGCAAGTAACTTGTTCAAAATTTTCTGAGCACCCCCAACCCCAGGACTTGCTCGAGAGTCCAGAGGCTGCCTTACGAGATAGTGGAGACACAGACATTTTCAACACCTCTGTTTAAAGGGCGGAGGTGAAGAACGCCACTCCGTCGTGTCAGTTGCAGATGTATGGTTTTCTAGGCTAGTGAACGTATGTTGCATATAGTCACTCATGGGTCGTGATACATACCAGGCGTTCAACGGTCTGTGTGCCGCCGAACTCTAAAAAATGGAACACCTCGGCCGCAGCAGCCTCTTTAAAGCCCCCTCCCCAAACTTCTGCGGCGTTGCCGCTGCCCTATCCTTCATCATAGGGCAGGGCGCAGAGCTCGCCGCCAGCGGCGAGACCAGCGGCGCCGGGAGAGTCTGTCTGCGCTCTGCCCTTTCACGGCGGGGTCCCGACTAGAAAGACTACAGTAGCTCGCCGTCGCCGCTGAGCGGCGTCGCTGGCCGGCCAGTAGCCGCCGTGACTCATCGATTTCGCCGTCCGCTGCTGGCCGCAGAAGTCTGCGGAGGCCTTAAGCCTTCTTATCTTCACTTCAATAAAAATGCTCTTAAGGCCCCCACAGAGTTCTGCGGCAGCGCCGCGGCCCTATGCTTAACCATAGGGCAGAGACGCAGAGCTCGCCGCCGGCGACGCCTCTGCCCTATCCTTAACCATAGCGGTGAGCGGCGTTGCCGCAGAACTCTGTTGGGGCCTTAAAGGCCTCCGTGCACTTTGCGGCAACGCGGCAAGCCTATCTTTAAGGGCCTGTTCATACTTCGCGACAAGAGCGACTTGTCGCCCGTGCAACACATGCGTATCGATTAAAACCGAGCGCGCGCAGCCGAAAAGTGTTCACACTCGAGCGCCGGCGCTCTCACTCCAGTCGCTCCAGTCGCTGCTGTCGGCTGCTCATACTTCCGCGTGGTGCGCTCTCCTCGCTCTTGTCGCTGCTGTCGCGAAGTATGAACAGGCCCTAAGCATAGTGCAGAGACGAGAGGGATGTTTCCAGTGGCAAAACTTGCCGCGTGCAGCTTGCCACTGATGTGTCGCCTTGGCGGCAAACGCAGCGCCGCCGGTATTCATTCATAGAATTGGGCATAGAATTCTCTTCCAGGAGACATCAGAAGTGTCTCATCCAACTACCTTCCTCCTTCCACGCGAAGAACGCGGTCGACAGTCGCCGGCACACACTTTAGCGCTCTAGCGCGAGTCACCAGCCGTTCCTGTCGGAAGCAGTCGTACCGCGACAACTCGTCCAATTTCGTCGCGCACTGGGCGCGACGCCAGGGAGGTTTCGCGCGGCGTTGGAGTTATGTCTGCCCCTCCCTCGCCGCTCCCCATGGCGGTGAGCTCTGTATCCATGCCCTATGGGGCCGTGGCGTTGCTGCAGAAGTGTGTGGGGGCCTTGACACCTCCCTCCCCTCCCTCCCTGCGGCACTGTGGGCGACAGTATTGCGCTGATTGCTGGCACTATCGCCGACTGGGCGACGATATACAACGCGTTAGAATAAATCTTTCGAAGCGGCGCCTATGAGTTCTGCTCACCCTCCTTTGCATTCATGCGATTTATACCCCGAAGTGTACCGTCCCCGTTTATGTGGCGGTAGAGGGACAGACCGAGAAACATATACACAAATGCGTCTTCGATTATTACATGAGGATACGCGGCCTATTTTTGTACACTCGATGCACAACATTTGCGGCATGTCCTCTTCTTAGCGGGCGCGTGTAGCACAGTCGGAGGAGGCGCGACTGTCGCGTGCACCCGATACCAGGTTTCTGGTTCGGATTTCCCGCCCAGGCCAACCAAGCCTTCCATCCCTCCGGGGTCGGTGAATTGGTACCAGACTTGTCTGGGAAGGATAAAACGCTGACTTGTTGATCGGCTGGCCACCGCAAGTCATTGTATGGCCAAATACGCATTCATGCCGCCTCCACGACATCCCGTAGAAGTAGAATGCGCTGGCGCATCCCAGAAGGGATTGAATAACGCCGTCCTTTATCCTTATCCTTATCCTCTTCTTAATCCAAATGCTCATTGCAGGATCTTAGTGACACGTATTCTGAATACGGACGCTCGTTGAAGGATGTCTTGGAGACGTTGTTTATGTACATTCGTTAGGCCCCGTTTATACTTCGTCGCGGCGCGACGCGATGGCCACGCAATGAGGCCAAATTGATCGATCGCGTCGCACAGTCAATATGGCCACTATACGTGGCGCCGCGTCGCCCCGCGACGAAGTATAAACGGGGCCTTAGTGGTATGACGTCTTGGAAACGCCCCCGATGGAAGGCAGACGCTAGGTTGAGGTTGATCAGTACTGCTTATGGGTACCTATTGATATTGCGACATCTAGAAGTGGGCGATCAATATTCTTTCTTCTTGTTACGGTTAATCTCTCACCAAATGAGTAGGACCAATTAATCATGTAAGATCCAGCGAAGTAGAGCACCATCACGTACGAGAACTGTAGATGAGTGGTCCCAAAAAATTCCGGAATAGTTGCTGCGGCAAATGCCAGGCCTGAAGACGTTAATGGTTGCTAGCTGATTTTGTAGCTGGTACCTAGATTCGTGGCGCCGTACCTTGCTTATAAACTGAAAAGCTGAGCACTGCACCCGGTCGTTCTTTATTCATCAAAGCAACCAATACGACAAGCGCGAAGACGGACATTAAACACGACATGTAGTTGCACACGAATGCTATCCAAGATATCTGAAATTAAGGCTATTGCGAATGCTGTCGTGGTACATTGGGTAGGAGGCGGCGCTTGTCTTATTAGTGCAGCCATGTATAGAAATTACCAGATAGCTGTTCGCGTTTCTTCTTCTGAATGACGAAGCACAGAAGATACCGCATACGCACAATCCTGCTGAAGAGACCGCAAGACGAAGAGCGGCCGTGTACGTCTGAAGAATGACTGGTTGTCAACATTCAGAGACACATGTATGCAGCTCAAGGTACCCCACGTATACAAGCAAGGTTACTAGGCCCAGTTCCCCGCCGGGACTAGGCTTACAATTTAGAAACAATTTAACATTGAAATCCATCTCCTTTTTCGAGGGTTGTCGTAAGTTTTCGGCAGAAATCGCAGCCTACGCTTGAGCCTGGCCCGACCTTAAAGGGCTTCCATTTCTTAATGGAGCTAGTGGCTTGTTTGCAGATCTGCGAACGAAGCTTAGATTTTGACATGATTTTCATATTCACATTAAGTGGGGCAATTTTAAAATAGAATTTGACATCTTCTAAGCAGACTTTTTTGAAATCAAGTGGAAGTTTGCGAAATAGAAGCGAGCTTTTCCCACATTACACTAGAGGCTCTCCGAGAAGGCTAGAATATTTTTTGTAGAATGATAGTTGCTTATGGCATTCTTAGATTTTTTTAATTCACCTGCTCCCGTAAGTGAACGCACTGTTTCAGATTTATAAAATTTTTATTTTTGAAGGAAAAAATGTGCTTTGAAGTTTATATTGTATTAGGTTGGTGCATAAGTTCTCGGACATTTGATCCCTCCTGAATTGAAAGCGCATTTTCCCGCCAAATTTCTCACATGTATCAACGCGTAGATGATCGATCGATAGAGAAAGGAAAGGGCTACAAAAATCTTCCTAACATTTACTTCTGCGTTGTCAACGTCAGCTGTTATGGCTAAGCAATTCATCCCAACTGAGACGCATATTCGGCACGTCATGTTATTCCTCCATCAATCTGGCCTCAATGCCAACGAATCGTATCGTCGCCTGAAGGATGTTTACAACGAGAGTGCTCCTGCTCGAAGTACTGTGCACCAGTGGTTCTCGAAGTTTGCAGTTGGTGAATTCTCCGTTGGATCTAATTGCTGGTCCGCTTTTACTGGTCTTCCCTCCCCCCTTCCTGGTCCCTCCTTCAGATTGTTGCTTTCCTTCCTGGTCGCTCTCTTGGACCACCCTAGAGGTCCCCCTTACTTCTCTTCTAAACCACCCCTTTAGACCTTTGCCATACCATCGCTCACCCCGAGCGACGCCTAATGATATGCACCCATATCGATTCCATCGCGCCGCCCGATCGATATGGGAGCATATCATTATATTCTGAGCGTTCTAATTCCCCACGTTTGGGAAATTAGAACGCTCAGAAACCCGCGCAGTTCCCACTGTATCAAGCAGGAGGTGGCTGGGTTTCTTCTTCTATAGCAACATCCCAGGCAAACGTTGCCCGCGCGAGGTACTTAGAGACGTATCTTGCACGGGTAAAATTTTTCGTTCAACATGGGATAATGCTGAATTATGAATGCGGCCGCTCGTCGTAGTACGGTATCTTTTGACTCCAGACGCTTGTTGCGCGACGAAGGGGAACCGTCTTCTGGATCCAGACGCTGAGCAACGCGCGCAGATGCCGCAGTGTCAAGCAGGAGGGGGCTGCGCTTCCTCCACTGCAGCAGCGCCTATGTTGAAAGGCACATTTTGTCCGCGCGGGGTTCGATGAGGCGTATTTCACGCAGGTTTCTAACCTGCGTGAGATATGCCTCATCATCTACAGCGCGGGCAACTAACTCAATTATATAGTGGTAGAAGATATATAGATCAGGGGTGCACACAAAATTCTGTGCGTTAAGTTTTTTAAACAAAATTTTTAACGGAAAATTTTCGTTAAATTTCGTTAAGAAGTGCAAATTGCTGCAAAACATTCTTTTAAGTGAAAAAATCAAGGAAAACCTTATACGTTTCAACGTCAAGACAGTTCACACGCACAACAGCTGAAGTTCAAGGAATGGAGTGTAACTTTGTCATGTAAAATAAACATAACATCATCATCAAGCACAGAATAATAAATAAGCCTTCAGCATCAAATTATCTACAGGGTGTGGAATAAGAGATAGCGTCCGCAAGATAGGCCTTGAGTTGGAAGTGTCCGGGAAGCGGCCTAGAGGACGCCCGAAGCAGCGTTGGTCGGATACGTTACACATGGACATGAAAGTAACTGGCGTCCACCCTGATCAAGCGCAAGACCGGGAAAGGTGGCGTCATGACACCAGAAGAGCGGACCCCGCGACGAAGTGGGACAAACGCTGAAGAAGAAGAAGAAGTGTGGAATGAGAGAGGTATGGCATTATCATGCAAGATGATCACCGACAAGGCATCTCAAAATGTGCGATTAGGCAAAACCTGGAGTTCCCCTTCTTAGTTTTTTGAGAGACCGTTTTGAGTGACTGTTCTACGAGCGTATACAATCTCGATGCGGGCATCACCCCATTAATTACAGAAAGATTTAATAAAGGTGCAATTAAAAAAGCCTATCAGTGGAATGTGAACACGTTGTCGAACGCACGATATTCGAGTGCCCGGTGTGTGAGACCAATGCATTTTTTGCAACGTTGAGACCGTGACACGACATCATGTCACACGGTCCTACACTGGCGAAAAGAAGTGCTACGTCGTCAACGTGTTAACATTCAGAAAAAGTAGCTTTGCTAGTTTTTGTTATTAGTGTGTTTCTTAAATCGTTTAAAATACGTGCAGGGAGCGAAAACATTTTCTCCGTCAGGACTGTTCCAGGTGGCGAGAAACCATTCTGTGATAAGCAACGCCAGATGAGGATAGGCATATTTTACGAGGGGGTTAGACCAGTATCTTTGTGGATTCGTTGGCGTGCTTATGGCGTGCTCGGCGAAGAAACTTCTAGCTCCAAAATGCATAAAAGGATAGAAGGATACTAGGGCCGCATTACTCAGTCACTATCCCCGCCACGTATTTTGCTTCTGCGGGATGTCGTGGAGGCGATTTGAATGCGTATTTGGTCATACAATGACTTGCGGTGGGCAGCCGATGATCAAGAGGCAAGTCTGGTACCAATTCAATCCGGAGGGATGGAAGGCTTGGTTGGCCTGGGCGGGAAGTCCGAACCAGGATCCTGGTATCGGCTGCATGTGACAGCCGGCACCTGATCTGACTGCGCTACACGCGCCCCCGAAATGCATTTAAAAAATTCAAAAATTCAAAACATATTCATGAAAACATTAAAATATTCTCGCTGATTTCAATAGTTTTTTAGGAACAGTATTAATAGGGAGGATGAGATCTACAGCATTAGTGAAGACTAAGGGCAAATGCGATAAACTCACTGAGAAAAAAGTCCGTTAAAAATTACGTTAAATTTCTAAAAATTTCCGTTAAGTCCTTAAGCCGGATCTTAACGAAAAATGCTGTTAATTCGTTAAATTCGTTAAATCGTTAACCGTTAAATGTGCACCTCTGATATAGATGAAACGCAGGAAGGCAGTGATTTTTGGCATTAAAAAAGGATTTCGTCATGCACTTGTCTAGCCCGTTGCGATTTCATTTGATGATATTGTAAATGCTGCTTAGTTGAAACATCTAAGAGGGAACGTGTGTTTTTTTGAAATTGTTTAGTAGTAACTACCATAGGCAAGTAGGCAGCTTCATGCAAATAGAATTATGCAGACGCATATGAATTATTATCAACCAAATGAAAATCGCGACATCCAAGCGTTAAGTCGTCATTTTTCCTGTAAAATAACAATTTTATGAAATCTCAAACGTTATATTCATTTAAATACTTTATCCTTATCCTTGTCCTTCATTTATGGGGCAGGTGAGTTTTGAAAAATTCCAAAGTAAATTATAATGAATTTTTCTTGGACAAAGTTGTTCTAACCTTCTAGGAGAGCCTCTGTTTTAATGTGGAAGAAGCTCCTTTTCATTTAGAAGATGCTCGTGTTTCAAAGGCATCAAGCATGCTTAGAAGTGTCAAATTTGGTTTGAAAAGTGCCGAATTTGATTTGAAAAGTGAGTAGTGAGTTAATAATTGGTCACTTCATCCCCATCCCAGCTGCGTTATGTCCCTTTAGGTTGAACTTTGTCTCAGCCTTGTTTAATCTTATCGGCGAACTTTGGTAAATAAAATGCTATCGATTTACTAATGATTACCTCTGTTTCGAAGAGTACCCTCGGATTGGAATATGCGGCCACCAGCCGAATAGTCTCGAGGGTTTTATCGTACGGGAAGTTAATGACAGCGGTAGCGTAGAACATCATCGTAACCACGTCTTAAAATGCAGTACATTATTTTGACAGCTTGCCTACGTTGTAGATAACCACCGTGTTATTTAGCTTAAAGTATTTTGGGAACATCAGTTCTTCACTTTTTCACGTTTGCTTCCTATTCTGCGTGCAATACCGCTCCTATCTGCAAGTTATGGTCGTTTCAAGACCAGAGGCCGGATCCATCAACGACTTACAGCAATTTAACAGTGAAAATACAGCCGAAATCCCTGATGGCGCAGCTTATCAAGCGATATGGTGAAACATTTCGCTGCACTACCACTAATTTCGGCTGTATTTTCTTTGTTAAATTGCTGTAAGTCGTTGATGAATCCGACCCCAGAAGTGCGTCTCTAGGTGTCTTTTTTTCTGACAAAGTCAACACATTCTTGCGTAAAACCCTAGTACAGGGTGCGCCAAAATTATGGCGACAGCACATGCGCAAACAATTTGACCTTTTATTCGGAGCGTCTGCTTTTTTTCGTGCTCTTATTGTTTTTATTGAGTCAATTAGTTTATGCTTACCTCAGGCAAACATAGCAATAAGTCGTTTTTCAAGATAATGAAACGTTCGTGCCACCGTTCTTAAATCATTGAGCTTTACCGTCAAGGCTTCTCGGCACGCTACATTCACCACCGTCTTGGAGTTCATCAAAGTATTATGAATAGGTTCATCAGACGCTAAGAAGACCTGGGAACCGAGGATGATAGATCCGGACGGGAAAGGCACGTATCTGTGACAACTACGGACAATATAAGGAAGGTACGTGAACGAATTCGCAGGAGGCCGGCGCGCTCGGTCCGCCGGTTGTCGGGAAAATGGACATCATGGAGACGAGAAGAATCTTCCGTAAACTGGAACTTAAGGCCTACAAGAAGACCCATGTGCACCCTCCTGGACTTTCCAACAAGAAGAAGTTCCGGCTCACAGAGCAAGAATGCTGCAAGACTGGTGCAAAGGCAACTTTCCGCAATTCATCAGCTTCCACGAGTGGCCAGTCAACTCTCCGGATTTGAATCCGATGGATTACACGGTCTGGCCAGCTCTAGAAGCCAAAGCCTGCGGGAAACCTCACCGCCCCTGGATCCTTTGAAGGAAGGCGTGGGATGAGCTCAACGCGCCTTACTTGCGTGCCGCTGTCGATGCCTTCCCGAAGCGTCTCAAAGTCTATATCGATGCCGATGGAGATATCTTCGAATCTCAACGTTGTGTATAGTTTACAATAGACTGATAAACATTATCGCATCGTTGGTTTCTCGAAAGTACCGCATTTTCTCTCTCGGCGAATTGAATACCTTGTCGCCATAATTTTGGCGCACCCTGTATAAGGCCACCTCTAGTTTTTTTCAAAAGAGACCCAAGAAAGCACTTTCTAGTGTCACCTTCGTGTTTTTCACGGTTGAAAAACGTCCATAGAGGTGTTCTAGACAGGATATCTTGTCTGTATAGGATACCACGAAATTATATTGAAATAATATTAGTTTGTCCGGTAAATTTTCAGTCTAATGTCGGAGAGCGATGTTGGTCATTTTGTTAGCAACTACTATCATTCAATTCAAATCAGTTTCCTTAAACCTCAAGTGGCTGGTATCGAGGTAGTAAGCTGTCACAACGATGTTTTGTTGCGATCAAAACTTCTAGCGCCAGGCGGGACTCGAACCCGCACCTCCCTCTGACCGGGCGGGAATGCTCTACGCCTTTACACCACCGGCGCCGTTTGATCGAACGCAACATCCACACCTCGTGGGACCGATCAGCACTCACCCGCATCCGGGATTATTATCAAGAAATATCATACTCAAAACGTTTAGCAGCGTTTCTCAACAAATAACTCAATCAAATAATTACTCTATAGCACGTCTTTCACTATCACTCAGCAAAATATTCACCATTACGAGCCATCACATATTGTCATATTTCCGGTAGAGAGCGAGTCCCATGAGCGAAAAACTCCGAAGTCTTACCATTAGAGAGCAAGAAGTGGACACCATTTTCACTCCCTCCCAATTTGTAAACTTTCTTGCTGTGAAGAAAGACTGGGAGTGACCGGAAAGCGCGAGTCCATGGGCGCATTACCAGGCGAGTACGGGCCTGTTCGTACTTCGCAACGGCAACGACAATAGCAACGACAGCGCAGCGCGCGCAGCGTACGCAGCGTGCGCAGTGCGCGGGAGTATGAACAGGCGACAACAACGACTGCAGCGACAGCGCCGTCGCTCGAGTATGAACACTTTTCGGCGGCGCGCGCTTGGTTTTAATCGATATGCATGTTTTACACGGGCGACAAGTCGCTCTTGTCGCGAAGTATGAACAGGCGATCGTATTTAAAGATACAAAGCGGGAGCGACAGCGGTCGCGCACGGCGGCGCCTGGCGCGTTGCCAGCTCTGTCGGCCGATTACGGGGCAGCTCGCCCCCGAGCATGCTGATTCATCGGGGAGGCAGATTCCAGAAAGGAAAAGGCCAGTGGCGGTACCTGTACTGCTTCTTTGAACTCTCGTGCATTTCATGCGCTTGTCCAAGAAGGAAAGACTTTGAGCGAGGCGGAAAGGAGGAGGGGAAGGGAACGTAACCGGATATGAGGTTACGAAACTTAAGAAATTACGGTACTAAGCGGGCTGGCGCCTGCTGTACACTGGAAAGGTGGCTTAACACGGGTAAGTTAGATCAGGCAGACCTCGGGTGTTCCACGACCATGGGCTCATAATGGAGCGGACTGGTGCGTCAGCGGAGGAGAGCACAGAAACCGTGTTTATTTGAGTGTTCCACGACCACGGTCTCATAATGGAGCGGGCACCAGCCCGCCGAAATTACTATGTTACAACACTAGAGGAAGGCCATTTGACTTTCGATTCCCCACATTGAGCTGGATTGCAAGGTATACCCATCGACCTTTTGTCCCTTCTACTAAAATCTGAAGTAGGAGATCTGCAGTGGATTATGGAGTCCGGGAGAAACTAATCCATCTCTTCGTCAAGGATGCAAGACTCCGGCATGTTTTTATGGATGAACATGAACGCACGGGCACATGTTTATTAAGGGGGAGGGGGGCTTGACCACGATACCAAGGATCGATGGGGTTCAACGAACCGAAGGCGCTTCTCTACGAAGAATGAACCTTAAATGTGAGCTCTGGGGCGAGCGAGGGTGACAGGTAGCTTCATAAATCACTAATAACTACAAAATTCGATAATATATAATATACAGGTAATAGGCGTGAAATTAAATTCAGTATCCAGCGTTGATCCCATATCTTCCTCAATTGAATGTTCTGTTAAACATACTTAACTAGCCTTAATAGCATGCCACTCTAGGCCATTCACTGTATATCTTGGACATAATACCTCGAGTCCACCGTTCCTTCATAAGTGAAGCGGGTAAATGGACACGAACAAAGTTTAATTTCCTTCATGTGTGACGCTAAGTCGTATCACTAACGGCGTGGTCTGTTTTAAAGTGGATCGCCTGCCTTTCATTCGTTCCTACAATCCAGATGCCAGTAGGAAGCATTCTGACGTGATCCAATCCGAGAATTGCGGCAGGTCGACAGAGCTGGCAACGGGCCAGGCGCCGCCGCGCGCGACCGCTGTCGCTCCCGTTTTGTATCTTTAAATACGATCATGAACAGGCCCTACGGCGGATGGAGTGCGAGTTCAACCCCGAGGTGTCCCAACTCCTTCTGCGTTCTCTTTGCTGTGTGTCTAGCGTTATCCATAAGAAGGAGAATTTTTCCTGTTCTAGGACGGCGATTGGTTAAGATTCCGCTCATCTGCTCCAGCTAAGCACCCAGCATGTTCGAGTCCACAAAGGAACCGAACGGACCAATTCCCAAAATAATGTGCCATCCATTGACTCCTTTCTGTCGTGTTCAAGACCTTTCGGCTATGGTTATTCGCTGCCTATGAACATCTCTGAAGATCCTGCTAACCTGGTGAATTTTACAAAGCGATTTTTCAATAAGTAGAGTTAAACGTACATATAGCGGCGATAAGAAGCCGTAGTACCTTTACGCCAATGAAGGATAAGAAATAAAGCACAGAAAGCTGCAGGAAAATAACCTGGAACGGAAACTTCGTTACTTATAGTACGACGACAATTCTCTCCAGGGACCGGATTCGCCAACGACTTACAGCAAATTAACGGAGAAAACACAACCGAAATCCCTGATAGCATGGTGAAACGTTTCACCATATCGCCTGTTCATACTCCGCGACGGCAGCGACAGGAGAGATAAAGCCAGCCATATCTATAGATTTTTCCCAGGCAACGGCTCGGCACTGATCGATGCGTTTCCTTCACCCTGTCGTTCAAACCCCCTGCCGTTGCTCCCGTCGCGAAGTATGAACAAGCCCTAAGTCGCGCTATCAGGGATTTCGGCTGTATTTTCTCTGTTAAATTGCGGGGGGCAGTCGTTCGGTACACCGTGCTGCCCGCAGCCCACTTCCCTCCCTGCGCGCGCCGCCCTATTTGGACAAGTTTGCTGCGTTCGAAACCGTCGTTAATTGGCGTGACGTCGTCCAAACCTAACAACTGATAGCGGACGATTGGGAAGCGCATCTCGGGGAACTCTGAAGTCATTTTCCAGTCGGTTCGGTTATGGAGGCAGTTGAGGAAAGGAGAATATCCTTCTCTCTAGATTCTTTCAATTTCCACCACAATTCTTCAAATTTTCGCCTCAACTAGAGACTATGGTGATTCCGGTCAGTTCTACATTGGTGGGACCAGAAGAAAGCCTTGGCGCTGCAGCTGAAAACTCTATTGTTCCAAATATGGTGAACAAGGTTCTGACTCTTGTCTCAAGAACGAAATCAGTTCAGGATAGAGATGCAGGGCCAAGGGAAGTGATTAGAAATGCGATGCCTCCATGTAAAGGCAGGGGCCCGGACATCTTGTCCTCGGTGTGCCCTTCGCCCCTCCCCTTTCTGAGGGCAGTGTATCCAACGACTCTCCGCCTTAAATTGCTGTAAGAGGTTGATGAATTCAGCCCCAGATCGTTACTTAAGAAAGGTGCTGGGCTCCCATCAACCATCTTTGTCTCAATTTTCCTGCCGTCACCTCACGTATAGTTACAGAATCTATGGTTATTCTACCCGCTTCATTAATAGAGGAAGCCCAGGATTTCTCCTCGTTTGCCCGCAAGTTTGGAGGCTGCGCTTACTTCTTTTTCTGTCGTCAGCAAAGATGGCGAACTCCGTCGAGGTGCCTGCGGCATCCGCACCCACTCTATGATCCTTTCGAGAATTCCGTGATGTCGCAGGCCGTACCACATCACTTCACGCGGTACGCGATCAAAGTTGAGGAAGCCGAATGCACTCGCTTCTGTTTCTCGAAGTGCTCCTCGACCAGGTGCCGGATTCATCGGCTAACCCGCGGGTATAGGGGGTAGAGATACACACGATGAAGCCTGCGTCTCTGGCATACCCACGGGTTTAATTGTTGATGAATCCGGCCTCAGGAGACGGGCGGCGTGTATGGCATCAATGGTGCCACTCCCAGCGACGAAGCAGCACTAATTATAGGTAAGTTGGACAATGTCATGAACTCGTCCATTGACAATTCGCTCGAAGACCTTCATGTTGTGCGAAAACCAACGAATTGGACGGTAATTAGAGCGGTGCGCAGGTCTGTCGTCGCACTTTGGTGCGAACCTTCTGGCCCCTTTTAAGATAGCAGAAACTAGAGTTCAATAAATCAACTGGCGCGTCATTAGGACCTGTAGCCTTCCCGGACTTCATCTTTTCCAGGGCCTGTTCTGTTTCGTCCACGGTGATCTTCTGAACAAGGCCGTGGACAAACTGCAGGAGTGGGTGGATGAGGAAACTCCATTGGAAATTATTTCAGAGCGATCGCGACTCCGTTTCAATACATTTTTGCGGTCGGAAGATGGCCGTCAGCATCGTTGATGATGAAGTACTTCTCGATGCGATAGCGCTTCTTGCCAGGGAATGCCGTCAACTTCCCATGGAGTTTCGGATTGAAACCTATATCGCATGAAAGAGCCGAGACATTAATCACAGATATGTAGACCGAATTTTCTAAATTGATCTACTATGTGAGTTGTGAAAGCCGCGTTGTTTGCAGTGTTGCGTAATCAGAGGTGCGGTTGGCAGCGCTGCAGCAGCGGCAGCGGCACAGTGGTAGAGTGAGCGCTTCGCAGGATTTCCGTCGGCGACGGAGCCTTTGCATTTTGTGACCTATCTTCGGCGAGGACCTAAAACCTCATTTTTAGCACATTTTTGAGCGTTATCAGTGGAATCGCCCGCATCTAAATCTTCATCCATGTCGATCTCTACGAATGTTGCAGCACCTTCTCGGGAATAGTAGCGCGAACCTTGCGGCAATCTTCCTTTCTTGGCGTGTAGCCGCACTACTAACCTCAGGCGATCCGAATTCAGAGAGCAGAATGGAGACTACCCTTACTGGAGAAAAAGGCATAGCGAATGAAGAAAAATCAATGGCACATCGAAGCTTTCGAAATTAATCTACCGGCCGTTTAGCGTAAGCTTAGGATTAGCTAGGTGTGCAAATGGTCGCCATCAGCCGTTCGCTCAAAAATGTGCTAGAAATAAATTATAAGTCCTCCTCGAAGATTGGTCATGCCGCCACCGACGGGTACGGATCCCATGACCCAATCCCGTAAAGCGAGCAATGCACCGCTGCCGCTGCTGTTAGCACTGCCAACCGCACCTCTGATTACGCGACGCTGCAGACAAAGCGGCTTTCTCCGGCTACAACTCGCTTAGGAGATTCATTTAACAGATTTGGTATACATTTATGTGACGTCTTAAGCTTGGATGTAAGTCTCAATCCGAAGTTCGTGGGGAGCTGACGGCATTCCCTGCTTAGTGAATCGCTACAGATACTACTCGCCATCATACGACTAAAGTTACTCGTCGACATCTTGTAAATAATGAGTCGCTTTTGAAAGAGTCACGCCTTCCTACTTGGTTAGTAGCATTCTTCTCTTCTTGGTAATTCCACCAGCTATCGGCCGCCTTTCCATCAAAAAGCGCGCGATAGAACGTCTTCGTCTTTTGAACATCTGCCACTTCATCCTCTGTCCATGCCTGATTCTTAACCTTACGTCATTCAGGCTTTGTAATGCCCAGTTACGGCAGTGCAGCTTGACGTCTCTCGCGTCGGTGTAGCTTTCTTCCAATCTTCATCAGTTTCAGCAATCAGTTCCCCAAAAGGTACACTGACAGCAAAGGCATTTCCTTTCAGACTCATTGCTCAAATTTTTAAAGACACCCTGTGCTGCAGTGTTGCTTATCAAAGAACGTTCCTACCGTGAAGTCCATGCTTTGTTGATCCAAGCTGAGCAGATGGCTGAAAATGTTTGCTCATTAAAGAATTCGTGCTAGGCAAACTTCTCAGACGTGAACAAGATTTTTATTTTGCGCTATACATTTAAGTTTCATTTTCAATTTAATTTTATACTTTTCAAAACAGCCACTGGGTAAGCCTTAAAGGCACGGTCAAAAAATTAGTGTTTGAGATTGTTACTTTCCGGTTGTCGCCTCAACACATTTGCAAAGCAATCAGCCAGTATTGATAGGTTAATCGATTTTATTGATTTGTCCGTCAGGGTTATACTTCCGTCGCGGCTTGGCCTGTCAACTCTACAATGCGCCACGGCAACCGCGTCGTCCTTGAGGACCGGTGAGTCGCATGTCGTCCTGGTGCCAGTTTATTCTGCGGTGCGAATCACTGGCTAGAGTATCCAACACCCAAAGGTCCCGTCAAATGAAGTGCGTTGAGGCAGCAAACAATAAGTGCGACGCGGCGGCGCAAGCATAAACTGCATTTAAAGCGGCGACCATATCCGCACGGTCCATTTGTCAGGCAAGCAACTGTGGGCAGTCAAGGGCAATATCAATCAGAATTGCCACATGAACACTTTTGTGGCGGAGTGGAGGCGCTAGGTTCCACAACCAATTTGAAAATTTTTCTCGTGAGGAAAGAGAACGAGAGAGAAAGGAGGAACACTGGCTCGTTCATTGCCGGGTCACGACAAGTGGTTGCATAGGTCTAATGCTCATTCTAAAAGAATTTCACCCATGGTATCTAGAAAGGAGGAATGCGTAGTGCATTCAGAACAGGCTTCGATTAATCCACATTGTCCGAGAGTGCTGTCCGAAGCTTAGTTTCCATGTTAGACACATCCGGGCGATGCTATAGGAGAACATAACATTGTTTTTCGAAACAACTCCCTCTTTTTCTTTCACTACAAATCCACAAATCAACATGTGATGTGCTTTCTTGGTTTAGTTTGATTCACTCTGCTATTTAGCAGTAGGAATTGCGATTGCTGTTGTGATGGGCAGGTGAAAAAAAAACGCTGTCGCGAAGTGGCCAACGCCGTCCTTTTTTGCCTCTTCTTGCTATTACATTATTACTCATACTCCTGCATGGGCGCGTGGAGCGCAGTCGGAGGAGGCGCCAGCTGTCGCCTGCACCCGATACCAGGTTTCTGGTTCGGAATTCCCGCCCAGGCCAACCAAGCCTTCCATCCCTCCGGGGTCGGTGAATTGATACCAGAACTTGTCTGGGAAGGATAAAGCACTGACTTGTACATCGGCTGGCCACCGCAAGTCATTGTATGGCCAAATACGCATTCAAATCGCCTCCACGACATCCCGTAGAAGTAGAATGCGTGGCGCATCCTAAAGGGGATTGAGTAACGCCGTCCTTTATCCTTTTTTATCCTTTATACTCCTGCATGAGTGCACGGACGAAACCACAGCCGAATAAGGGGATTAATTATAAAGCGTGAACGGCGGCATTAATCAGTTCCTATATGGGAAGCGCCACGCTTTTACTGAATATTGTGGAGGCAATTTCAATACGTACAAAATGACCTCAAAATGACTTACGGGGGTCAGCTAGAGCGAATCTCCCCTACTGTATAGGAGTTTTTGTTATATCACTTATTGATTTTGTTCCGGTAGATACACAATTTTATTCTTTCTTCATTGAAGGCCTATATAAAAATACACTACAAAATTATTCTTTCTCTGATGTTCGCTAAATTTTTGAGAAAGCGCCTTTTCATTTCAGTTTTTCTAGAGACATTAGCTGTTTGGGTTTTCATTTCCAATTTCATTCAAGAATTTTTTCTTTATTTCTGCTTTTTAATGTGGAATTAATTTTAATTTTTAATGTGGGGTTAATTCTAATAAGTAGCGACCGCATGTATTTAGCTAAATTTGCTGAAAAGGCAACAAACTCTGTGTACGAAGTCGCTGCCGTAACCACGTTCTCCGGGAAGGAGGTTGTATTTTGGCAGGTGTCATTGATGAAATAGTTTCCAAAGCCATATCTGCTGCACAGTATATCCACATAGATAGAAACACAGGTGGAAACTGAAAGGAAGTACGGTAGCAAAGCCATTGATAACTATCCATCTGCTCTTCGGATAGCTTTGCCCAACTACTAAACTCATCTCTTGCAGTTGGTACACAAATAGCGAGATGAGAGACCTCATCGTGTAATTCCATCACCGGGTACTGCTATTTTGAGGTGTCTACCTTCCTCAGGACCACTGGGTCACATAGTAGCACTTGAGCTGCCTGATCACCACTAATACAAATCCCAGCATTGCTCTTGTGAAATACCGCCTTCGATTCGTCCTACTACAAATGGGTTGCTTAAGGCCCCGTTTATACTTCCGACGCCGAGCGACGCGACAGCATGTAACGTGTACAAATTGATCGATCGCGTCGCTCAATCAATACAGCTACTATACATGGCGTCGCGTCGCTCGGCGTCCAAGTATAAACGGGCCTAAAGGGTTTCGCACATATTCGCCGCCACGCGGCGCGGCACCACGATTGCCACAGATATCGATTTGCCTCACGAGGCGATTCTGCGTCTCTGCCCCATGCTTAAAGATAGGGCTGCCGCGTGGCGGCGAAAGTGTGCGAAGGCCTTAAGCCCTAGTCTACACCTGCGCTGCTGCGCGGCGCGGCACGATGGTCGGGATAGATATCGACCGGGCGGCGCGAAAAATCGATATCTATGGCAGTCGTGGTGCCGCGCCGCCACGCGGCACCACGATTGCCATAGATATCGATTTTTCGAAACGAAACCTCTCGCTAGAGACTGCCTAACAAGCCCGATTATTGCAGCAGGTCTTCTGGGATTGACGGTTCCCTCTCCTCTCTTCTATGTTTCGCAGACATGGAGCGCACGTCAGCAAGGACACACAGGGTCCGTATTCATCAACGAACTACTTACAGCAATTTAACAGAGAAAATACAGCCAAAATCCCTGATAGCGCGGTGAAACGTTTCACCATATCGCTTGATAAGCCGCGCTATCAGGGATTTCGGCTGTATTTTCTCTGTTAAATTGCTGTAATTCGTTGATGAATCCGGCCTCAGAACGCTAGATCTACGTCTTCTAAACCACATGCGGTGTACACACCGCTAATAGATATCGACCGGGCGGCGCGAAAAATCGATATCTATGGCAGTCGTGGTGCCGCGCCGCGTGGCCGCGCAAGTGTAAACTAGGGCTAATGCCTTCCTTTATCTTTCGTCCGCATTCTAAAGCGGAAAAGGTGCAGTTCAGAACAATGCAAACTGCGAGTGCAAGAAATCAACACATGGAGACGTCGTTCGATGAGCATTGGAAAAGAAACATCTCGCTAGAGACTGCCTAGCAAGCCCGATTATTGCAGCAGGCCTCTGGGATTGACGGTTCCCTCTCCTCTCTTCAATGTTTCGCAGACATGGAGCGCACGTCAACAACGACAGACGGGGTCCGTATTCATCAACGAACTACTTACAACAATTTAACAGAGAAAATACAGCCAAAATCCCTGATAGCGCGGTGAAACGTTTCACCATATCGCTTGATAAGCCGCGCTATCAGGGATTTCGGCTGTATTTTCTCTGTTAAATTGCTGTAATTCGTTGATGAATCCGGCCCCAGAACGCTAGATCTACGTCTTCTAAACCACATGCGGTGTACACGCCGCTATTCTGCAGTCGCATCTGCTTATGTATCTAGCTTGTTCTGGAAAGTGCTCTTCGCTGCAAAGCAAACAAAATCGTACTGTTCTTCACGTAGATACTCTTGCACGAAATAGGTGTTTCCGCGTCATCGTAAATATTCAGAATGTTTATCAGGTAGTAATAACCGCGATGAAGACCGACAATGTGTCTCATTATAGTGAGCACCACGATTCCGATTCCAACGCCTAAAAATCGTGTAGAAGTTATACATGGTTGCTTTTGATGTGTGTAGTTCCACTCCAGACCGCTCTGCGATTATTGGGGCTCCTTTTTTGTCGAGTCCATTTATACTAGAAGGAGTGACGTTCCGTTTTTTTTAATTTCGAAAGTAATATTCACCCTTGGGGTGGCTTTAGACAATAGAGTCATGCCTCTTATGGTTAGAGCTCACAAGGAACACCACTGATCACTTCTCCATTTGAAATAGGCTTACTAACTTGTTTTCTATTTTAGTATCTGCGAAAGCGGTTCCGCCACTCTAGAGGAGTCAAAAAGCCTCCAGTAGATTTCAATTATGAGATTTCTCCAGTACAACCTCATTATGGATAGTAACTATATTATGACACTCGAAGCTTTTAGGTATAGCAGCGTAATTCTAGAAGGGGTTTCGGTGTACCTTCTAGATCTGGCAACTTAGTCTAGCAGCCAACGCTGGCGCAGGCGTCCTTCTACATTAATAATGTATTTCTTTGAAAGTTCTTGTACAAATCCTTCCATTTTGTGTAAGAAAACGAAGGTGGACCTCCTTCTAGATCTGCATCAGGATGGTTTATAATTGAACTCGCCTCATTGCATGACGATAGGAATGCGATCGCTATCGATTGTTCATACTTCGCGACAAGAGCGACTTGTCGCCCATGCAAAACATGCATATCGATTGAAACCGAGCGTGCGCCGGAGAAAAGTGCTCATATTCGAGCGCCGGCGCTGTCGCTCCAGTCGTTCTTGTCAGGGGTCGAGCGTTCTACCCCCTTGTCCCCCTGGCCCGCCTACCCCCAACGCCTGGGTTTGCTCGAGAGTCCAGTGGCTGCCTTACGAGATAGTGGAGGCGCAGACATTTGCCACGCCTCCGTTTAAAGGCCAGGGTAGAACGCCACTCAGCCGTTCTTGTCGCTTAGGTCGCCTGTCCATATTGCAGGTTCTGCGTACGCCGCGCACGCCACGCGCGCTGCGCTATCGTCCCCCATGCAAAACATGCATATCGATTAAAACCGAGCGTGCGCCGGAGAAAAGTGCTCATATTCGAGCGCCGGCGCTGTCGCTCCAGTCGTTCTTGTCAGGGGTCGAGCGTTCTACCCCCTTGTCCCCCTGGCCCGCCTACCCCCAACGCCTGGGTTTGCTCGAGAGTCCAGTGGCTGCCTTACGAGATAGTGGAGGCGCAGACATTTGCCACGCCTCCGTTTAAAGGCCAGGGTAGAACGCCACTCAGCCGTTCTTGTCGCTTAGGTCGCCTGTTCATATTGCAGGTTCTGCGTACGCCGCGCACGCCACGCGCGCTGCGCTATCGTCCCCCATGCAAAACATGCAAATCGATTAAAAACTAGCGCGCGCCGCTGAAAAGTATTCATAGTCGCGGGGGGGCAGTCGTTCGGTACACCTTGCTGCCCGCCGCCCACTTCCCGCCCTGCCCGCGCCGCCCTATTTGGACAAGTTTGCTGCGCGCGAAACAGTCGTTAATTGTCGTGAAACAAAAACCCAAAAGCCTAAAAGCTGATAGCAGACGACTGGTAAGCGCATCTCGGGGAACTCTGAGGTCATTTTCCAGATGTTGTCAACTCTGAAGATGTTGCTGTACTTGTCAGAAAATGCGGACGACGCCTTAGTACTGAGCAATGTGACGGGACCTGAAGAAACCCTTGGCGCTGCACCTGAAAACACTTTTCCTCCAAATATGGTGAACAAGATTCTGACTCTTGTCTAGAGAAACAGTTCAGGATAGAGCTGCAGGGCCAAGGGAAGTGACTAGAAATGTGATGCCTCCATGTGAAGGCCCGGACATCTTGTCCTCGGCGCGCCCCTCGCCCCGCCTCTTTCTGGGGACGGTGTATCCAACGACTCTCCGCCATAGTCGCGCACCGGCGCTGTCGCTCCAGTCGCTCTTGTCGTTGCTGCCGCGAAGTATGAACAGGCCCTCAGAAGGTCCATCCACACCCGCCGACCACTCACGGCACTCATGCCATTCCGCCCTCGCTGAGGCCGCTATAAAACAGCAGGCCAGGAAAACGCCTGGCGATCTCCTCCCCTTGGTTAGGCGAGCTCGGGCACCCTTTCCTGCTACTCTCGTTCTTTTCCACCGTAGGATACCCTTCACCCTCGTATTGTGTCACAGAGTTACAACTGTAGTTATTTAATGTAAGCCATGTTCTGCTTCTCTCGTATGCTCCATATCCTATATACACGCAGATTATACTTATGCTCGAATGACCCATTCGAATAGGTATTCGACTTTGAACATTCGAATTCGAATATTCGAAAAATCGCGTTTTTCGAATGTATTTGAATTCGAATGTTCAGAAAATCGGGTTTTTGCAATGTATTCGAATTCGAATATTCAGAAATTTCACGTTTTTCAAATACCGGTGTTTGAAACTATTCGAATATTCGAAATTTTTACGAGAGCATAAGTATAACGCAGATAAAATCATAAAAGCAGTGTGTCGTGAATAATATCTCCACTACGGGATTGTGCCTCCTGGCACTTCTTCTTTACGGCAACAAACTGAGCCGCTAGTACATACCACCAGTTTCGGATATCTGGTCAGATATACCCGTATTCCAGTCATCTAACCAGAATTAGATCGAATCCAATGTACAAAGGAAAATCTTTTCGACTTGACTACAAGGTCCTCTAACCTGCATATCCAGCGCCGTGTAGTTGCATCGCTCGAATGATTCCGGATTGACAGATTTGAGAAACGAAGATTTCCAAGTGGAGTAGCGGTACTATTAAAGCAAGTGAGATAAAGAAGTATATGACGAGAAAGAAATCTGAAAAAATATTCATCTCCTTAAGGCGTATTAAAATTGAAGTTGTTGAGAAGCTGCATAACGTATTCAAATTTTGTTCAATTCGATGCAACCTAATAACAATTAGGATGCATCGAATTGAGCAAAATTTGGATACTTTATACAGCTTCTCAATAACTTAAATTTTAATACGCTTTTACTTTCTAAAAATTTCCGCACTTTTGAGTTTTTATCATTTTAGCTCACACAGCACTCCTCGTTTTGACTAGCATCAACACTACAGAAAACACCTAGAGGAGTACTTATTTATTAATTTGGACGTGTAAATAATTATTGTTGCATGCGGTGAAAACACACACACACACACAAAAGAAACTTGACATTTGAATTCGACGCAGTACTACTGCTTAGTTGCTCTGGGAGATATATTTGTTGACGAGCGTCTTGAACTGCGGAAATGAACAAGGGAGCGTTTGTACTTGTGAGAATCCCAGAAAATCAGCCCTTTGGATGAAGAAGGAAGCGCGGATAGAGCTTTTGACTTTGGCGAAATAGATTTTCCGCCGACTACCTCTTGTGCTAGAAATCTGCAACGAACTCATCAAGGGGTAGTGCTACCATTTCAGTAGTCGTTTTGACTATCATCTGCAAATCATTTCGCATCCTACAAACTTCAAAACATGATAAGGTTGGAGTTGGTTCTTTGTTGATGATGTTGATGATGATGATGATTTAGATGATTGTGATTAGAAACTGAAGGCATAGTCATAACCATATAGACGTATCCAGAGCTTCCCAGCAAACCCACTTTGATCTGCTTCAAGCCTTTGTACACTACTCTTCATGCAAGGACTAAAGACTGTGGTGTCGTATTCTGTATTAGTGTAGGGGGAGTATGGTTTATGTGCCATCAAAAAGTTCTTCGCGATGCGTTAGCAGTGGTTCTTGTGTAGTTGTTGTTGATGGTGATGATCTAGTTGACTTCGAACTATGGAGATGAAAGGCTTTACTCTTTGGAGCAGACAAGGATTCAGCAATCTCTTTAATGGCCCTTTGCAGAGATGAGCAATCTTCCGGTTTGTATACGGAGAAATTTTATGGTAGCTCGTTAGACTTGATAGCATCTACAAGTAATCAATACTAGTTGATCACAATGAGGTGACCAATACCAGGCTGAACAACCACTTGCTATTGGGGTGAGAAGCTGTTGCAGTGGGTGTGGCGGGCTGCGCCGATTGGCTAGGTGAGAGGTCCCAGCGCGATTACCTGCACTCCGTTGACACACCTATGGGTGCATACCATTGGGTTTAAGGGTCGGCTCCTGTTGTTAGAGTGTTGCAGGATTCTTGTGCAGCCATATATCCACATATATCCAGCTCGTATCCAGCTCGTACCTTCATATGCTATATGTGCATACGCATATAAGTAGGTATATACTATGCATACACACGTATATATATATATATATATATATATATATATATATATATATATATATATATATATATATATATATATGTATATTCATAGAAACAGGTTTGCATCCCAATAGCAAGTGGTTGTGCGGCCCCACGAGAGCGCAAGTCCGAGGATGACTAACGATAAGGGTCGTTTAGTGTGCGCGACGCGCGACGTGATACCACGTGTCGTGGCCGAATTGATCAATCGCCTCGCTCGATCAATTTGGCCACTACACATGCATCGCGTCACGCGTCGCGCGCACACTAAACGACCCCTAAAGATGCGAACTGTAAGGCCCCTGTTATACTCCCGCGGGAGCTTCCGCGGATGGGCGGAAATCGCGTCGGGACCCCGCGCCGGGTCACTCGTCGCGCCTCGCCACGCCCGCCTCCGCCGTGCACCATTGGCCCGCGGACGTTCCGCGGATGCTCCCGCGGGAGTATAACAGAGGCCTAACGACTGTACACCGCAGCTGCCTGTAGAAGAGCTACTGCAAAGGAACAGTTCGTCTGCTAACTTTCATCTTCAAAAAAAACCCAAAACAAAACAGACATCCGCCATGTTTGAGTGCCTCCAGTGGGAACACCCATATAGAGTCGGTTGAAAGCATCAAGCCGAGTATCATGAACGAGTCAACAAGCGTCGTCATCCAACTGTCCAAAGGTTGCGCACTTTTTCTGGTCAGTTCTGAAATGCTGTCAAAATGATCACCATAACGTTCACTGAAAAAGAGGATTTCATTACATGTCGCGAAGGTGAGCAGCATCGGTAGGTGGAAGCGCACCAGCCGATAATAACCAAACAAGGCATAGACCGAACATATTCCAGCCGATCAGGGTACCTGTACATGCCCTCTCTGAATGACATGCCCATTTAATGCGGTCTGATACGTATAGGGCGTTCCCAACTCCCAATGCTGCCTGTCTTGGTGACATATACCAGGTTTTCTAATAAAATAAATAAAATATCGTGGCAGGAAGGTTGTTTTAGTTGCTAAGGAGTAACTCAAGAAAATATAAACGCTGTTTGAACTGGTATAATTCTGCCGCCATTGGATAAGGTTAAAGCTCGCACAAAAGCGTAGGAAATGTCATATCGGAACTCCAGAGGTATTCAGGCCTATGTTATACTCCCGCGGGAGCATCTGCGGGATATCCACGGAGGGAAGGTGCACCGCGGACGGTCGTCGTCGTCCCGGGACGGCTAGCGCAGCATTGGAGCACGTTTCCCGCGCCGAGCTCCAAGAGAGTCGTCTATGCCCTAGTTTATGCTTGTGCTGTTGCGCGGTGCGGCATGATGGTCGGGATAGATATCGACCCGGCGGCGCGAAAAATCGATATCTATGACAATCGTGGTGCCGCGCCGCGTGGCGGCGCTAGTATAAACTAGGGCTATCAGCGGCGATCCGCGGACGGCGGGTGTGGCGGGCCGCGACGAGTGGCGCGGCGCGGGATCACGGCGCGATTTCCGCCCATCCGCGGATGCTCCCGTGGGAGTATAACATAGGCCTTACGTGCACCTTCTCCCTCGCGCGCCAAGTCGCCTCTTGAACATCACGCCTCGTACAAACGAGGCAACATCACGTCTATGGCAACCAATCATAACAAATGATGATTATTCATACAGCGACTACTTACAACAATCAGGCGCCGGATTCATCAACGACCTACAGCAGCTTAACAGAGAAATTACGGTCGAAAACGTAGATAACGTGACTTAATAGCAATCGTTATGATGAAATCTCTGTGAAATTCCCTGCAAAAGATATGACGTCCGATGCTCGGTAGGTCTATAAGGCCGTTGTATTGTGAATCCGCTGTCAAATATTAACGATTATGAATCTCGCCCTATGTAACCTAATGCATAGCAACATAACATTGTTATACAACACAAATTCTTCATCACATGAGTGATCGGAATTGCGCTGCAGTACTCCTGTCCAAAACATTGAATTCTAGACCTGTGTGCTGTTTATTGTGAATTGAGTAGACGCTTGTTACAGCTTGGCTGTAAGCTGACCAGGGGCCGGATTCATCAACGACTTACAGCGATTTAACTGAGAAAATTACAGCCGGAATCCCTGATGGCGCGGCTTATCAAACGATGGTGAGCGATAAGCCGCGTTATCTGAGTTTTCCGCTGTGAATTCTCTGTTAACGTTGATGAATCCGCCCCATTTCGTAGCCTTATACTTCCCTCAAAAGTCTAAACAGAGTGGCAACGCAGTACAACATGCGGCAGACTAACAAGGGAAGGGTCTGAAGCGTATGTCTGAACGGGGGGAGCGAGTCGTATAGGAAGAATCCTTACCCCTCAATTAGTAATAAAAAATGTGTTTATTTTCTGCCAAGTCGTTAAACCCAAGGAGTAGAGGGCCCTTGAAGTCACAATGGAATACAGCACGTCAGGAGTTAGGGAGTCTTGTACGCCCGCGATGCCTCTACCAGCAAGCGACTCGCAGCGCGGTTCCTGTGCGCTGCTGTATTTTTGCATTTCGACAGACTGGTTGAGGTTTGGGGATTCTAACGACTATACCATTTTCAGACGCTTTTATGCATAATTTTCCAGCTGAATGCTGTGGTATTCAACATGGTGATGTAGAAATGTTCAACATAAGTGATACACAGGTACAAAGTGCATGAAGCACCACTGGGAACAATACGGGCAACTTATAAAGGCTACAGGCTCCTCACAGTCTGCTTCCATACATGGGCCAATGACCTCGGGAAAAGCCATCCTGCTGCTCGGATTTTCAAGAAAGACCAGGATGCGACGTCGGAGGTGGTTCAAGTTAAAAATGCGGCCTGTGGATCCTGCAAAGTAACCTGAACGGCAGCAGTACACTCTTTCCTTCATCTTTGCCTGTCACCTGGAAATCAGAGGTTTGCTGGAGATTTTCTAAAACCTCACACCAACAATGTCTGAAGATGCTCGAGTGGTGATTCACCTGCTCCCGTGAAGTGTGGCCCACCTTTAGACAAGGAACCTTCGAACGAAGAAATCAAGTGGCCGAACGGACGGCCAGCATACTAAAGGACTTCGAAACAAGTCAACTTGAAGTTGACGAAGACGTTGTGGTTAAAAGTCCGGTCAGTAATAAACAAGTCGCAAGAAAGGAACTCTCCAGCTAAAAAATGCGCAGAAAACGTCTGAAAATGGTATAGACGTCAGAATCTCCAAATCTCAACCAGTCAGTCGAAACGCAAAAATGCAGCAGCGCACAAGAACCAAACCCCGATCTTCCTCCCGATGAAGCAACTCCACTCCCACTGCGCTCCGAGCCACTTGGCGGCCGTGGCATCGCGGGCGTACAAGACTTGTGATGCCCCATATTCCATTGAAGCTTCAAGGGTCCCTTACTCCTTGGGTTTAACGACTTGGCAAAAAATAAACACATTTCTATACCAATTGAGGGGTAGGGATTCTTCCTATATGACTCTCTCCCCCGTTCAGACATACGCTTCAGACCTTCTCTTGTAAGTGCCCTCACCTGTGCGAAGCGCTAATGGGAGACCATAATATCGTTGCTGCAAGGCTATCAGCAAAGGCTAGGAAGGACGCGGATGGAACAGCAGAGAACTAAAAACGCTATGGACGGTGAGCTACCAATATTGCGCCATGCATCCATCCGAAATTTCATAGTTGGCATGACCAGTTTAGTAAGTTAAGAGAAATATGAATGCATCCCTACATATTTGGAATTGGAACGAGTGCATGGCGCAATCTTGGCACTTTGTAGAGTACATTGTTTCTGCCTTTCGCTCGTTTATCAAAATTCAAACTCCGTGCAAAAATGATCGCTTCTTAAATGTAAAGTTTGAGCAAGTGCATGACGCAATCCTAGCTGTCCGCATGTTTCTAAAAGATACTAACCTTCTCACCATTTGACTTCAAACCATATTTTTAGGTTTCTTAAGACGTGCTGGATATCAATGAATTTCCTGGTGTGTTACAGGTATTGTACAGGATGCGCCAAAATTATAGCGACAGTAAATTTTGGCGACAGCATATGCGCGAACAATTTGAGCTCCCATACGAAACGTCTTCTTTTTTCTGCTCTTTTACTGTTTTTAGTGCCTCATATTGTTTATGCCTATCGCAGTCAAGTAAAATAAATAGTTTTTCAGGATGGTGATTTGTGCCACCGTGTTTCAATCACTAGGCTTTACCGTCAAGAGTTCCCGGCACGCGTTATTCACCACCGTCTTGGAGGTCATCGAAGTGTTATACACTGCTGGATATAATGATAGATCCACTCGAAAGTTTTATTTTTTTCCAAAACCAGCAAAGGCCTCGTGGGTATCTTTTGCACAGTAGTAGGGGTATTGACAAAGCTAAAAACGTAACAACGAGAACTGGCCTCGTGAAGTGGCGAATTTCCAGAAAAATTCCATTTTTACAGCGTCTGGCGGCTGGTCATAATGATAGATCCACTAAGTAATATTAAGCTAAATCCGCTTCTGAGTGCTTGTCACGTCACGCCGAACTGTATTACTACACTTGTCGTGTGAACTTCTTTTTGCACGTCAAAACATACGCACCGACTGATCAAAGGTAATAGAGTTCTCGTGTCATAGCGTCTGCTGTTTTCCCTGATTCAGATTGTGTGGTCCGATGAAAAGAAGTTCAATTGTGATGGACCCGATGGGTTTCGCAACTAGTGGCACGACTTGAGGAAGGAAAAATTCTTCTTTTCAAAACGCAACTTCAGTGGTGGTGGAGTGATGGTGTGGGCAGCCATGTTCGACTGGACGAGTCAAATTGTTCTTCGTTCCGAAGAAGATAAACTCAGCTAAGTACCGACTTGCTTTGGAGCGTGGTCTTCTTCGCTTCTGGTGGAGAAATTCACAATGAAATTTGATATTTCAGCAGGATAACGCCGCGATTCATGTGAGTGGTAGCACTATAGGGTTACGGCAACGTCATCATATTTCGACTTTGAATTGACCGGCCAATTCGCAAGACCTCAATCCGGTAGAAAACATTTGGGGCTATATGGCGCACTATAATAAAGGATAAAGGACGGCGTTACTCAATCCCTTTGGGATGCACCAGCGCATTCTACTTCTACGGGATGTCGTGGAGGCGACATGAATGCGTATTAGGCCATACAATGACTTGCGGTGGATAGCCGATGAACAAGTCAGCGTTTTATCCTTCCCAGACAAGTCTGGTACCAATTCACCGACCCCGGAGGGATGGAAGGCTTGGTTGGCCTGGGCGGGATATCGGGTGCACGCGACAGTCGCGCCTCCTCCGACTGCGCTACACGCGCCCGTTATGGCGCACTATATCTACATGAATAATAAGCAATATAAGACACAGCTGAGGTAAAAAGGCGATTGTGGAGGCCTGGTATGCCGTTGACGGCAACCTCGTGAATTGGCTGATTTCAAGTATCATCAATCGTTTAATTCAAGTCACTGGACATCGAATAGGCCCTACAGATTACCGATATTGTTGTTCCTGTTTAAATTTGTTGTTGTAAACCATGTAGGACCTTCTATTGCTTTGTGAGTCTGAAGCTGTGACCGCTTAAGGAAAACGTTTGGATAAGAAAATAAAGTTGTTATAAAGTTTGTTTTTTCAACACAGAAGTTCTTTTTGCTATATCTTTGCTCTTTCTGTGACAGTGTAATTAGTGTAATTTGAATAATATATGCTTATATTGCTTATTATTAAGATGTAGTGTAATTTGTTCAAAGCGGCTCGAAATCCCTAGAAAAACAAGAAAAAACACAAAAATTTGAGTGGATCTACCATTATGTCCGCAGTGTGTATAGATCCATCAGACGCTACGAAGACCTGGGAACCGAGGATGTGGACGAGGAAGACACGTATCTGTTACAACTACGGACAAGATCAAGAAAGTAAGTGAACGATTTCGCAGGAATCTGGCTCGATCTTCCGAATGTCGCGAGGAATGGGCATCAAGGAGACTTCGTTGAGAAGAAATGTTACCCTGGCTAGTGCTCACTTTGGAAACCGCCCTTGGACATTCCAACAGAACGTAGTTCCAGCTCACAGAGCAAGAACTGTGCAGGACTGGTGCAAAGGCGACTTCCCGAACTTTATCAGCTTCCACGAGTGGCCAGCCAGCTCTACGGATTTAAATCTGATGGACTACACCGTCTGGTCGGTTCTGAAATTCCCAAGCCTGCGGGATACCTCACCGCTCCGTGGATTCTTTGAAGGAAGCTCACTAGTAGTCATATTCATGAACGTTCCCAGAAATGTTCCCGGCTTCCCACGGGAAGCGATCATATGAGAGAGCGAGACGGGAGAGAAAGCGAGAGAGCGAGACGTGAGAGAGAGGCGAGAGATGATGTCGCAAATCTCCCGCTCCCGCCGCTTTATGAATCCGGCTACAGAAGGCGTGGGATGAGCTCGACGCGTGTACTTGCGTGCCGCTGGCGGTGTCTTCCCAAAGCGCATCAAAGCCTGTATCGACTCCGATGGAGATATCTTCGGATCTCAATGTTGTGTGTAGTTCGCAATATATATATATATATATATATATATATATATATATATATACCATTTTCAGCTCAAATTCAACGTTTTCGAAATCAAATTCAATGTTCTCGAAATCAAATTCAATGTTTTCGAAAACGAATTCAACGTTTTCGAAATCAAATTAAATGTTTTCGAAATCAAATTCAACGTCTTCTTTGCAAGCTGTACGTTTCAATGTTTACTTCTTCTCAAAAAATTCAAACATTCAGAAAAGGCTATCCAACGAAAATTAGAAACAACTAGCAACTAAAGCAAGTCAGGCACTTCAGTAGTGATGCGACACAAGTACATAGTAGTGAGCAAACTAAGCGATACAACTATACAGTATGAACAGGAACTATACAGTAACAATACAGCAATACAACAATAACTATTCAAAATAGCACAATGGGCAAGTCAAAGTAAGTCATGTACTGTTGAATCTTTGCCCTGCTACAGCTGCTGTCATGTTTACCATCATGTGGAGGACGTAGTTTGCACAATCTTGCTGCGATACAGAATGAACACTCTCTTCAATAACTTCGGCCAGCGTCCTCTCCGCGACAGGATTACTTAGGAGGCGCCTCGCCGTGGCCTTCACTTTTGAAAAAACGTTTTCCGCAGGATTAAGCATGTAAGAGTATGGCGACAAAAACTTTAAAGTGTATGATTGTCCCATAATTGTCCGCAGGTCGCCCGCTTTGTGAATCCTGGCGTTGTCCATGATCAGCCACGCGCCATTCATCTCTTCGTTGTCGCGAATTCGGCTCAAAAGTTCTTCAATGAACTTGCAAAATTTGGCACTGTTGCAGGTGCCATCACTGATAATTTTCCAGTGGAGGATTCCGGTATTGTTCATGGCAACAATTAGCGTAATCATACGACCTTTCATTGTGGGTACAACGACATTGGCTCGTGTTCCTTTCTTTGAGCGAGCCTGGGTGCGTCGTAAATGAAGGTTGAAAGCGCTCTCGTCAATGCTTAGTTTGCTCACTACTATGTACTTGTGTCGCATCACTACTGAAGTGCCTGACTTGCTTTAGTTGCTAGTTGTTTCTAATTTTCGTTGGATAGCCTTTTCTGAATGTTTGAATTTTTTGAGAAGAAGTAAACATTGAAACGTACAGCTTGCAAAGAAGACGTTGAATTTGATTTCGAAAACATTGAATTTGATTTCGAAAACGTTGAATTCGTTTTCGAAAACATTGAATTTGATTTCGAGAACATTGAATTTGATTTCGAAAACGTTGAATTTAAGCTGAAAATGGTATATATTTGTGAGCCAACTAAAGGTGTAGTAAAAAATAGGAAAATATTCAGCACCTCAGACACCACGCAAAAATCCATGAGATTAAAAACACAGTAAACTCTTAAGAACCCTCTTGGTGATACCGGTCAACTCGTGTTCTGAATTAAATTATTTTTATCATTTATTGTATTGTTGTAAATTCATTTTTCAATTGCGGAATAAGCTATTAAAGCGATTCACATGTTCTTGCGATTTTTAGATATTTTTCAAATTTTTATATACAGGGTGTCTCAGAAAAATGTATACACTGTTTGAAAGGTGATAACTTTGCTCACAGTAAAGGTACTTAAAACGTTTGAGGCTCAATAAATGCTTATGAAAACAAAAATTTTCTGCCGAATGAGTGGTATGGAATGCGCCATGCACTCGTCCGAAATTTTACACTTTACTGTGATTCGCTTGAATCTTGTTGTAATTTCTTCACAAAGTGGCCGTTTTGATTGATTTGTGCTTCTTTTAGGGTTCGCAGCTCAAAAAGACGCTACGGCTTGCGACAAATGTAGGTATCCTAAAAAACGCAGGTACTATTTGAAAGGTTCTAACATTGCTGGTGATGGAGCTTTTGAAGACGTTTAAGACTAATATAAAAACAAAGGGTAGCGAAATTTTTGTAACGTGTAGTCAAAATTGGGCGGTGCCCGCGTCTGAAATCTTGCATTTCAGACTCGATTGATTGTGCTGGGTTGAATGCTTGCTACAATCTTGTTACCATTTGGTCACATTGACCAGTGCTGTGCTTCTTTTAACACATTCCGTCGCTCAATAGCTGTGATTATGCCAATTAACGACTTCATTCAGCTTGAATGTTGTTGTTTCATCAGTCCACAGAATTAGTCTTGGAAAATGGTCCATTTAAATTCTCTTGCCTGCTCACATTTAAATTGTGCAATCAATAAACTCGCATACTACGAGTTTTTAACGTGACTGTCAAATTCTAGAAAATAAACGAAGCACAGCACAGGTTAATCTGGCCAAGTAGTAGCATGATTGTTACAAGCATTCAGCCAATGCACCATCAATCGAGTCGGAATTGCAAGGTTTCAGACGGTAGCATGGCGCAATCTTGATCATTTACAAGGCTT
>OX375867.1:101508476-101635136 GCA_947359475.1 Heligmosomoides polygyrus bakeri | reverse complement strand
CTAGTACATACCACCAGTTTCGGATATCTGGTCAGATATACCCGTATTCCAGTCATCTAACCAGAATTAGATCGAATCCAATGTACAAAGGAAAATCTTTTCGACTTGACTACAAGGTCCTCTAACCTGCATATCCAGCGCCGTGTAGTTGCATCGCTCGAATGATTCCGGATTGACAGATTTGAGAAACGAAGATTTCCAAGTGGAGTAGCGGTACTATTAAAGCAAGTGAGATAAAGAAGTATATGACGAGAAAGAAATCTGAAAAAATATTCATCTCCTTAAGGCGTATTAAAATTGAAGTTGTTGAGAAGCTGCATAACGTATTCAAATTTTGTTCAATTCGATGCAACCTAATAACAATTAGGATGCATCGAATTGAGCAAAATTTGGATACTTTATACAGCTTCTCAATAACTTAAATTTTAATACGCTTTTACTTTCTAAAAATTTCCGCACTTTTGAGTTTTTATCATTTTAGCTCACACAGCACTCCTCGTTTTGACTAGCATCAACACTACAGAAAACACCTAGAGGAGTACTTATTTATTAATTTGGACGTGTAAATAATTATTGTTGCATGCGGTGAAAACACACACACACACACAAAAGAAACTTGACATTTGAATTCGACGCAGTACTACTGCTTAGTTGCTCTGGGAGATATATTTGTTGACGAGCGTCTTGAACTGCGGAAATGAACAAGGGAGCGTTTGTACTTGTGAGAATCCCAGAAAATCAGCCCTTTGGATGAAGAAGGAAGCGCGGATAGAGCTTTTGACTTTGGCGAAATAGATTTTCCGCCGACTACCTCTTGTGCTAGAAATCTGCAACGAACTCATCAAGGGGTAGTGCTACCATTTCAGTAGTCGTTTTGACTATCATCTGCAAATCATTTCGCATCCTACAAACTTCAAAACATGATAAGGTTGGAGTTGGTTCTTTGTTGATGATGTTGATGATGATGATGATTTAGATGATTGTGATTAGAAACTGAAGGCATAGTCATAACCATATAGACGTATCCAGAGCTTCCCAGCAAACCCACTTTGATCTGCTTCAAGCCTTTGTACACTACTCTTCATGCAAGGACTAAAGACTGTGGTGTCGTATTCTGTATTAGTGTAGGGGGAGTATGGTTTATGTGCCATCAAAAAGTTCTTCGCGATGCGTTAGCAGTGGTTCTTGTGTAGTTGTTGTTGATGGTGATGATCTAGTTGACTTCGAACTATGGAGATGAAAGGCTTTACTCTTTGGAGCAGACAAGGATTCAGCAATCTCTTTAATGGCCCTTTGCAGAGATGAGCAATCTTCCGGTTTGTATACGGAGAAATTTTATGGTAGCTCGTTAGACTTGATAGCATCTACAAGTAATCAATACTAGTTGATCACAATGAGGTGACCAATACCAGGCTGAACAACCACTTGCTATTGGGGTGAGAAGCTGTTGCAGTGGGTGTGGCGGGCTGCGCCGATTGGCTAGGTGAGAGGTCCCAGCGCGATTACCTGCACTCCGTTGACACACCTATGGGTGCATACCATTGGGTTTAAGGGTCGGCTCCTGTTGTTAGAGTGTTGCAGGATTCTTGTGCAGCCATATATCCACATATATCCAGCTCGTATCCAGCTCGTACCTTCATATGCTATATGTGCATACGCATATAAGTAGGTATATACTATGCATACACACGTATATATATATATATATATATATATATATATATATATAAATATATATATATATATATATATATATATATGTATATTCATAGAAACAGGTTTGCATCCCAATAGCAAGTGGTTGTGCGGCCCCACGAGAGCGCAAGTCCGAGGATGACTAACGATAAGGGTCGTTTAGTGTGCGCGACGCGCGACGTGATACCACGTGTCGTGGCCGAATTGATCAATCGCCTCGCTCGATCAATTTGGCCACTACACATGCATCGCGTCACGCGTCGCGCGCACACTAAACGACCCCTAAAGATGCGAACTGTAAGGCCCCTGTTATACTCCCGCGGGAGCTTCCGCGGATGGGCGGAAATCGCGTCGGGACCCCGCGCCGGGTCACTCGTCGCGCCTCGCCACGCCCGCCTCCGCCGTGCACCATTGGCCCGCGGACGTTCCGCGGATGCTCCCGCGGGAGTATAACAGAGGCCTAACGACTGTACACCGCAGCTGCCTGTAGAAGAGCTACTGCAAAGGAACAGTTCGTCTGCTAACTTTCATCTTCAAAAAAAACCCAAAACAAAACAGACATCCGCCATGTTTGAGTGCCTCCAGTGGGAACACCCATATAGAGTCGGTTGAAAGCATCAAGCCGAGTATCATGAACGAGTCAACAAGCGTCGTCATCCAACTGTCCAAAGGTTGCGCACTTTTTCTGGTCAGTTCTGAAATGCTGTCAAAATGATCACCATAACGTTCACTGAAAAAGAGGATTTCATTACATGTCGCGAAGGTGAGCAGCATCGGTAGGTGGAAGCGCACCAGCCGATAATAACCAAACAAGGCATAGACCGAACATATTCCAGCCGATCAGGGTACCTGTACATGCCCTCTCTGAATGACATGCCCATTTAATGCGGTCTGATACGTATAGGGCGTTCCCAACTCCCAATGCTGCCTGTCTTGGTGACATATACCAGGTTTTCTAATAAAATAAATAAAATATCGTGGCAGGAAGGTTGTTTTAGTTGCTAAGGAGTAACTCAAGAAAATATAAACGCTGTTTGAACTGGTATAATTCTGCCGCCATTGGATAAGGTTAAAGCTCGCACAAAAGCGTAGGAAATGTCATATCGGAACTCCAGAGGTATTCAGGCCTATGTTATACTCCCGCGGGAGCATCTGCGGGATATCCACGGAGGGAAGGTGCACCGCGGACGGTCGTCGTCGTCCCGGGACGGCTAGCGCAGCATTGGAGCACGTTTCCCGCGCCGAGCTCCAAGAGAGTCGTCTATGCCCTAGTTTATGCTTGTGCTGTTGCGCGGTGCGGCATGATGGTCGGGATAGATATCGACCCGGCGGCGCGAAAAATCGATATCTATGACAATCGTGGTGCCGCGCCGCGTGGCGGCGCTAGTATAAACTAGGGCTATCAGCGGCGATCCGCGGACGGCGGGTGTGGCGGGCCGCGACGAGTGGCGCGGCGCGGGATCACGGCGCGATTTCCGCCCATCCGCGGATGCTCCCGTGGGAGTATAACATAGGCCTTACGTGCACCTTCTCCCTCGCGCGCCAAGTCGCCTCTTGAACATCACGCCTCGTACAAACGAGGCAACATCACGTCTATGGCAACCAATCATAACAAATGATGATTATTCATACAGCGACTACTTACAACAATCAGGCGCCGGATTCATCAACGACCTACAGCAGCTTAACAGAGAAATTACGGTCGAAAACGTAGATAACGTGACTTAATAGCAATCGTTATGATGAAATCTCTGTGAAATTCCCTGCAAAAGATATGACGTCCGATGCTCGGTAGGTCTATAAGGCCGTTGTATTGTGAATCCGCTGTCAAATATTAACGATTATGAATCTCGCCCTATGTAACCTAATGCATAGCAACATAACATTGTTATACAACACAAATTCTTCATCACATGAGTGATCGGAATTGCGCTGCAGTACTCCTGTCCAAAACATTGAATTCTAGACCTGTGTGCTGTTTATTGTGAATTGAGTAGACGCTTGTTACAGCTTGGCTGTAAGCTGACCAGGGGCCGGATTCATCAACGACTTACAGCGATTTAACTGAGAAAATTACAGCCGGAATCCCTGATGGCGCGGCTTATCAAACGATGGTGAGCGATAAGCCGCGTTATCTGAGTTTTCCGCTGTGAATTCTCTGTTAACGTTGATGAATCCGCCCCATTTCGTAGCCTTATACTTCCCTCAAAAGTCTAAACAGAGTGGCAACGCAGTACAACATGCGGCAGACTAACAAGGGAAGGGTCTGAAGCGTATGTCTGAACGGGGGGAGCGAGTCGTATAGGAAGAATCCTTACCCCTCAATTAGTAATAAAAAATGTGTTTATTTTCTGCCAAGTCGTTAAACCCAAGGAGTAGAGGGCCCTTGAAGTCACAATGGAATACAGCACGTCAGGAGTTAGGGAGTCTTGTACGCCCGCGATGCCTCTACCAGCAAGCGACTCGCAGCGCGGTTCCTGTGCGCTGCTGTATTTTTGCATTTCGACAGACTGGTTGAGGTTTGGGGATTCTAACGACTATACCATTTTCAGACGCTTTTATGCATAATTTTCCAGCTGAATGCTGTGGTATTCAACATGGTGATGTAGAAATGTTCAACATAAGTGATACACAGGTACAAAGTGCATGAAGCACCACTGGGAACAATACGGGCAACTTATAAAGGCTACAGGCTCCTCACAGTCTGCTTCCATACATGGGCCAATGACCTCGGGAAAAGCCATCCTGCTGCTCGGATTTTCAAGAAAGACCAGGATGCGACGTCGGAGGTGGTTCAAGTTAAAAATGCGGCCTGTGGATCCTGCAAAGTAACCTGAACGGCAGCAGTACACTCTTTCCTTCATCTTTGCCTGTCACCTGGAAATCAGAGGTTTGCTGGAGATTTTCTAAAACCTCACACCAACAATGTCTGAAGATGCTCGAGTGGTGATTCACCTGCTCCCGTGAAGTGTGGCCCACCTTTAGACAAGGAACCTTCGAACGAAGAAATCAAGTGGCCGAACGGACGGCCAGCATACTAAAGGACTTCGAAACAAGTCAACTTGAAGTTGACGAAGACGTTGTGGTTAAAAGTCCGGTCAGTAATAAACAAGTCGCAAGAAAGGAACTCTCCAGCTAAAAAATGCGCAGAAAACGTCTGAAAATGGTATAGACGTCAGAATCTCCAAATCTCAACCAGTCAGTCGAAACGCAAAAATGCAGCAGCGCACAAGAACCAAACCCCGATCTTCCTCCCGATGAAGCAACTCCACTCCCACTGCGCTCCGAGCCACTTGGCGGCCGTGGCATCGCGGGCGTACAAGACTTGTGATGCCCCATATTCCATTGAAGCTTCAAGGGTCCCTTACTCCTTGGGTTTAACGACTTGGCAAAAAATAAACACATTTCTATACCAATTGAGGGGTAGGGATTCTTCCTATATGACTCTCTCCCCCGTTCAGACATACGCTTCAGACCTTCTCTTGTAAGTGCCCTCACCTGTGCGAAGCGCTAATGGGAGACCATAATATCGTTGCTGCAAGGCTATCAGCAAAGGCTAGGAAGGACGCGGATGGAACAGCAGAGAACTAAAAACGCTATGGACGGTGAGCTACCAATATTGCGCCATGCATCCATCCGAAATTTCATAGTTGGCATGACCAGTTTAGTAAGTTAAGAGAAATATGAATGCATCCCTACATATTTGGAATTGGAACGAGTGCATGGCGCAATCTTGGCACTTTGTAGAGTACATTGTTTCTGCCTTTCGCTCGTTTATCAAAATTCAAACTCCGTGCAAAAATGATCGCTTCTTAAATGTAAAGTTTGAGCAAGTGCATGACGCAATCCTAGCTGTCCGCATGTTTCTAAAAGATACTAACCTTCTCACCATTTGACTTCAAACCATATTTTTAGGTTTCTTAAGACGTGCTGGATATCAATGAATTTCCTGGTGTGTTACAGGTATTGTACAGGATGCGCCAAAATTATAGCGACAGTAAATTTTGGCGACAGCATATGCGCGAACAATTTGAGCTCCCATACGAAACGTCTTCTTTTTTCTGCTCTTTTACTGTTTTTAGTGCCTCATATTGTTTATGCCTATCGCAGTCAAGTAAAATAAATAGTTTTTCAGGATGGTGATTTGTGCCACCGTGTTTCAATCACTAGGCTTTACCGTCAAGAGTTCCCGGCACGCGTTATTCACCACCGTCTTGGAGGTCATCGAAGTGTTATACACTGCTGGATATAATGATAGATCCACTCGAAAGTTTTATTTTTTTCCAAAACCAGCAAAGGCCTCGTGGGTATCTTTTGCACAGTAGTAGGGGTATTGACAAAGCTAAAAACGTAACAACGAGAACTGGCCTCGTGAAGTGGCGAATTTCCAGAAAAATTCCATTTTTACAGCGTCTGGCGGCTGGTCATAATGATAGATCCACTAAGTAATATTAAGCTAAATCCGCTTCTGAGTGCTTGTCACATCACGCCGAACTGTATTACTACACTTGTCGTGTGAACTTCTTTTTGCACGTCAAAACATACGCACCGACTGATCAAAGGTAATAGAGTTCTCGTGTCATAGCGTCTGCTGTTTTCCCTGATTCAGATTGTGTGGTCCGATGAAAAGAAGTTCAATTGTGATGGACCCGATGGGTTTCGCAACTAGTGGCACGACTTGAGGAAGGAAAAATTCTTCTTTTCAAAACGCAACTTCAGTGGTGGTGGAGTGATGGTGTGGGCAGCCATGTTCGACTGGACGAGTCAAATTGTTCTTCGTTCCGAAGAAGATAAACTCAGCTAAGTACCGACTTGCTTTGGAGCGTGGTCATCTTCGCTTCTGGTGGAGAAATTCACAATGAAATTTGATATTTCAGCAGGATAACGCCGCGATTCATGTGAGTGGTAGCACTATAGGGTTACGGCAACGTCATCATATTTCGACTTTGAATTGACCGGCCAATTCGCAAGACCTCAATCCGGTAGAAAACATTTGGGGCTATATGGCGCACTATAATAAAGGATAAAGGACGGCGTTACTCAATCCCTTTGGGATGCACCAGCGCATTCTACTTCTACGGGATGTCGTGGAGGCGACATGAATGCGTATTAGGCCATACAATGACTTGCGGTGGATAGCCGATGAACAAGTCAGCGTTTTATCCTTCCCAGACAAGTCTGGTACCAATTCACCGACCCCGGAGGGATGGAAGGCTTGGTTGGCCTGGGCGGGATATCGGGTGCACGCGACTGTCGCGTGCACCCGATACCAGGTTCCTGGTTCGGATTTCCCGCCCCGGCCAACCAAGCTTTCCATCCCTCCGGGGTCGGTGAATTGGTACCAGACTTGTCTGGGAAGGATAAAGCGCTGACTTGTTCATCGGCTGGCCACCGCAAGTCATTGTATGGCCAAATACGCATTCATGTCGCCTCCACGACATCCCGTACAAGTAGAATGCGCTGGCGCATCCCAAAAGGGATTGAGTAACGCCGTCCTTTATCCTTATCCTATATATATATATATATATATATATATATATATATATATATATATACAGTGGCGTCCAAAAGCAACATAACTTGCTTCAAAAAGGTCCAATCAGAGTGAAATTTGGATATGTGGTAGCAAATTAGATCGCAATGACGATCCCTTGATCTACGCTCGTTATTATCGATTTTTTGCAAGTGCAAAGTCAGACGTGCGCGCAACGGTCAAAGGTGAGCTGCTAAAGCATTGAGCGTAGTTATCAATACATTTTCTTATGAAGCCAATCTAGTAGCGTTTTGATATACTGTGGTCTTTAGCAAACTCCTCGTTATGCCGAGAGGAAAGAATATCCCTGCTGAAGTACGAGAGGCAAATTTTCGACTGGTCCAGAAAAAAGTCTCTTATCGACAGGTAGGACTGCTTTTCGGATGCGGGATTTCGACAGTTGCTGCCATAGTCAAAAGAATGAAACATTCCGGAACAGCAGAAGATGCTCCGAAGTCAGGCAGACCACGTATTACGACCTCTAGAGATGATTCTGTCATCCAGAGGATGTCGAGGCGTAACCCGTCGCTGACTGCCGTCGATATAAAAAAGTCCGTAGCCACTCACCATAGCCTAGATGTGAGCGTGAGCACGGTAAAACGTCGACCGAGATGTGCTGGACTCTATGGACGACGCCCCGTTAAGAAAGCCTTCATCAGCGAGAAGAATAGGAAAGCTAGACTCCAGTTTGCCAAGGAGCATCTGAGCTGGACGATAGCCGATTGGAAAAAAGTGCTTTTCAGTGACGAGAGCAAGTTTAACCTATTTGGATCCGATGGACCACACTACGTTAGACGTCCAAAAGGCGCGAGGTACGACAGAATGTATCAACTACCAACTACTAAACATGGCGGAGGAAACGTTATGGTTTGGGGATGCTTCAGTGCACACGGAACAGGCCCTATTCATCACATCCAAGGAGTTATGGACTCCAAACGCTACCAGGAGATTTTGAACAATGTTATGCTTCCATACGCTAAAAATACCTTCCAAACGCCGTGGATTTTCCAACAGGACAACGACCCGAAACATGTTTCGAAGACGGTGAAGGAGTGGTTCAGTGCAAATGGAATTCACCTGATGTCGTGGCCTTCTCAGTCACCGGACCTGAACCCAATCGAACACCTTTGGGAACACCTTGCTAGAAGTTTAGCAGGTCTCACAGCAAGAAACCAGGCCGAAAAGTTTGAGCAATTAAGGCAGAAATGGGAAGATATCGGACCCGACGTGATCAACAAGCTTCTAGAGTCCATGCCAAGGAGATGTGAAGCTGTAATTAAAGCAAAAGGTTTTGCAACTCGCTACTAGTACAGCTACATTGTTTCTGTGTACAACTTGCCTGCATTTGGTAATAAAGAATGTTGCCGAAGTGTTGTAACCTATGTGGTAGATTTCACGGTTTTTCCGTTTTTATACTTGAAATATGGAGAGGACTAATATAGAACAGCAGTGATGATGCGATATAAGAATGTTTGTTATTTGTCACAACATATCCAAATTTCACATTTCTAAAGCTGATTTGAAGGGAGTTCTGGCGCAAAATGCAAGCGTTCACAAACTTTTGGACGCCACTGTATATATATATATATATATATATATATATATATATATATAAACACAATCGCACCATTGGTTTTATTTGATTACCGTGTTGCCATAATTTTGGCGCATCCTGTACAGTCTATTGGGTAAAAGTCTATTGTCCATTGATTTCTGCTTCCTTTAAGGTTTAAAACTTTAAAAAAACACTAATGCTTGTGAAAAATGCAGGGAATCCTAAAAGTGCAAATACTTTTTGAAAGGTTCTAATATTGCTGCTAGTGAAGCTTTTGAAGGTGTTTGAGACTCATCGTCAGATGCAAGCACAGGGCAACGAGATTTCTGCGACGTGTAAATAGTCAAGATTGCGCTATGAGGCTGTCTGAAACCCTGCATTCCAAACTCGATTGGTTGTGTATGGAATGCTGAATGCAATGAATGCTTGCTACAATCTTGCTACTACTTGGCCAGATTAAATCATGTTGTGCTTCATTTAACGTCTTTCGCCGACCAGTAGCTGCAATTTTGCCGATTAACCTCTATATTCAATTTGAATGTTGTTTCATCAGTCCACAGAACGGGGGAACGGGGCTGCTGGTCACATTAAAATTGTGCACTTTGTGCAATCAATAAATTCGCATGTCACGTGTCTTCCACGTGATTTTCAAGTTCCAAACGTTAAAAGAAGCACAACACAGGTTAGGGTGGGCAACTAATGGCAAGATTGTGACAAGCATTTAGCCCATACACAATCAATCAAGTCTGAAATGCACGGTTTTATTTATTTATTTATTTATTTATGCGCACATGGAGGGCACGCTAAATTGAAGTGATCCATGGCTCAAAAACAAGAGAAAGAACGCAAGGGACAGAACGAAGAGAAACAATTAAACTAGTTAGACAAACGAACCAACCAAACAAAAAAAACAATTACAATCGTGGAATGTTAAGATAGTGCGATTCATGCTTCGCCAAATGGACCGAATCGGTTCAAGTGTCATAATGTGATCACATTTAGCTACGATTTTTTTGTGGTTTCCCGAGAACGAGGTTAGAATATCTTCCATGATTTGACAAAACGTTTCTGTCATGTAAGCTGAGTCCGGGCAAAGATGATCGAGAAGAGAGGAAAAGCGTCAGACCGGCAACAACCGATGATGGCCGAAAATCGAAACCGTGCATAGCAATAGGTGAAGCCCTCTCATTGGTGAGACTCCTTGGGCTGACCAGGCTTAAGCACAGGTGCAGGCAGGCGTATTCAGGACAACGTCTGCTGCTCTTCCAAAGGCAAGATGGTCGGCATAAAGCTGAAGGGATAGAAGACGGTTGCCGTGCCATTTAAAAGCTGTAGGAGAGCCGCCTATGCCAAAGAAGCATGAATCGTAATAGGTGAAGCTCTCCCCACCGGAAGTAGCTCCTAGGGAATCTACCTAGCTGTGACACAGGATGAGACAGGTCAATTTCATGACCCTTGCAGGGACGCAGTCTAAAAAATCCCTTCTTGAAGGAGACTGAGTTTAATTTACTCAGCATGCCAAGAAAATGGAAAATGCAGTATAAGCAAGCAACGCTCACGGAAAAGCCACGAGTTTAGAAAATAAAAGATAATACTACTCGGATCATGCGGGAGCATGCCGCAATCTTGACTATTTACACACCACAAAAGTTCATATGAGTCTGAAACATCTTCAAAAGCTACACTTATGCAATGTTAGAACCTTCCAAAGTATCTGCATTTTTTAGGATACCGTGCATTTTTAGCAAGCATTAGTGTGCTTTCAAGTTTTAAACCTTAACAGAAGCACAAATCAATCAAAGTGACCTATTTGTGAAGAAATTATAACAAGTATTCAAGCAAGACACAATCAATCGAGTGCAAAACGCAAAATTTCAGACGAGTGCATGGCCCATTACATACTGTTCATAAGTCAGAAAATTTTTATTTTCTTCAGCTTTCATACTATTTCTTAACTTCTTCAGGACCTTTGCTGCGAGCAAAGTTATCACCTTTCAAACAATGTATACATTTTTTGAGACACCCTGTATTACCATTGCAAAGGCGACTGCACGTCACAATCTCTTCACATGAACAACAACATGAATTTGCGTCGTAGCACTTTAGAATGCATTTAAGGTTCTGTTTTGATCAAAGAATTCTTGGCTCGTTTGAAAAGTGTGCACATTAATTCTTAAGGCACGTTGAATAAGAGTTTTCACACAAATCTCCCTGAAACATACGTTTATTTTGCCATTGTTATAAAGTGTCTATTTTACCCCCGGATTTGTTTACTGTTGTCTAAAAAGCGTTCGGTTTAAAGTGAAAATGGTATATGTATACTGTGCTCGATCCATATCAAAAACAGCGTCTTACCTTGGGAAGCCTCGATAGCTTTTTTCTTGTCTAGTTTTACTTGCTCTATCTAAAATGTAATTGATGGATTCATTGGAAAACGTTATTCCTATTATAATGAATGAAACAGCAGCAACCACTTGGACAACATACCCTTTCGACTTCGGCTTTTATGACTTCAACTGCCTAAAAGGCTGAGGATTTTGAAGCAAATTGATGAAAATGTCTCATTTCGTTATGAATTCTTAGAAACACTTATGCACTAGCCTTTTCCGAGCTTACGTCTTGGCCAAATATCGCGCGAAAGCGTTCGATCTGAAGTAAAAAAGGCGATTACTTGTCATTATTTTCAACACTGCTGTAGAATCAGTTACGAGAACATATTCTTCTTCTTCTTCTTCTTCTTCAGCGTCTGTCCCGCTTAGTAGCGGGGTCCGCTATTCTGGTGTCATGACGCCACCTCTCCCGATCCAGCGCTAGATCAGGGTGGACACCAGCAACCTTCAAGTCCATATGTAACGTGTCAGACCAGCGCTGCTTCGGACGCCCTCTAGGCCGTTTTCCTACCACCTCGAACTTAAGGCCTATATTGTGGACGCTATCTTCCTTTCCACGCAGAACGTGGCCGTACCATCGTAAGCGAGCTTCGCGCATCTTGTCCGCTATCGGCGCGACACCGAACTTCTGCCGAATAGCTTCGTTTCGGATGCGGTCCATGCGCCACTTGGACCAAGCTGCACTCACGCGTGAGTTCACTTCAGTCATCAGATTGCCATCAGATGCTACTGCTGATCCTACTTAAAAACCGAAGTGCGTGGGAGCTCGATGCCGTTAACCTTGATGGAGCTGGACTCAGTAACGTCTGTCGTTAGATATTCGGTCTTCTTCACGTTCAATCTGAGTCCAAATCGCTCCAAGCGATCACACCAAGCTTGCACCTCTCGCTCCAGTTCATCTTTATCTTCGCAAGCGATCATTACGTCATCAGCATAAAGCAGTGTCCAGGGGACAGGCTTCTGAAGATCTCGTGTAATGGCGTCCATCACGACAACAAAAAGGAGTGGGGAAAGCGCAGAACCCTGGTGTACCCCGACAGAGATGGGGAAGGAACTCCATCGAGGTTCCGGCTGCAGCTTGAACTCTACTCTTTGGGCAAGAGTAGAGGATTCGCACCCACTCTATGAGCTCTTCAGGAACTCCATGTCGTCGCAGGGCGTACCATATCACTTCACGCGGTACGCGGTCAAAGGCCTTCTCCAAGTCGAGGAAGGCGATATGCACTGGCTTCTGTTTCTTGCGGTGCTTTTCTATCAGGAGGCGGGCGGCGTGTATGGCATCAACAGTGCCACAGCCAGCCACGAAGCCGCACTGATTGCTGGAAAGCTGGACGATGTCACGAATTCGTCCGTCGACAATTCGCTCAAAGATCTTCATGCTATGCGAGAGCAAGCGAATCGGACGGTAGTTGGAGCAGTCTGCAGGACTGCCCTTCTTCTTCCAAATCGGAATCGTCGTACTTTGGCTCCAACAGTCAGGTACTTTCTTTTCTGCTACAACCTGATTAAAGAACTTCGCCAACCACTCAGCCGGATACCAAAACTTTGACTTCCACAGGTCAGCCGCCACGTCGTCGGGCCCGGTCGCTTTGCCTGGCCTCATCTTCTTCAAAGCCGCTTCAATCTCCTCCACGGTGATCATTTGAACGGGGCCGTGGGTTGGAGCCGTTGAAGGGATGGCTGGATGAGGAAATTCTACCGTAGAGATTTCCTCAAAGTAATCGCGCCATCGCTTCAATGCTTTCTTGCGGTCCATAAGAAGATGGCCGTTCTCATCATTGATGCCGAAAAACTTTTCAATGTCCTCGGTCTGCCGATGGCGATTCTTAGCAAGCCGGTACAGATACCGCTCGCCATCGCGTGACTCGAGTTTCTCGTTGACATCTGCATAATGAGTGGCTTTTGCAACAGCCACGGCCTTCTTTGCAGCTTTTCTCGCTTCTTGGTACTTCCGCCAATTATCGGCTGTCTTTTCGCCGAGAAACACGTGATAGAGCGACTTCTTCTCTCGCACTTTTGCTTTCACGTCGTTTGTCCACAGCCATGTCTGCTTGTTGACCTTCCGTCGCCCAGGCTTCGTAATGCCAAGTTCTGACTGTGCAGCTTGACGAATCGCGTCGGTCGCCTTCTTCCAAGTTTCGCCGACAGTCGTGACCGTCGGTAACCGCACGCGAGAAATCACAGCTGCTTCCTTCTCTCTCATTCGCCACCACTTTATTCTTGGTGCACCGCATCGCTCGACCTGCTTCAGCCTCGGAGGGGCGATCTTCAAAGTACAGATCAGCGGTCGATGCTGTGGGGCGACCGTCTCATACGGCACGACCTTCGCGTCTGTGACAAGACTCCGGTCACGATCCTTAACAAGCACAAAGTCTATCTGAGACTTGGAGCTCCCACTATAATATCAGATGAGGTGGGAGTCGCGTTTTCGGAAGACGGTGTTCACTATGGTGAGGTTATGCGATTCCGCATAATCAAGAATACGCTCACCATCGGCGTTACGTGACCCGTACCCGAAACCACCATGACAGCTGTAACCGTCCTTCGTAGCACCTACGTGCCCATTAAGGTCACCAGCGACTATGATGACATCTTTCGACGGTATCTCTGCTGTCTTCTCATCAAGTAGGCTCCAAAACTCATCCTTGGCTTGCTCTGAGCAGCCGGTCTGCGGAGCATACGCAGAGAAGAAGTGATAGAGTCGCTCCTTAGCGGCAACAACGATCTTCATTAACCGATCGTCAAAGCGTTCGACGCTTACAATCGAGTCACGAAATCGTTCGGAGACGATTACACCGACACCACTGGTGGTCCTGGGACTTCCACATAGAACGGCCTTGAAGCCACGTCCTATGTCCCTTGACTTGCGGCAGGACCACCTCGTCTCCTGCACCGCACAGAAATCAACTCTTCTACGCTCCAGTGCTTCAACCAACTCGCACGAGCGGCTCGTCAACGTACCCACATTCAGCGTTGCCACGCGGGTCCTGCTTACGTTACGGGACTTTCGGACTAGCTCAGTTGCCCCCCGATGCCGTCCTCGCATCAGGGACCCTCGCATACTTCTCACACTCGCCGGGCTTTGCGAGTGCGCGTCGGCTCCCGCGGACGCCGTAGCACTATCTCGAAATACTTGAACTGTCATACACCATGTGATGTGACATGGGTCTTCGTAGGCCGGCCTGTCACAAGGGCCTGTCGCCTGCATTCGAGTGTCCGTGCTTAGCTTAGCTCACCAAACGAGCAGTTTCCAGTGGCACCACGAGGAGGAACGGACATCGCCACCAGTTACGAGAACATATAATGGCTGGAAATTATGTGCCACAACTTTCCGATAGTAGTACAGTAAAAGATTTCCATTTTAAGAAGAATTTGTGTGTGCTTGGTAGAGTAGGCGCAGTGTGTTCATTGGAAGTTCCGCAACGATGGAGTCAGCATTCGGCGTGTTCCATCTCCATCTTCTCGTCGAGCAGATACTATACTTGTGCTCTTCCAAAAATTTTCGAATGAACGAATAATCGAATAACCTCATTTTTTCGGTTATTCGAATTTCCGAATAATCGAATAACCCCATTTTTCGAAAATTCGAATGAACCAGTAATCGAATAACCCCAATTTTTCAGTTATTCGAATTTTCGAATAATCGAATAACCCCATTTTTCGTTTATTCGAATTCCCGAATAATCGAATAACCCCATTTTTCGCTTATTCGAATTTCCGAATAATCGAATAACCCAATTTTTCAGTTATTCGAACGAACGAATAATCGAATATTCGAATAAATCGAATAATCGAATAAACTGCACACATAATAAGGACGCTGAGATTTTTCGTTTAACTAAGACGTCGTCCAACGTGGGTCGAGGTTCAACAGATAGGCCGAAAACCTCATCCAACGTTGGTTGGGTTCAGCAGACATGCCGAAGACGTCGTCCAAAGGTGGTCGGAGTTCAGCTGACGTGCCGAAGACGTCGTCCAACGTGCTTGGCAATTTGGAAGAGTAAGCGAGACCCGTAAAAGAGGAACCACTAACCGCGGAATGCCTTCAGCTTCCCATGGAACTTCTAACAGATACCTACGTCTTGTGAAAGAGGTCGAAACGCTGATTACAAATATTTCGACCAAATTTGCCAAATGGATTTCATAAGCAAGTTCTAGCTGGCCAAAGTCTGCGGACTGTGTGCCGCGCGCGTTGATGCAGCGTGGACGCAGTGTTGCGTAATCAGCATTGTCGTTAGCGGCTTGGCCAGTGGCCACCTTAGGCGGAGGCGCAGTAGAAGTGTTCTCGCTTCACAGAGAGTGATCTTGGGTTCGATTCCCGCACACCAGTGTTATTGCGTTTTGCGATTTATCGTTAGTGAGACCTTTTATCGCCATTTACAACACATTTTTGAACAAAGGCATGCCAACAAATGTCATTTACGTTCATCGAGCTCCTTGTAAGTGGAAAGGTGAGCATTTCTGATTTCCCGGTTAAGCAAGCCAAAAACTGTATTCATTCGGCGCGCGAGAAAAACACGCGTGTCGTGAAAGGGTTAACCTGCCATAAGAAACCGGATATTCAGAAACCGACGTCTGATTCGTGATGAGCAACCCAATCCGTATCGAAGTATGAATAACAATTTTTTCGACCTCGGTAGTACAGTGCATGGGCCCTTTTTGATTTTACAACAGCCAAGTTGTTTTAGGATGAAGAGGTGTTGTAGACAAATTATATTCTTTACACGAATGGAATCAAAAATGTACTAACCAACTGGTAAGTATAGCTAATGATGCAACAGCCTTCTTCAGCATTGATGGAGGAATGCAAAAAACTTGTGCTTTACAGCGAGTGAAAGGTTTTCATCGAGAGGTCAATATCGATCGATATTGTTGATTGTAGCTTGAAAGTGACGTTTCTTTGTTTGTATGTCGATGACAGTTAAGCAGTCCGTCCCTGACGTAGCGGCCCCGTGTGGAAAAAATTTTTTGTTCAACTTAGCACTATTAGATTGGTGCCAAAGGAGTGCAGGTTTTCTGTCTTATTGGTTTCAACACAATTTTTCAATAAAGTAAGACTTTTCATAAGGTATTATACATTGTTGGAAAACTCATTATATGCGATTTCTATGTATGTATATGGAATTTAGTTTAAATCGCGTATTTAAAAAAATAATTTGGTTTTTTATTTTCAGATGCCTAAACGCGATTTTCGTCAGATTTACTTCTGCGAGTTGAAATTGGGCCGGAATTCCGCTCAGACCGCTCAAAATATAAACGAAGTATGGGGCCAGGGAACCATCAACGAATGCACAGTACGAGATCGTTCCAAAAGTTTCGTGCCGGCAACACCAGCCTCGAAGACGAACTACATGGCAGCCGTTGATAATGATCCACAGAAGGCGTCAGTCGAAGCTGATCCGCGCAAACCACGCGTGATATTGCCGAGGAGCTTAACGGCGATCACACTATAGTTGTTCGCCATTTGAAGCAAACTGGGAAGACCAAGAAACTAAATTGACCGAAAGTCAGAAAAATCGTCGTCTTGAGATATCGTCGGCCCATCTTTTACCCAATGCCATCGATCCGTTTCTCGAACGGATTGTGACTTCCGATGAGAAATGAATACTTTATGATAACAGGTGCGTTCGCCTAGTGGCTGAACCAAAAAGAAGTTCCCCGACATCAGCCAAAGCCGGAAAATTTGACGAAAATCGCGTTTAGACATCTAAAAATAAAAACCAAATTATTTTTTAAACAACCGACTTAAATCAAATTCCATATATTAGGTTGTGCGGAAAGTTCTCAGCGTTTTGTGTTACTACTGTTTGTTCTTGTTACTGTTTGTTCTTCATCGTCTATTGTTAAGTAAAAATCCAACTTGCATTGCGCATTAATGCTACTTTCTGTACAGAATTTTTCGCTCTATCTGGCTAAATAAATTTCAACGTTTTTTTAAACAATTTTGTTCTTGAAGGACTTTCTGAAGGATGTCGAAGGAGTAATTCCGAAAAATATTTTATTTTAACTTCAAATTGGGACAATCCGTAGCCGAGACAGCCCGACAAATTAACCAAGTGTGGGGGCCTAATAGTGATGGAGAAAGCACTGTGTGCCAGTGGTTCAGTAAATTTCGGACCGGAGACTTCAGCCTCGAAGGTGCTTTGAGACGCCTTGGGAAGGTGAAAAAGCTCGAAAAGTGGGTGCCCCACGAGTTGAATGATCGGCAAAAATTGTCACGTTTTGAGGTTTGTTCTTCTCTACTTTTACGCAATAAAACTGACCCGTTTCGGGATCGAATCATCACTTGTGATGAAAAGTGGATTCTGTATGATAACACGAAACGTTCCGAACAGTGGTTGGACGCCGACGAACACCCTAGGCATTTTACAAAGGCGATCCTCCACCAAAAAAAGGGAACGGTCACTGTGTGGTGGTCGGCGGCTGCTGTGATCCATTACAACTTTTTAGCGCCTGGCCAAACGATCACAGCAAGGTCCTACTGTAACGAAATCGACGAAATGCACCGAAAATTGCGTCAACTTCAGCCAGTATTTCGACTAAATACGATGATTTGAGAAAGTTATGGTAGTTCACTCAAAACGCAGAGAGCTTTCTGGTCAACCTAATATATACTTAGAAAGCGCATGTAATACCCTTTCCAACAATGTATAATACCTTATGAAATGGTCTCAGTTTATTTTAAAAAATATTGTTGAAACAAGGAAAACAAAAAAACCTACATTACTTTTGCACCAACCTAGTGGATGCGCTGGGAACGATCGGTTCTGACAAAAAGGCATTTCGTCCTAGGATCAAAATCGATCAGAAGCTCAATACCTATAGAGAATTTCAATTTTTGCCCGAGGTCGACTGTTCGAGGATGGGGAGTGGAGCTGCCTGCAGTCAATTTGGGGCTAGAGTGTAGTGGAGGAGCGTGCTTCGGGGCATCAAGTGGGTCGTCGAATGACCTTGGGGACGAAGGCACTGATCTCTTCTTCTCCTACAAGAGGTGCTCAATGGAAAATTCAAATTCCCAGAGCAAAAGCAAAGTAAGATCCGCATTTTTTCACATATGGAGCAGGGGTTGAATTTTTGAAGCCTTCAAAGGAAAACAATATACCAAACACCCAAAGGCAATTTGAAAGGCTGGTTGACGGGTATCACTAGAAAACTTTGTAGTTTGCTGTTGTTTTTGAGGTTATTGTGCAAGCCACAAGTCACTTATTTAGTCACCTGTTGTCTTGTGTTTGAATCATATTTGAACTTTTTGTCCGTCCGCGTATAAAAGTAAATAAATAAATACATATTTGAATGTGTTTGCGTAACGGCGAGATCCTCGACGCTGTGCTATCGAAAACAATCGTCACCGGATGAACTCGCTTACAAAAATCATTATTATGTCACATTCGAAACAACCAGGTATTCGAAATTCGAATAATATTCGAATTTTCGAATCCCAAATAATCGAATGCGAATAATTTTTCGAATTTTCGAACCTCGAATAATCGAATTCGAATAATTATTCGAATTTTTGAAACTCGAATAATCGAATTCGAATAATTATTCGAATTTGCGAAACTCGAATAATCGAATTCGAATAATTATTCGAATTTGCGAAACTCGAATAATCGAATAATCGAAAATCGAATTCGAATAAATTATTCGAATAATTATTCGAATTCGATTATTCGAGCACAAGTATAGCAAATACAATGTATCGCCAATCTTATTTAATACCTGATGAGGGAGGGAATTGCAAGAAGTTTCAGCATCAATGGCAGGGCCACAAGAAAAGTCCACACCGAGAAGAAGCAGCGGGCGCACCATCAGTCGCTAATAAAACAACGTCCTCGGACTGTCTACACATCTGAGGTCGGATTCGTCAACGACGTACATAACTTTAACAGAGAATTCACAGCGGAAAACTCAGATAACGCGTTTATCGTTCACCATATCGCTTGATAAGCCGCGCTATCAGGGATTCTTCTTCTTCTTCTTCTTCTTCTTCTTCAGCGTTTGTCTCGCTTCGTTGCGGGGTCCGCTCTTCTGGTGTCATGACGCCACCTTTCCCGGTCATGCGCTTGATCAGGGTGGACGCCAGTTACTTTCATGTCCGTGTGTAACGTATCCGACCAACGCTGCTTCGGGCGTCCTCTAGGCCGCTTTACTGACACTTCCAACTCAAGGCCTATCTTGCGGACGCTGTCTTCCTTTCCACGCAGAACGTGGCCGTAAGCGAGCTTCGCGCATCTTGTCCGCTATCGGCGCGACACCGAACTTCTGCCGAATAGCATCATTTTTGATGCGGTCCATGCGGGTGACTCCAGCGGTCCAGCGCAGCATCTTCGTCTCCATGACGCTGAGGCGCGTTTCAACAAAAAAAGTACTGTGTACCAATGGTCCTCATGGGATTGCGGCAGTAATTTTCACTGTTAAGGGTTGGTACACTCGCCAGCGGCCTTAGTGCGTCAAAAACGGGGCGGGGCGTCGCTCTCAGGCTCAGGATATGTTTGCGCTGAGGGGCGGTCGTTCTTTCTTTCTCTGGTGTCGGCATTGGACCACTGCAACCATCGCTCAGCTGACCGGTTCGCTAGTTTGGTTGAGGAAAGAGCTTTCCTATCTTACTTATCTTATCTCTTGCTCTGACCGAGCTCATTCGGTGAAGCTGACGCTTGCAGCGCTGACGCTGGGTGTCAACGCTGCAAGCGCGTGAAGCGAAATGTACCATAAGCACGCCGCCGCCCCTGACGCAGAGACACGTACTCTGCGTGTCTGCCCTATTCTTCATCATTGGAGCTGCGTCCAGCAGCAGGACTGTGCCCAGCCCTTTAAATTGCTATAAGTCGTTGATGAATCCGGCCCCTGGAATCCGCGAATTCATCAAAAAGAGAATTCGGAGGGAGGTCGAGGTCAACTCGAACAAAATTGCTCACCTTGTGTATGTTAGAATGCTTCCAGTGGGAACAAGAACATCACAGTTGAAGAGCCTTTCCCCGCACAAACCCTTACTGACGCTTAGAAGAAGAATAGGGTGGAAGAACGTGAAGGACTTCTTGGCTTCGTTGGCGAGGGGCGCCTATGTGGCATCGTCGTTCGGACTGGTGAGAAAATTATACCGACTACGGGGTCACTCACAGCAATCGGTGACTTCTACCTTCAATCGAAATAGCTGTGCTCAAGGGTCATTTGCGAAAAGGGTAACGAATAACAACCGAAGGCGAGATACGACTTGATGCCGTCGACAAAAATGCAAAATCAAACCGTAGTCTCTATCGAAACTACTGGTTATGATTCCGTGGGCTAAAAGACATTTTACAAGAGCAAGTTTTGCTCCCCACTTCAGCAGACGAATCAAAATCCACTGTTACCATCAGTGAGTAGACCTGTCCTAGATTTGGGGCAAGGTCGTGCGCTTCTCGAACTCAACGAACGCAAAGCCCATGGATTACATAGTCTGGGCCCAGATTCGTGAACGCAGCCTACGGTAAATCCTATCCCGATTTACCTCGACGGCCACTTGCCAGGAACTTACTTCTGTTTCTGATTCATAACCGCCAAAACAAGGGTTTTGCTCCCTAGGAGCTCCTGTCGAGTATTGATTTGGCAGGTGAGTTGGCAACGGGCCACGGTCGTTGCGTTCGGTCAGAAATTATTAGGGGAACAAAACGTTCCCGCTAGCGAGATAGGCATTTACGGCAACTTACCGATGATTTTCTCGTCGCGCGTTCATGAGTCGCTAGTAAGTGGTGAGTGGCGGTAGATTGCGGTAAATCGTTCATGAATCCTGGATCTATTGTCAACGTTGGATCTCATTAACCTTACACTCAACATTGAGCAGTTAGAAGACGACCCTGCAGAGAGATGGACACACAGTCGTTATCGAATATCTGCCACCCTAGAAGAACTGATCATCAAGTGACTGGAAGCCCGTATCCGTGTCAATGAAGCGTAAGTGCCTTGTTCGCCTGATTCACTTGCATTGATTGGTTTGCTAAAAAGGACAACGCTAGTCGCAGATAAAGCTAGTTTCATTCGCTATCAGGGGCCGGATTCATCAACAATTAAACCCGTGGGTATGCGGGGTTTAAGGGGTAGAGATAAGTCAGGCAGGGTTCATCGTGGATATCTTTTTCCCCTGTACCCGCGGGTTAGTCTTTGATGAATCCGGCCAAAAAATTATTTATCGGAACAAATGTTTATAATTCATTGCTACGACAAAAGGTCCAGCAAAACATATTTCCAGCCACAACATATGTTCGATAATAGATAGATAGGCGGATCTAACCTCGCGGCTTCCAATGATCCAAGGTAGATTCTCCATTTTTCCTGTAAACAAGCGCTGTGAGATAATCACAAAGGAATCACAAAGGAACGAATTACTGCACTGAGCACAACTCTAACATGTATTACGTAAAAACACGCATCTGTGATATATTACACAAGCAATGCATGCCTGAATAGATCACTTCGCATAGTAAGTTTCATCCACTCGATTGCTGAGACGAATTATGGGCGTATTTCGGTTGGCTACTGTAGCTTCTTTGACGCAATGCTTATTCCTTATTTAGGAAGCACAATCTTCTTTTCTGACCTTTTGTAGGCCCTGTTACGCGTAGATTTATTTAGAATTATTATAGAGTATAAATCGCATGCAATGGCTAAATATGGCTAGAGTAATGAAATATGTGTCAACGAGTAAAGTGTGAACGCAAAGAACATCTTTAGAGTATTAATGAAATCCTGTCCTCAGAGTTACTCTCTGCTTTATGGATAAGTATGACAGATATGTGTGAGGAATAACGAGTACCAGAGGAAAGCTGGAAGCGATCAACAACAAACTGTGTAACCTGATGTCACAATATCCTTGACACCATCAAATCTCTCGCGCCTAGAGAGACGTGGACCTGCACCCTCTACCTTCCAGACAGAATCAGCGCTCTTAAATCGCGCGTCACATCCGCCATATTCTTGTTGCAGTGGCCTCTCGGCACTCTCCCACCATATCGGAATGTTGCATGTGATTAAACAACGCTGTTGGTATAATCCTGACCGGAAAACAGAGGGTGCAAGTCCTGCATGGCGGGGAGTTCTGAGCGCAACAAAGCACTATGTGACGCATTTGGCCTTTATAACAGCTGCTCTAGGCTCAGAACAAATGTATAGGATATTGTTTTGAATAATCCGAGCTTTAGTCCACACTTTCTCTCGTGAAACCCTCCAATTTACGGCAACTTCTAACGACTACCGGGAGTCATACACTATGCTCGCTATGAACCATGTACAACTATGAACTCGCATGAAAAACGTCTATATGCATCTAATTCATTGTCGCACAGGTGCTGGTCGCGACTACGAACGAGGCAATAGAAGGGTAGGTCTGATCGCAGACGCGGTCAGCATCTTGTTCCCCTTCATTTTCTGTGTGGGACCGGAGCTGAGCCCTGGTCGCTTTATACTATAGTCATTTTGAACGCAGGGTTTCTGCAAAAACCGCGTTATAATGGCAGTAGCATTGTATCGGACGCGTCTTAACCGGAGCTGGTCTGTATTGACGTAAAGGAAAGCTGGCCGGGCCAGAGAAAATCTACGTTATATCGAGAGTCGCGTTATAACGGGAAGGGTACGTGTATCGAACCCAGCCATTCCGTAGAAAATATCTGCACTAACGAAATCATAATAAATAACAGAAAACGTGTGTATATAATAATGAGACGTTTGCAACCGATTAGGGCGTAAAGTTCATGGTATTGTTTGTGTCCGCTAACTGATTGATGGCGTCTTGGCCTATTTTTATTTTATTTTACTGATGTTATATTTTTTCTGCTAGATGGTCCGCTGTCGGTGCAAATCTGATAAAGAATCCCCATCTTACTAGATTTGCACTGAGAGCCTTTTCCCTTTTTAGCTTCCCCTCCCCGACTAGAAACTCGTAAACTGAGGCTATCTGGGCGAACATGTTAGTGTAGTTTACTTATCTATATGTGTTGTTGCCCATTTATTGTGTTTAGTTAGGTAGGGAAATTGTTCAAGAGCAGCCACCACCATCTAGGATGCACCAGAATTTCTTATGGTCCCTGAACAACTACTAACACTTGTCTGAAAAACACGTGAACAGTGAGGCGAAATTCCGCTCCACTGCAAAACATCCATTTGGAGCTTCCCTAATTACCGTAATTCGGTCATTTGTAGGATTTCGGCGCGAATATGGTTGGGGCAAGGGTCACCTTGTACTGAGTGCATATTCGCCTTGGTACGTACATGCCCAGCTACATCACAAATGGTCTACCTCATTCGATAGCCATTAAACCTAACCACAGGCTACCGTGGCAATGTGCCGGCGCCTGCTGCACTATACCGCAAACCTGCACATCACCCGAGCCGTTGTCATTGGAGCTCGCTCTCAGGAGGAGTCTTCAGCTGGGTTCTCCGCTCTTCGAGCTTATATAGACGTCAAAACCCCTCAGTTCTCAACCACTCTGCTGAAACGCAAAAATTCCGGGCGCAATGAGCGTGCGGGGGAGGCAGCCCATCAGTACTTAAAAAAGTACGACGTGTCGTAGCATTTCCCACGTGTAGGACGAGACTTTACCCATTTATTTCGCGTGAGAAGTACCGTTTGATCCAGCCATCTCTCGTTGCAACTTGCATTACACGTACTTACGCGTCAGTTTGTGTACATAGTGGGAACCATGTCCGACTGCTTCACTCAAGGCGGCCAAAGCCCATGGGCTGCCTCCCGTCCGCTTCCGCTCATTGCGTCAAATCCCGTAACTCAGCAGAACCGAACCCCCAACTTCCCTCGCATGAAACAACGCTACTATCCACTGCCCCACGATCCGCTTGCCGGGCTTCCATCGCGGGCGTACAAGACATCGGTCGAATGTCCATGCGGACGCCGACGCGATCCACGACGCAACGGCAGCAGCCACATGTTACATTATTCCGCAAACCTGCACATCAATCCGCAACTCCATCGGCAGAAATTAATCAGGTCTAAGTAAGACCCCTCAGATCACCGTAGGAATAAAACACAACAGTGCTGCAAGATTTTAAGTTTCGTGCCGTTTTCTTTCCCGTGTCATTCTATGTTAAATTTCCACGGTGCAATCCTGGGGCCGTATACTCGTCTACCCCAAGTCGCCCCCGATGGGAGATTGGGGCGTGATAAGATATGCTGATATTGATTGAATTCCCCCAGCGGGGGAACACGAGTCCTGGATGAGAGCAAGCCCAACAGAATTAAACACGTGACGTATTCCTTAACTAAGCAGATTTGTGCAGGTGGACCTCACTCAAGTTGACCAGCTCCACAGCAGATGAGCAGAAACGAACCACAAGATCGAATACGTTACGCTTTTGACAGGACAAAAGAGAAAATGAACCACCCCCCACCTACCACAAGGGCAAAGCAATGTGATAGTGTGATAAACATGTTGGGCGCAATACGCATTGGGGGAAGCCCATGGGCTTCCACCTCCGTGAACGCAGCAGCCGAGTGTGGTAACGTGGGATTTCCCACGTTGTACACGACTGGACGCGTATGTATCTGCAATGCTCAGACACTGGGAGAAAAGAAATAGGTGAAAATGACGTATTTTCACGTCACAGGTGACGTGTAAGACCTGTAGGATTTTGGGGCGGAGCATTAGTGAGCGGTCTACTGTCGGTCATTTCTTGTGATACGCTACGCAAGCAATTGTAGGTCTGAAGGAACCATTAAGCGCAGTACGTCTTATTCATACGATCGATAGGACGAAGTAAATAAGCACAATCCGGTTGAGTTGTGCAGCTTATTTGACATAAACTGCTTACTCGCCCTACTTAGGGGAAGGATAAGAGCCAAACAATGGTAAAGAATTGAAGACCAAGGGGAGAAATAGGTGAATGTCGAAATATTGCCTTGCAAATTCTAACGATGAATCTAAGAAACGTTCAGAGATATGGAACCCTACATGAATAGGTGAGCTATTCCACACGCCACTGTACTTGAATTTCGACATGCCTTTGAACAGTATAGAAGACCGTAGTAGAGCCGCTATCGTGCTAAGATTAATATCGAACCTTTATTCGGCTTACTTTTCGTCGTAACCGCTTTTTCAGAGCCTGGTAAATACAATGGGAGTTAAAGAAATCACAAAGAAATTACCTGTCCAAGAGTCATTTCAAGTTTTATCTATCTCACCAGGAGACGATCCCAACGGTAGGTCGGAACGTCCCAAGTGTTGTATGTGGGCAGAATCGCCTCTCTCTGGGAAACAACAAAGTGCAAATATCTCGACCCCAGTACAACTCTGCGCAGAGTTAGGGACGACGGAAGTTGGGCCGTTGGCGGAGTTAGCCCTATGCCTGGAGGCGGAGGGCGGGCTCAAGTTGGTTGGAAACAGCGATGACGAGCGAGTAATGGTGGCGCAGTGCGTAGAGGGCGGCGTAATCCCCACACTCGCTGTTTCCAGCCAAGTTGAGCTCGCCCTCTGCGTGTAGGCTTAGAGTTAACACCGCCAACGGCCCAACTTCTGTCGTCCCTAACTCTGCGCAGGGTTGTATTGGGGTCGAGATATTTGCATTTTCTTGTTTCCCAGAGAAATGCGATTCTGCCGATATACAACACTTGGGCCGTTCCGACCTACCGTTGAGATAGTTTCCTGGTCAGAATCTAAAAGGAGAAAGAGGCGAACCGCGAGGAAGACAGCAACCTTATGTAAACACACGAAAGGCTGTTGAGTCACCCTTCGAAAAGAGACAAATGTGGGTGAATTAGGTCTTCCTTTCGGTCAGCCCCTCAGCGACCTTCTGGTTTGCACCCTCCAGGGTCAAGCCCTCAGAGATCCCAAATGGAGCCAAGTCCCGGTTTACGGCCATGCTTTCCTCCTTCCTATTGATTGCGGGGTTATTGAACGTATTCCAAAGCGCATCCAGGGCCATGCGCGCTGTGATGTCGACCTCGCGATCTAGGATCGTCACTGCTACTCCAATCACTGCGCCACTATGACTATGCAGCCTGTGCTCCCCCAAGATGTTGTAAGGTCGTAGGTTCGAGGCTTCGATAGAAGGTCTTTTAGTTGCGCAATGTAACCCCGAATCTGCGCCTTAGCAGTGACGAATACGACGAAGCTTCAGATTCACAGACAATTACTACCGACTGGTGAAAGCCTGTTACGAGCGACTTATCTTCGACAGTATTGGAGAGAAAGATTTCTATTCACGACCCGTTTATTGTGCAGAAATATTATATTATATTAGAAATATTATATTATATTAGAAATATTATATTATATTAGAAATATTATACTATTATATATTATATTATATTATATTATAAATATTATATTATATTAGAAATATTATATTATTATATTAAATATTTTCAAAGAAACCACATAGAATCAGTTCACCTAGCCTATAGATAGAAATGGGATCGCACTTTATTGCTGAAAATCAAGAACATTACATATACTAGAGTAGTCATAACTCATCCTAGTTCTTAGGTTTTTACCTGCCAACTCAGGTATATTACCGACTACAATGGAGTGCCTCCATTCTATCTCATCATATGTCACCAACGAACTCAACAGTAACATCGGAAGCGGAAGTCGCTTGCAATGATTCAACTATACTCCGACCATAACCCGCCACAGTTTGCGAAGATTTGTTCGCCTCGGATGAGCGCTTCAGCAAATCTTGTTCAGAGCAAGATGAGTGTTATCCTGATGTAAACGAGGCATCTGCGGGACCAGTTCCTCAATAAGATTTATGATGCAGGTTGGAATCGCCTTAGCTTTGAGGAGTTGTCGGACATGCTTATCCAAGGCATCACTCATCCGGTTGTCCAGTGGAGCCGCCTCTTTAGAGGGAGACGGAAAACCATTCACATCAACCGTCATCATAGCTGCTTGCCACTCAAGCTAAACGAAGACACAACCCAAAAGCGAGATAGATAGACGGCAACACGAAATTGACTTTGACGAGTGGCAAAAACTGAACCAAAAATAAGGTGCAACCCTGCCACTACTCTTTGCTTACCCTCCAAGCTTCAGAACACGACGACACCGGTGGTTTCAACCAGAATATGACAGCAGGAAGCAGAATAGTAGTAGTTGACAATGCATCTTGTAACGCTTTCAAACGGCCGGATCGATAACGAGAGCTCATCAGAACACGCCGCTCGGCACGGACGCAGGCGTCGAATCTATAGCCGTTTGCGTAAGTTCTTCTGGTCCAGCCAACCTTAGAAACGTCGAATCGCTTGTTCTCGTCAGTTCGATCATTGCATCCATTGCGTTCTATTTTGCACCGTCACTGGCGTCCAACCTGTTACCACACAGTCACCCTCTTCCAAGCACCTTTCCACTAGCCACGCTATGCACTTAAAAACTGCAGTGTCTCCACTTTCCTCGGTGGGGAATACTACAATCCATGCTCCGGACGTTCTCCACTTGATGAGAGTATCTAGCGATCTTGTGAAAAATGAAAAATGATCGCTAGAGAGAAAAATGTGCGACAACTTAATACATACAATAACAACGGTCGTCCAAATGACGACTATGACCTACGAGTCATTGAATTCAGACGCAAACGCAAACGCAGGCAATTTCAACCCACAGGGCACGTCGGAGCATGTCACCATGGGTCTACGCCATGGGGGAGGAGACGGGCTCGGACGGGGGCCCTACATTATCTGCGGCTTCGATGATGGCGACGTGGGTGACGACCTTTCCATGCCTCTCCCGGCTGAGCGAACTTGGCGGCGAAGAACGCATCTGTGTTGACGGAAACAGCTACTGTGGACGTGGGAATTTGGAGCAATCCATAGTAGAGGAATGAAGAAGCAGCCGCCACTAGCCTGCAGCTAGAAAATAACGACCGTCCCCAGCGACCGGGACGATCGTCATTTCCTAGACAATGGACCGCCCTTGCAAAAAGCACCCTTATGAAAGCTGGGCCGCAACAGCAAGCAATCGGCCTCGGCCAGAGTGCACAGAGAAGAAGCGGGAGAGTGAACGTGCAGCACACGCCCTCTGCGTCTCTGAGTGTTCGAGACGTTCGACGTGATCGGCCATATAAAGAACCATCACAAGTGCCACGCGTCGGTGCTATCGGTGCTGCACACGGAGGCATTTTTTATTCCTCAAACGTGGGTAGCTAAATGCGACGCAAGGATTAAACTTACGTAACAATACGGCAGGTTCACAGAGGACGACACTCAGGAAGATTTCAAAACAGCGCAACCAAGGAGGAGGATATGCAGACATGCTCAAAGGGATAGTGAAGGGACCTAAGGAACAATGAAAAGAGGAAGGCATCAAGCTGATTGAAAATTCAGATTGAAGGTAAAGGTTTAGCCGCACTCGCAAAGAGAGAGAGTAAGAGGAGGAACGTTTAAGGCACAGGATGAAAATAATTGCTCTGCTGTTGGATAAAGCTGGGAGAGTGAATGTGCAGAGTGAAGCGAGAACGACAGAAGGCGTATTTCCGTTACGTATGTTGCAATGTCAATCTCTGAAAAGCTGCCATACCACGTTCCACCGTTTGCTTCTCAAAACATAAATCGCGTTAGAAGCGCGGTATTCCAAGCCCAATTACCGCATAATGGAGGATTTACTGTTGACGAAATGGTTCAGGTCGCGAAGTAGATTGAAGAGGCGCTCGAATGTTCCTTCGTTTTTCTGGCCTTCTTTCTTCTGATACGTATTATCAGCGTGTCCTAGATTGAAGTTTGTTGCTTTCCTCGCTTTTTACACGAGGCATAAGAGTGTTCCAAAGCTCGTGTGACTTCTGGTAAGTGGCGACGAGGACGGCTGGAAAGGAGAAGAGAATGAGCAGCTGAGAACGCGAATAGGAAGCTACGAATAGAGATAATCACATTTGAGATCGAAGAACTCAAGCTGGTGAACAAGATCAGCAAAAGGCTTATTTGAGATGCGTAGCATTCTGGCACAATTTTCTAGCAATTAAGTTGCCAAGGCGCACTGATAATTGTCAAGGCATTGTGCGACAATCGTAAAGCTGTTACGCCCTGGGGAGTGTGCCGAATATTGCTCGTAATCTTAAATGGCCTATACAACAGAACAAGAACCATCGCATGTGCCACGCGGTATTGCAACGCACAGGAGAGGCACTTTTTTATTCCTCAGTCTTGGGTAATTAAAGATGACATAAGTAGATAACACGACATAAATAAACATTCCTAAAAATGCTGCAGCTTTACAGAGAACGATTGAGGAATATATACGAGAAGACAACTTCGAAGCATTAAACAAGAACTAATTCCACGGCATAGTATGAAGGGCGCACTCAGGAAGATATGAAAGTACAGCGAAACCGAGAAGAAGGAGAAGAAGCTATCGGCCACGTGCAAGCATGCTCAAAGAGATATTGAATGGCTTAAAGTGCAATGAAGAGGGAAGAACATTGAGCTGAGTGAAGAGAAGAAGAGAAAATAAGAGGAAAGGCTTAAAGTACGGAAGAGGAGTAAGTTCTATGTTGGATGAACCTAAGGAGAGTGAACGCCCAGCTTGAAGCAAGAAACACAGAATGAAGCGAGAACGAAGGCGTATTTATGTTGCCTGTGTCGCGGTATCAAGCTCTGATAAGTTGCCATTGCTTCTCAAAGCATAGGCGCGGCTCTATGACGCTAAAGCGGCGACAAGTGACGTGTTGATCTCCGATGATCGACGCTCTAAACCACAAACGTTGTGAGCAAATCACGGCAATGGTCGATCTCGACATACTCGCCAATAGCCCACGGAAAATATAGATGATTCGGCCGGACTTGGCAGCAAGACTTGGAAACAAACTTTTAATTTTAATATAACACTAACAATAACACGAAATGAGCGTAAGCACAAGTGAACTAAGATTTGTTGGGCGAATATTTGCCCTTTTGCTCAAGACTGTTTAGTGTACACCTGCGATCCCGTAGCTCCCGTTCTCAGCAGAGATTCCCTTGGTCACGCCCCTTTTGAGGTGAGGGCCAACAGGTTCTGGCGACTGCCGGAACACAAGGTTGACAACAGATCTGATGGCGAAGAAAGGAACAAGAACAATTTCCAAATTGTCTTCGTCGTAAAAGAGCCCATAACGTCCTGAAAAATGGGATCCCTACCGGCGTGAGGAAAGTAACGGAGCAGGGTAAAATACCAGAGAGAGTGATACTGCTGCCTATCGTCCTTTCTTTCTCATACTTTCGCGCCCGATCGGTCAATCGATTAATCAGTTCGTCAGATGTGATAGAAAACGACGGTGTATCAGCATACATACCCACCCCTCCCCTTCTCCCCCATTCCGGTGCGGCACGGGACGACATAATTTTACAGGACAGGATGACACGAATTCTATGCAGTTCACCACAAAGCATGACATTGCAAATGCTCACTGCTCTTGCCAGACCAGAACCATTTCTTTACAAACAGGAAGGGGTTCGCCTAGGGGATTATTTGGGGTGCTGGTCACGAACCTATCATTCGTGTTTTCTATTTCACTGGAAACAGGAAAGATGGCAAACAAACAGGAGTAGTTAATACAATTTTAAATAAATAACTAGTAAAAAGAAGCAAATATAAGTATATTGGCACTACGGTACCTTCATGACTCCAGTGGTCGAGGAGAGATCGAAAAAATTTGCTCCCAAACTTCGCCCAAGGGGATCGTTTGCAGTGCGTAACGAACATGACATCCGTTTTTTGAAATTTTGGAAGATTACGGTAAGTTACGGTAGGCATACAACTTGGTAGACACCAATAGATGCGTCTGCGGCAATACTTGTAATAATGGTTTTATTACGTTGATTACCTGCAGAGCATAACACGAATATCACATCACAGACGGACGCTTGCTAATCCAGCGTCAGTCGCCAGCCCCTGACGCTGGACGTACGGGCCACGCCAGGCTTGCCGGTTTCGCCGGCTTCGGGTATGGCGGGCCACGTACGGGACGTAGTCCAAACCTAGCTACGAACGCTGGACGTACGGGTCACGCCAGGCTTGTCGGCTTCAAGTATGGCGGGCCACGTACGGGACATAGCCCAAACATAGCTACGGACGCTTGCTAATCCAGCGTCGGTCGCCGGCTTGGCCAACGTTGGGTAAGGAAGCATCCTTAGCGTCGAAGTCGAACACGTTAAAACGTGCGCCTACTACAGTTTGTTTGGTGCTTTGCTGACTGCCACTGACATCCTTGTATAGCTCTCAGGAGAATGTCCTTCAGCACTCCTGCTTCGTCTAGGGCTGTGTTCACAACCTATTGCAGCTCGTCAAGGCTCAGTGAATGTCTGACATTTCTGCCCTGTCGCCCTGCTTAAGCCACAAGATGTCATGATATTGGAAAAGGTGACATTGGACAAAGATACTATCCTCTTGTTCATACAGTGCTAGGAAAACTGGTCGAACCACAATGGGGCCAACTACCTCTGGTCTTAAAAGGGGCACCGCGCCTAGAGTGAGTACTTTAGCGCAATCTTTATTACCTACATGCGGTACCCTTAAGTTATGCCTGTGGATGTCACTGAATGATACTTATCTTAGAGTGGTTACCTATGTATGCTAAACCTTATCATTCATTCGTATTTGCTCTACATTATACTATTACATATTCATAGATGTAGACCCTAGTTGGGTATTCACAACAGGCGACTAAGACTGCTAACGTCACAACGTCACGTCGCACACTTCACTTACAATTATCACCGATTTCCCCAAACTTCGCCCAAGGAGATCATTTGGGGTACATCACGAATCTCACATCCGTTTTTGAAATTCCGGCCGATTACGGTAAGTTGCGGTAGGTGCGGGTGACCAAGGCTGCTAACGCCATAATCACCGATTTCCCCAAACTTCGTCTAAGTGCATCATTTGGGATGCATCACGTACTTGACATCCGTTTCTGAAATTTCGGCCGATTACGATAAGTTACGGTAGGTACGGGTGACTAAGGCTGCTAACGTCATAATCACCGATTTCGCCCAAACTTCGCCCAAGCGGATCATTTGGGATGCATCACGTACTTGACATCCGTTTCTGAAATTTCGGCCGATTACGATAAGTTACGGCAGGTACAGGTGACTAAGGCTGCTAACGCCATAATCACCGATTTTGCCCAAACTTCGCCTAAGGGGACCATTTGGGGTACATCACGAATCTCACATCCGTTTTTGAAATTCCAGCCGATTACGGTAAGTTGCGGTAGGTGCGGGTGACCAAGGCTGCTAACGCCATAATCACCGATTTTGCCCAAACTTCGCCTAAGGGAACCATTTGGGGTACATCACGAATCTCACATCCGTTTTTGAAATTCCAGCCGATTACGGTAAGTTGCGGTAGGTGCGGGTGAATAAGGCTGCTAACGTCATAATCACCGATTTCGCCCTAACTTCGCCCAAGCGGATCATTTGGGATGCATCACGAATCTTACATCGGTTTCCTAAATTTCGGCCGCCTATGGTAGGTTACGGTGGTAAGCACGGATGACTGGGTGCCGAACTCAACTCAAACTTTGCCAACGGGGTTATTTGTGGTGAAGATCATATCAGTTTTTCGTATTACGCTGGAGTACGGTAGGTTACGATATTGTATCTCGTCGAGGGCCGAGATGTCATTTTGTAGCATCTCCGTATACCTTCAGCTTGGTATATTCGCACGGAGCTGTTGCAATTAGGGCGCAGAGGTGTTTCGAGCAGTTCCATTCTTCTAAAGGCTCCCGCACACTTTTTTTTCACAAACGCGACATACGGCAGGCAATAAAACTGCCTCGTGGGCGGCAAAACTGCCGCGTAGGAGGCACTCATACTGAGCCTTGCCACCCTACTCCATCGTCAATGCGGTTTCATTATCATTATCATCCTCACATTATTATCAATTTCCATGACAAAGCGGCTGCAGCGGCAATAATGCCTTGAATAATTATCTCCAAAGCCGCGTTGGCGGTAGATCAGCTGTAGCTCTGTGTCTCTGCTCTATACTTATGAATATTAATAGATACAGATAGAGCTGCCGCGTTGCCGCAAAAGTGTGCGGAGGCCTTGAACCATTCCTGAAAATCGACTGCGTCCGTGTTCAACTTCTCAAAGACGTCCTTCAGCTTGAAGTCGCGCAGTTCTTCTTAGCGGCAGTTGTGGTACAGCGCCTGGAGAGCTATGATGCTCATATTGGTGTCTCTCGAGTAAGCCTTCGCCTATCGAAGAGTTTCCCGTAAATCTGCGCACTCTTTCAGGCGATCGCTGTGGGACCGCTTGCATGCTGTGCAACTACCGTAGCACCCCAGATAACCCCTACAGAAAAACTTAGGACGAAATCGACGGTCACGGCCTTAATCACCCGTACTTATCATAACCTACCGTACTCCAGCGTATAATGAAAAAAGGAAATGTCGGATTTGTCATCAGCACCCCATATAACCCCTGTATCCGAAGATTGAATGAAATCGGCGGGCATGCCTCGGTTCGTACGTTAGGTGTCGCCCTGAGTTACAGTAGCGCGCCGCCGCCCCGACTACGGTAGGTTGGCGGGCTGTTGAGCCCGCCTCTTCTTCTTCTTCTTCTTCTTCTTCAGCGTCTGTCCCGCTTCGTAGCGGGGTCCGCTATTCTGGTGTCATGACGCCACCTCTCCCGATCCAGCGCTAGATCAGGGTGGACACCAGCAACCTTCAAGTCCATATGTAACGTGTCAGACCAGCGCTGCTTCGGACGCCCTCTAGGCCGCTTTCCTACCACCTCGAACTTAAGGCCTATCTTGCGGACGCTGTCTTCTTCTCCGCGCAGAACGTGGCCGTACCATCGTAAGCGAGCTTCGCGCATCTTGTCCGCTATCGGCGCGACACCGAACTTCTGCCGAATGACATCGTTTCGGATGCGGTCCAGGCGCGTGACTCCAGCCGTCCAGCGCAGCATCTTCGTCTCCATGACGCTGAGGCGCGTTTCAACCTCCTTGGTCGCAGGCCAACACTCAGCACCGTACATCGCTACCGGCCGGACGACAGTTCTATATATTTTTGACTTCAAGCGCTCTGGCATCTTCTTGTCGCAGAGCACGCCAGTCAACGAGCGCCACTTGGACCAAGCTGCACTCAAGCGTGAGTTCACTTCAATCATCAGATTGCCATCGGATGCTACTGCTGATCCCAGGTACTTAAAAACCGAAGTGCGTGGGAGCTCGATGCCGTTAACCTTGATGGAGCTGGACTCATTAACGTCAGTCGTTAGATACTCGGTCTTCTTCACGTTCAATCTGAGTCCAAAACACTCCAAGCGATCACACCAAGCTTGCACCTCTCGCTCGAGTTCACCTTTATTTTCGCTAGCGAGCATTACGTCATCAGCATAAAGCAGTGTCCAGGGGACCGGCTTCTGAAGACCTCGTGTAATGGCATCCATCACGACAACAAAAAGGAGTGGGGAAAGCGCAGAACCCTGGTGTACCCCGACAGAGATGGGGAACTCCATCGAGGTTCCGGCTGCAGCTTGAACTCTACTCTTTGGGCAAGAGTAGAGGATTCGCACCCACTCTATGAGCTCTTCAGGAACTCCATGTCGTCGCAGGGCGTACCATATCACTTCACGCGGTACGCGGTCAAAGGCCTTCTCCAAGTCGAGGAAGGCGATATGCACTGGCTTCTGTTTCTCGCGATGCTTCTCTAACAAGAGGCGGGCGGCATGTATGGCATCAATGGTGCCACAGCCAGCTACGAAACCGCACTGATTGCTGGAAAGCTGGACGATGTCACGAATTCGACCATCGACAATTCGCTCAAAGATCTTCATGCTGTGCGAGAGCAAGCGAATCGGACGGTAATTGGAGCAGTCTGCAGGACTGCCCTTCTTCTTCCAAATCGGAATCGTCGTGCTTTGGCGCCAACACTCAGGCACCTTCTTCTCCGCCACAACCTGGTTAAAGAACTTCGCCAACCACTCAGCAGGGTACCACAGCTTTGACTTCCACAGATCAGCTGCCACGTCGTCGGGCCCAGTCGCTTTGCCTGGCCTCATCTTCCTCAGAGCCGCTTCTGTCTCCTCCACGGTGATTTTGTGTACGGGACCGTGAACAGAAGAAACAGAAGGGATGGCCGGGTGAGGAAATTCCATAGTGGAAACTTCCTCGAAGTAATCACGCCATCGCTTCAGCGCCTTTTTGCGGTCTGTCAGAAGATGGCCGCTCTCATCATTGATGGCAAAAAACTTCTCAATATCCTCGGTTTGGCGATGGCGGCTCTTAGCAAGTCGGTATAAATACCGCTCACCATCGCATGACTCGAGCTTCTCGTTGACATCTTCATAATGAGTGGCTTTTGCAACAGCCACGGCCTTCTTTGCAGCTTTCCTTGCTTCTTGGTACTTCCGCCAGTTATCGGCTGTCTTGTCGCTAAGAAACACGTGATAGAGCGACTTCTTCTCTCGAACTTTTGCTTTCACATCATCTGTCCACAGCCACGCCTGCTTTTCGACCTTGCGTCGTCCAGGCACCGTGATGCCGAGCTCCAACCTTGCAGCTTCACGTATCGCGTCGGCAGCCTTCTTCCAAGTTTCGTCGACAGTTGTGACTGTCGGTAACCGCACGCGAGAAATCACAGCTGCTTCCTTCTCTCTCATTCGCCACCACTTGATTCTCGGTGCACCGCATCGTCGACCTGCTTCTGCCTTGGAGGGGCAATCTTTAGGGTGCAGATCAGCGGTCGGTGCTGTGGGGCGACCGTCTCATACGGCACGACCTTCGCACCTGTGACAAGACTTCGGTCGCGATCCTTCACAAGGACGAAATCTATCTGAGACTTGGAGCTCCCACTATACATAGTATGAGATGAGGTGGGAGTCGCGTTTACGAAATACGGTGTTTACTATGGTGAGGTTATGCGATTCCGCATATTCAAGGATACGCTCACCATCGGCGTTACGCGACCCGTAACCGAATCCACCATGACAGCTGTACCCGTCTTTCGTCGCGCCGACGTGCCCATTAAGGTCACCAGCGACTATGATGACATCTTTCAACGGCACCTCTGCTGTCTTCTCATCAAGCAGGCTCCAAAACTCATCCTTGGCTTGATCGGAGCAGCCAGTCTGCGGAGCATACGCAGAGAAGAAGTGATAGAGTCCCTCCTTAGCGGCAACAACGATCTTCATCAATCGATCGTCAAAGCGTTCGACGCTTACAATCGAGTCACGAAATCGTTCGGAGACGATGACTCCAACTCCACTGGTGGTCCTGGGACTTCCACATAGAACGGCCTTGAAGCCTCGTCCTATGTCCCTTGACTTGCGGCAGGACCACCTCGTCTCCTGCACCGCACAGAAATCAACTCTTCTACGCTCCAGTGCTTCAACCAACTCGCACGAGCGGCCCGTCAACGTACCCACATTCAGCGTTGCCACGCGGGTCCTGCTTACTTTACGGGACTTTCGGACTAGCTCAGTTGCCCCCCGATGCCGTCCTCGCATCAGGGACCCTCGCATACTTTCCACACTCGCCGGGCTCTGCGAGTGCGCGTCGGCTCCCGCGGACGCCGTAGCACTATCTCGAAAAACATGACTTGTCATACACCATGTGATGTGACACGGGTCTTCGTAGGCCGGCCTGTCACAAGGGCCTGTCGCCTGCATTCGAGTGTCCGTGCTTAGCTTAGCTCGCAGAGCGAGCAGTTTCCAGTGGCACCACGTGGAGGAACGGACATCGCCACCCTGTTGAGCCCGCCTCGAATGAGGTATATCGGATGAACAGAGCAGACTATGCGCCACAGAGCTGACTTTCTTTAGGTGGAGAGTGAAGACTTTAATGGCTTTTGCTCTTCCTTCTCTTTGATCTTCTAGTTTTCATATGCTTTGGGACGCTGAGTGACTCCTGGTGCGGGTTCGCCTTCATAATACACTTTAGCGAAGGCATTAAACATAGAACTAACCACATCCACATGCTCAACTAACAAACTATAAAACAAGCAAAAGGAAAGCACATAGGAAAGTTGAAAAGAGAGCATGGTCTGAGCGAGACCTGTGAAGCTGTCGAAGACTAAGGAAGTGCAGAAAATCAAGGAACTTGATGTGTTGCTTCTTTCATAATTTCTTCTTTGTAATCTCAGAGGCGGCATGTGGTCGGAGCCAAAACATGCACAAAAGAAGTGAAAAATGCGAGTTCTGCTCAACTGACCTCATTTCGTAACGAAATCTCGTCCGAGGCGGGCGCGGCACCTGGTCAGCCTACGGTAGTCAGGCGTGTCACTCACTCGGCCTTCCACAGTAATGGTTACGGTAGGTACGGGAAACTAAGGCAATCGGAGGCACCAAACGTAAAACACCCGAAAAAAATTTCCGCACAAACTTCGCCCGGGGGGTTATTTGGGGGTACTGATCACGAATCTGACATCCGTTTTTGAGATTTCGGCTGATACGGTAGGTACGGGAAACTAAGGCCACCGAGGTCGTAATCAGCAATTTCGTCTAAACTTTGCCTAGGGCAGTTATTTGGGGTGTTGATCACGAATCTGACATCCGTTTTCCGTTTTATGCTGGAGTGCAGTGGGTTACGGGAGCCTCCCGTACGGCTAACTAAGGCCACCGAGGTCGTAATCACCAATTTTGCCCAAACTTCGTCTAGGGGGGTTATTTGGGGTGCTGATCACGAATCTGACATCCGTTTTCCGTTTTACGCTGGAGTACGGTGGGTTACGGAATGTACGGGTAACTAAGGCTGCCGAGGTCATAATCACCAATTTTGCCCAAACTTCGCCTAGGGAGGTTACTTGGGGTGCTAACCTCGAATCTGACATCCGTTTTTGAAATTCCAGCCGATTACGGTAGGTCACGGTAGGTACGGGGAACTAAGGCTACCGAGGTCGTAATCAGCAATTTCGCCCAAACTTCGCCTAGGAGTGGTATTTGGGGTGCTGATCACGATCTGACATCCGTTTTCCGTTTTACGCTGGAGTACGGTGGGTTACGGAAGGTACGGATGATTAAGGCAATGGTCGCCGGTTTCGCCCAAACTCCAGCGTAAAACGAAAAACGGATGTCAGATTCGTTACCAGCACCCCAAATAACCCCCATAGGCGAAGTTTGGCCGAAATCGGTGATTATGACCTCGGTAGCCTTAGTCACCCGTAGCTACCGCAACCTACCGTAATCGGCCACATTTCAGAAACGGATGTCAGATTCGTGATCAGCACCCGAAATAACCCCCTGCGCGAAGTTTGGGAGAAAAATTTTTTCGACCTCGCCTAGACCTCTGGAGTCCCGAAAGTACAACAGTGGCGTTATCTTTCCTGACATCATGAGGTGAGTGTTCCCAGTATTATGTCTATTCTATCTCGTAGTCTTTTTAAGCTTTCAGTCAGCTGTAGTCAACCATTGCTGCACCGGAGCACTGCGTCCGTAAATGCACCGATCACATCAAATTCTACGTCTGTTTTCTTCAAAAAAGAAAACGCTCTGAATATTGGCTAACTTGAATTTTGAATTGTTGCTGTTGTTTTTTACTTTGTTTGCGTACCAAATAAGTTAGTTCGTGTTGCAGGTATAAATCATGGTCAGCAAGAAGAAACAGAAGGCGGTTGCAGGTAAAAAGAAGTCGAAAAGCGCGCCGAAGATCAATCCGTTCGAGCTGAAGTTCAACAGATTGAAGCACAATGTAGGATTTGTCTTGACGTTTAAAAGATTGCCTTTCTCGGCACATTCGCAATTGATCCGGGACTCGTTCAAGTAAAGAACGAGACGTAAAAAATAGCTGAATGGGAAGCTAAATGACAAAATATTCAGAAGCGGGTTGTAGAAGTATTTACACCGCTAGAAATTCACCGTGATTGCCGCTTCTGAGTCAGTGAGACTGGAATGTGAGCATATCTGTTGTAGGCCACACATACCGATCATTCTGTCGTGTTCAGAGGGCTTAACATGGCTCGAAGTTCTTCATTCGTACAGTACCTGTTGAAAAGCTTCACCAGCGCTGTCATTTTTTAAATTAATTCCTCCACCTGCCACTCTCGTCACGGAGGCAGGAGTGAATATTGATGCTGAAATTTGAAGGCAATTATAAACGGCGGATATCAGGACCGGCTCACCGTAACCGCAGTGCGGGTCGCACCGAGACTTTTGTTGTCTGCGCCCTCCTAGCTTAGAGATCGAGCGTCCACGTTGCGACGTCCGATCGATGTCTTGTGCGCCCGTGATGGCACCGTGGGCAAATGGACCGTGGTGCAATAGGTAGAGGGTTTGCTTCATGCGAGGGATGTCGGGGGTTTGGTTCCCGTGCGTCGCGGCGGTCTTGCATTTCAGCCGTGTATCTGAGATCTGGGAGGTTTCGACGTCTACACGACGTTGCGCGTTTTTTGCGCATTGTTTCAGCCGTATGCGCTTCACCGCTCCAAGAGCGCAGAACCCAGCCGCGGACTCCCTGAGCGACGAAAGCAGTCTCCATACGATCAGCTTGTATGGCACACACCCTGGATTCCCTTCCCTAGCCTGGTTCTGCGCTCGAACAGCGCAGAACCCAGCCACGGACTCCCCCTGAGCGAAGAAAGCAGTCTCCATGCGAGCAGTTTGTATGGCACACCATGGAGTCCCTTCCCTAGCTTTGTTCTGCGATTGCACAATGGACGTCTCACTCGACGCCTAAGGTTACGGTGAGCAGGTTCTGATATCCGCCGTTTATAATCCTGTGGAATTTGAAAACGAAAGGACATGGAGGCTGTAGAAGTCGACAAACCCGCATTTAAGGAGCTGTCATCATAGCGTCATAATTTAGATCAGCCACATCCAAGAGTTCCTTTCTTTGTTCAGTTCTTCACAATTTTTAATATATGAGAGGGAGCGTGTGCAATTTTCAAGCGGCCTAACCAGGAGACTATCTCAACAGTAGGTCGGAACGGCCCAAGTGTTGTATATAGGCAGAATCGCCTCTCCGTGGGAAGTAACAAACTGCACGTATCTCGACCCCAATAGAACTTTGCGCAGAGTTACGGGAGTTGGACCGTTTGCAGCATATTGATTCAAGTGCTTCACAAATGACGGGCGCGTGCGGGATGAGGATCCGTATTGTGGCCTAGCTCAGCGCTCAGATGGCGTAGTAAGGAGCGACCCGGACTCGTGAATGAAGGGTAGGGGTGGAGGGTTGGATCCCGCGGATTCCGTTTGTTTTGCACTTTTGCAATACCCATATCTTCCATGTATTTAGTGTACTATTAGTATATTTAGTGATCTTATTTTGTATTAAGCATTGTAGCTATTCTGTAGTTTGAAGCATGTGTTACATATAAATGTATGGATAACATACTATAATACCACAAGGTGAATCATATACATGAAAGACATGGGATCAGCAAAAATGTAAAACAAATGCAGTTCGCGGGGTTCAAACCCTCTATCCCTCACTCACGAGTCCGGATCGCTCCCTACCACGCCATCTGAGCGCTGCGCTAGGCCGCAATACGAACCTTCATCGTCAGTTGCGAAGAATGTGAATCAATATGCTGCAAACGATCCAATTTCCGTCGTCCCTAACTCTGCGCAGAGTTCTTCTGGGGTCGAGATACCTGCAGTTTGCTACTTCCCAGGGAGAGGCGATTCTGCCTTCTGCCCAAACACGAAACTTGGTCCGTTCCGACCTACTGTTGAAATAGTCTCCTGGTAAGAATGATCACTCAATAGCAATGTATTTTGTTATGAAGAGGTCTGCCCCGTCAATTTCACAATTTTGCGCGCCATTTTTTAAAATTTTTTAATCGTGGGTTTCTATATGATTCTAGGTTCTTGGCAAAAAGAAGAGTGCCATTGGCGTTGGACATCCTGGGCAGTCACGCAAACGTGCATATGAGCAGCGAGAGCAAACACTTGGAGTGGAGTATGAGCGTGTTGGGAAAGTGAATAAGGTTTGTGAATCTTTACTCTTACATAGAAAGCATTCAGAGTGCCAGCTCAAACGTTTTCGGCGTCAAATAGCCGCGTAAGGTCGTTTGACATGCACTGAAATATTAATGGGATGTACCTATAGCGTGTTTAGATCGTTGATCGACGAATTGGTGAAAAGAATAAGAACATCACGACTGAAGAGAAAGCATCCCTGAGGTATGTAGTGATTCGTTATTCAGTAGGGAGCTTTACCATAAATCGCCGTTCCTTAGATTCACGGCAGAGCGAGTCAAGCATCTGAAGAAAGGGAGCAAGTTTAATCTGACGGACGACAACGATGAAGGTGAAGGTATGTTTGCTTTTAATAATTCCAATGTCTTGATACAGAGCGTTACTTTCTACTTTTCGCATTGGTTATTCTTGAGAAGTTGGGGGGGGGGGGGAGGCGAAGTTGGCTGGGAGGGAGAAAAGGAGCCTTGTAACGTTGCCACATATGGCCTGTTGTGTTGTTGGCACTTAGCCAGTTTATGTCATGTTGGTATGCTGGGGCGGGATTCATCAATGAATTGCGTAACTTTAACGGAGAATTGTAAGAGAAAAGCTTAGATAACACGGCTTATCAAACGATATGGTGGGCAATAAGCCGCGCTATCTGAGCTTTTCGCTTACGATTCTCCATTAAATTTACGTAAATCGTTGATGAATCCGGCCCCTGGTCTTCTGACATTTTCTACCGGACGTGTTTAACCATGGATAACCACTATTTCTACAGGACGTGTTTAACCATGGATAACCACTACAAGCATGGTTACCGTCTCTCCTCTCTCCTCCCCTTGTGCCGCTAAGTACCTTAATTAAAGTGCGTCTCCAATGTACTCCGTCGTACTTTGCAGTATAATTGATGATGTAGATGCGTGGTAGAGGAACTGGAGGAGGCGCCAGCTGACGCGAGCAACCTGAGTCGATGCTTTTGGTCTGAATCCAGCTCGAGTCACCATAACCTCCATTGCAGTTCCTCCGGTGAATTAGTACCAGACATATCTGGGAGACATAGAGCACTGACTTTTCTCTCGTAAGAGCACTGCAATTAGGTCAAGTACACATTCAGATTGGCTCCAGAATGTGCATTAGAAGTAGAATGCGCGGCGCATCGTAAAATGGGAACTGGCTAACGCCCTCCTTAATAATTCTAATGGTTTCTGTAGCTAGAAATAATGCGGCAGTTTCTTAAAGGAGGTTTCTTCTATCGTGTAATTCTATCCACTAGAAGGCGAACTCTTCTTTTATCGCACGATTTTACTCCCTGTTCAAAAATTAAAATAACACTTTCACTTTTCGCGTTGTCAGTTTCATGCTGTTTGCCGTGTTCTCACGGTATTCGAATGATTCTCGTGTTTCTTTTTTTATGTGAAAATTTTCAGAGCTGCTTACTCATGGTGGCAGGGCCTTGACCGATATCCAGAAGTACGATAAACTAATAGGCTCCGATGATGACGATGATGATCCAGGAACTATCGGGGCTGATGTGGTACGCTTACATAGTTCTGTGCTTAGCATTCAGATACTCTCCAACAATCTCGAATTATGAAATGTTGAAAAATTGCAGTTGAGCCAATGCTTACCATCTTTTCGAGATTAGCTCGAGAAAAATAGGAAAACTCAACTTCAGTTAAAGTTAAAATGTCGTTTTCTCCGCATCATCGGGTGCTGAATACCTTGTTTTTCACGTCAAATTGGACACTTTTCAAAGCCAAATTGAACAACTTTGAAGACAAACTGTGCACCTTCCAATTCGAAGCGAATGTCTTCCAAATTAGACTAGGCACGCTCTAGAAATCACGTAATAGATTTTCAGTTGAAACTGTTCTGCTGTGAATTTCTTTACAAGTTGATAATTCGTCTGTCCCAACAGAAGTAAATGTCGTTTTGAATTTAAGTAGAATTTTTAAATATTTTTTTAGCTACAAGTATGGTTTAGTTACATTCTGAAGTGAAGAGCAGCGGTTTCTCGTCATAACGCAAGGAATTCTACTACGAACTCGTCTTGACTCACATTTTGATCTCCATTTGATTGACAGCGACGATTATATTCGCCTACATGCGCAATATTTAACGGCTCAGTAAAAACAAGCGCATGAACACGCGTATTTCTAGTATTTCAAGTAAACGAGACTTGTGCTATCAACCTTATAAACGAAGTAAATCACTGGGTAAATGCACGACACGATCTGTTTCTACGACACAATGAAATTTGCTAACTTTTTGCGCCGTTAAATAACTTTCAAGCAATTCTCCCGTTTCTAAAAAATTACCAATTTTGGAGTTGAAAACGCCATATTCACAATTTTCGGGCGCGTGGTTGTACAGTCGGAGGAAGCGACGACTGTAGTGTTCACGCGAATGATGGGCTCTTGGTTCGCATCCCGTCCAGGCCCACCAAGCCGTCCATCCCTCGGGTGAATGTATTGGTACCAGACTTATCTGTGAAGGATAAAACACTGCCTTGTTCATTGGTTGGCAGCCGCATGTCATTGTATAGGCCGAATATGCATTCAAATTGGTTGCACAATATTCCGCAGATCTAGAATGCGTGGTGCGTCCTAAAAGATTTTCACTAATGCTGACCTTTGTTCTTTACTTTTCCTGAACATGTGACTTATATATTTTCAGATAATCTCATGGTAATTCTTTCAAATTGAAAATTTATTTCCCCACTCTTGGAGAGTGTCTAGTTTAACGTGGAAACCGTACGTTTTAACACTTGGAGTTTACGTTTGGTTTCAGAGCTGTGCAGTTTGCCTTGAAGTGGACAGTTTGACCTAAAAATTGTCAGTTTTATTGCATTGTATACTTACCTTATATAAGTGAAAGGTTGTGTCTTACAGCACATTAAAAGAAGAAGATTTGTAAGTTAAAGTTATTATTTTCTTGCTACGCCTTGCCTCCGCACACTCTACGATGTTTATCGACTTTATTTACCCCGAGAAAGATCCCGAATGCGTATGTTTAGGTGAAAGCTGCACATTTTGGTGGTGGCGATTTGGATGCTTCGAAGAAGCCTGAAGAGAAACTCAGCCGAAAAGATGTGATTGCAGAGCTTATCGCTAAAACTCGACATGCACGCGAGGAAAAACACGTTGCAAAAGATGAAATGGTGAGTTTGATCTTCATATGAGCTTCAGTTATCCACTTGCTACTTCATGATCGGTGCTATGTCAAGGAAACCGCCACAGAAGAGCTGGACGCGAAGTATCACAAGCTGCTAGACAGAGTGAAGAACGTCTTCCGACCCCCGGGAACCTCCAAGGCTGAGAGATCGGAGAAAGATGACTACGATAAGCTGGTGAGTCCATGACGCAGTTCTTCTAGAAGACTTAAATTACCAGGTAGTTGCAAGACAAAAGAAGCGAATCAAACACAAAAAGAGTGTTCACTCACTGCTAGAAAATCGCCAGTTTCTTCTCGTAGGCTAGTTCTGTTCCTTATCATTCTGAAATAATTTGCTTCCGTTGCATACTGAGCTGCGCGAGGTTTTCGGGTGGATCTTTATCCGACATGGCCGGACGTTTAACCTTCTCGTTGCCTTCAAAGACCCGAGTGGAGGAAACGAAGTTCTACTTGCGCTCTATTCCACAAAACACAGTTACTTCCCCTATTACCTCCACTATCATTTGCGACTTCCTTCAACCAACACACCAGGGCTAGGATTCATCAACCGCTTACCACCCTCTAACAGTGAAAGTACCGCCAAATCCCCGGGTGTGACATTCATTCAGCATCACCTTTGGCGGTATTTTCACTGTTAAAGGGCTGTAAGCGGTTGATGAATCTGGTCCCAGGAGGTTAATGGAGGAAACGAAGTGACCAAATGGATCCACCATAAGAGCCGATTCACCTTCACCAGTAAAAGCGAAGAGACTGCACTGCGCACACCGCCCGCTCTGTTATAATAAGACACTAAAAGCAGAAAGACACCGATTTTGATTGTTCATCGCTGAATTTCCTTCTATTACGAGTGGTACTTTGACGTTTGTGTCTCATTGTGAGCTGTAAACGGGCCGGTTGGCGATCCTCACTGTGCTCCTGTCGCCTATATGGATCTTATAACATGTGCGGATCAACGCTCTGTTGGATCTGGTGAGCTCGTTTTCATTAGAGGTGTTTTTGCGCAGGTCGAAAATGCCTGTACAGTGAAGGCCTTTTGTAGAGTAGAGCGTAAAGTAAGATAGTGCACCACCTTCAGGCCTTTGAAGGCGATGAGAAGTCGAATGGTTAGGCCTTGTTGGATGATATATGTGAAAACCTAGTGTGGCGAGTATATTGACTAACAAAAACTTACAATGCTGAAGTGTAAAGGAGAGCCGAGAAAGAAAGCTGGAGTTTACTTCCATTTTTTGCTGTTGTCAAAGAGACAAAATGAAGTGCAACTCACCTTCTCCCACTACACCATGATAGTAGATTCGTGATTTTATTTTATTTTCGAACCTAGCAATGAGCTTCCAAACTGAAATACGAAGTTCTTTGTCGTGTATGAGGAACATGAAACTAGACGTGGTTATTTGGGCTCAGAGTTCGTAAACTTTGGTTTTTTTAAATGAAGTTGTAATAAAAGTATTTTTTTAAAGGCGTAAAATGAAAAATGCGCAAACTTGATAGAGTTCTTTTTTTAATCTTTGATTTTCAAGGATCCTTCACATCTTGAGAGCCTAAGATTCTGCTGTTTAGATGTTTGGACGCTAACACACCCGTCTTTAGTAAGTATAAGCTATAAAGACTGTTAAAATAATAAGTTGAAGTTTAGCACGAGGTATCTTAGCATCGTTCCTCACTATTGATGTTGTACTTGCTCTTCAGTAGAGGCATAACTGCACAGTAGCTAGCTCTGGACTTTCGTTTGCGTGGGATTTGGATTCATTGGTGTGTTTTCAGGCCATAAGTCTCAAAATCGATGCGGATTCTCGAGCTACTCCAGCTGAGCGCACGAAAACCGCGGAGGAATTAGCTATGGAGGAGCGTCTCCGCCTGGAGGAATTGGAATCACTTAGGATTGCGAGGATGAACGCTGAGGTAATGTGTCTTTACTATCAATGGCATTGTTCCGATTCTTATGCGGTCTTACCTATTATATAACTCAAAACTCGGCAGCGGCTGAGGTCACGCAGCGGCATCCTTATGAGTCATCAAACATCCTATCCTGCATCGAAATTGTGTCCGTCTATAATGTCGCTCCTTTCGATGTTGTGCTAAGGCGAACAAGCCTTCGTGCTTGATATTAATGCGGAAATTTTCTCATCGACAACTGTGGAAGTAAGGGAAAAATCGTAAAGTCAGTGGGGACTTTTTCATCTGTCCCTTATGTACGGGAAGAGCAATACAGTGGAGGGGTGAGATCACATCTTTTCACATATGAGAGCGCTGTTTTACGACTGCGATAATCTCGCTTAGATTTCGCCTTTAAACCCTCTTGCTGTGATGCCATTTGATTTTTTCAACTCATTCTTCGGCCTGTCCCAAGGCTTAAAGCGAGGATGTGGTTGGTGAGGTCATAACCATCAATGTCGGCTAAACTTTCTGCATGGGAGTTGATTGAGGTCCTCGTCACGAGCATGGCATCCGATTTTGATTTACCTTAGCGAAAATCGAAATTTTTATCACTTCACCTTCAATGAGCTCGAAAAAAAGCATATGATAATTGTTGCCAGGCGTTTTTTTTTTCTTCAAAAATGTGTTGGAAATTAGGATAAAGGTATTACCAAGGATAAACCACAAATTGCACACCAGCATTGATGGGGAACAAACCCACTACTATCTTCCTGTAAAGCGATAACACTACCACAGCGCCGCCGTCGCACCTAGCGATGCCGCTAATGGCTAAACGCTCCGCCGCCCATCGCTCCATCAGCGCCCGCGACATGCAGTCGACAACGCGAAATTCACCGCTCAGTGCCTGCTTAGGAGATCCATTTAGCAAATTTGGTCTTTCTACTCAACGTTTCAAACTCTTCTATATGACATAAGTCTCTGTCCGAAGTTCCATGGGAAGCCTAAGGTATTCTCTGGTAAGAAATGTGCAAAAAGGCAAGGTTCAAGGGGTATTTTTGGATTTGCATTCAGGAGCCGGATTCGTCAACGACTTACAGCAATTTAACAGAGAAAATACAGCCGGAATCCCTGATAGCGCGGCGAAATGGTTCACCATATCGCTTGATAAGCCACGCTATCAAGGATTTCGGCTGTATTTTCTCTGTAAAGTTCCTGTAAGTCGTTGATGAATCCGAATCCAGATGCCTTTTAGGCTAATGTGCTTCCGCTACCTCACTGAAGCTTCTGTTTACAATTCCGTTAGCATTGTGACATGTCCTCAGTAGGGGTATTGATTGTCGGGGCGACTCTAGTTTGCGGGAGGGTAGCCGCATTCAGGGCAATTGCTTCCATCTCCTTGGTCTCACCACTGCTTCTCTCCAAACTGCCCCTCATACCGTGGAGCAGCAGTTGCGCAGATGATTCAGGGTAAGGGGTGGTGGGTCAAACCACCATTTTCTCCCCGTACTAGGATTTCACCTCATTATCGTATTGATGTAGCTGTGGAAGCCGTTCTAATCGTTACCTTTAGTAGCTTTTCATAGTAGTGATTGATTTCGCCCATGTCCTACATTGATTGTGTTCCTGTTTGACTACGTTTTAGTACCTACTACACCAGCTATGAGACCTATTTAGAAGAATAAGCAAGGACACCGATCCATCGATGCGGATTGCTTGGACGAAACGCAGAAGAAGAAGCCGAAGAAGCAAGGATTCGAAGTTCGATTTAGCTCAGATGGGCAGTTACTGAATGCGGATAAAATCGAACCTGTAACGAAGAAGAAAGTAGCAATAGATTCCGATGAAGAACTCACGGATGAAGAACTGGAGGACGAGAATGAAGAGGAGTTGGATGACCTCATTGGGGAGCACGACGGTACGTAGTTTGCTTAAATTTGCGTCTTTTTCAATGATCTCAGTTTGTTAAGCTGGAGAAGAGTCAAATGCAGTAACAGAGAGCGACGATGAGAATGAAGATGATGACGAAGAAGAGGATGAAGGTGGCGACGGAAATGAACAGCAGTCGGATGACGATGATCAAGAAGGTGATGATGACGATATGAACGACGAGGAGGATGCTGCAGAAGAACAGGAGCCAGTCCCGGCTAAAAAACTGAAGAGTTCTACTCATGGAGGTAAAGTAGATGTGTTTCTGTTGCATTTCCTTCTAACATAACGCAATCGTCTGGTGGCGCTGTCGGGTGAGGCGTGATTGTCGAGCGCCCCCGAACTGACAAAGGAAGGATACTAGATGACCATGGGACTTTTAGCAACTATTCATGATAAATAGTATCTTCGTGCCGGTATGAAAGTTGTCAGTATGAAGACGAGTCCTTTCTGGTGACCTTTTCTGTTGCGAGTTAACAGAGAGCTTTGGTTGATCGTGGCAGATCTTTTTTAGGAAGTGCAAAAGTCCTGCACAACAGGGGAGTCGAACCATAAGCCACCCCGTCTCACCACGGCGCTTTTCTACCCCTGCGCCACGACTGCTTGGCAAGCAGCGCAGCTTCAACCCTACTTGACCTCGCTCTCTTGTGATTGGCCCGCTCTGCGCAGACCTAGAGGGCAAAGGAACCTGTTTGAAAATGGTCCATAACTCCGTTCATAGATGCTCACCGCAGAAGCGGAACACATATTTGGAATCAGCGTTTGAAGCCGCATCCAGTGGTATACGTCTCATCTCAAAGTCCCATGTTCACCTAGTATCCTTCCCTTGTGAGTTTCTTGTTTGGGTTCCCGCCTGGGCAAACAGGATCTCTATGAGGTCGGCGAATTGCTACAGGACTTGTTTGGGAAGAATTCGACACTTTCTTCTTTACCAATTGGCCTTCGCAAGTTAGCGCATACCGAACAGAGATTCATTGACCTCGCCTTTTATCCTTATTCTCTAACACTGCGTAACCACTCCCAGTTGGACAAACCAATCTTTCTGCTTTCAGCCGATGATGATCTGGAGGTGCCTTTCGTCTTCGAAATGCCGAAGAAGTACGAACAACTGGTCGACCTTTTGACGAAATATCGACCTCAGAAGACTGACGTTGTCTTACAGAGGTAGGTTCCCCTGCCCACAATGTATTTGGAGGCAAGATCATCTCGAATGCATCGTGTTTCAGGCTGATAAAGTGCTATCATCCAAGTCTAGCTGAAGGCAACAAGAAGCTCCTTTCCAAGCTATTCCTCTACCTACTAAGATTCTACGATGAGACGTCAAACTCACCAGTTTCTAGCGATTCGTTAGTGATTCTGGGGTCATTAACCAAGTCACTATATGTCCTGATGAAGGTAGGAGAAGGCGTAGTTTTCCGACCGAGCCTAGGACTGAACACGTTTAAAAGTGAAATATTTCAGTTTGATGTAGAGTTCAGTGTGAGGTGTGTTCGGGCCTTAATTCGCCAGAATTGGAAAAAGAGAATGAGCAAGCCAAAGCTTCCGACGTCTTTCTCAACTGTGACGTTATTACGGTTAGTTTAGGCCTAAAGCACTCCAACATCGGAATCTAGTTTCCACGAAGCTTAACCGAAACTCCTTGCAGGCTAATAGCTGCCTTGTTCCCTGTCAGTGATAACTGGCATCCGGTCTGTTCCCCCGCTATGGCACTAGCAGCCGTGACACTGGCTAAGGGCAGAGTGTCCAGTTTAAGTATTCTGGCAAGGCAGATACTCCTAGCCACTGTGGTCAGCGATTTTGTGGAGGAGAGCAGACGGTAACGATTGTTAGCACCGGAGTCATAGTGGCAGGGTTCTAGTAAGTCTTTCAGGTACGTGCCTGAGGCGATCGCTTTCTGTCAGGGTGCGCTGCTGATGGCTGTAGAGAATGAGGAGAGCGAGAGCCCTCCAACGACAGCGTTTCCGGTTTCGTTACCGCATAGAAGAATGCTCTACATAACGGAAGTTAGAAGTTGTGCAGGTTTTCAATAGCTTTCGGTCCAGCAAGATGTGCTTATTGCGTTTTTTACTGTAGACCTTTTTTTGCTCGGCAACGGCGGTAAGACTGAAACCTTATTCGTTTGGGAACATACGAATAGGACGGCCAGTAGGCTTTGCAAAAAACATTCAATATGGATTAATCAACTGACCGTGATGGGTATTATCGATTGTTGTCCCAATTCCATCTGCTAAGGTTGAAAGTCGCACGCATGTGGGGCAATGAAATCGACGAAATGAAGTTCCATCCAGCAGGCTGTTCGGGCTTTTGTCCTTCTGACTGCTCATTTATTACACACCATTCACATTTGAATTGGACACTTTTCAAGCCAAATTAAACACTCTTCTAAGCTGGTCTCAAGACTTTTAAGATCAAAGCGAATTCTTCCAAATCGACATTACCTTCAGGCAGGCTAAACTGCATACTCAATAAGATGGTTAGAAATTTTTCGTCCAATGAAAATTTGGTATCACTTTCTTTGAATTTTTTTAGTTCACGTGTATCAATAAGTCTAATATTTATTTAACCTTTCCTACATGGAGGGACAGGCGTTGGAAGCATTCGTTCATAACTTGTATTCCCAAAAAGCCTCCCTACAGCTCCCCTCAAAATTATCGACCGGTTAGTATCACGTCTATTTTCTGTAGGGTATTCGAGAAAATTCTTAAGAAGCGTCTTCTGCAGCACCTAGACAAACATAGAATAATTTCTGACTGTCAACACGGTTTCTCCAGAGGCAAGTCCACTGAAACGGCACTGCTTTCTGCGCTTAATGATTGGACCAGAGCTGTCGATGCTAAGGCGCAAGTTCATGCTGTATATTTTGATTTTGCTAAAGCCTTCGATAAAGTTCCTCACGCCGGTCTTATAGGCAAGCTGAAACAAATTGGTATTCATCATAGGATAATCTTATGGATTCAAGATTTTTTGTGCAATCACACGTACCAAGTGCGGTTGGGGCAGACTCTGTCTAAGGTATACCCTGCTCCCAGTGGTGTCCCCCAAGGAGGGGTGCTATCCCCTCTACTGTTTCTCATCTATACACAGGATCTCCCTTTCGAGCTTTTGTCCAATGGAGTCTCTGTTCAAATGTATGCTGATGATTTAAAGATTTATAGAGTTATTGAGAAGCAGGAGGATCGCGAGGTACTGCAAGCAGCTATTGATCTCGTTAACAACTGGTCGATTGTGCATGGTCTCCCTCTAGCCCCTAATAAGTCCAACGTTTTAAGCATAGGTAACTCCCGTTTTAGTCCTAATTATAAAATTGGTGAGGTCGGACTTAAAGTAGTTAAGAATGTTCGTGACCTGGGATTCATCATTTCTGATAACTTGCCGTTCTCCTCTCATTGCAAAAACATCGTTGGTAAAGCTAACGCTCGGATATATAATCTTTTCAAAGCACTAAGGAGTAATGATGTCCATACCTTAATAAGGGAGTATAAAACGTACGTCCGTCCTGTTGTGGAGTCCGGTACTACGGTGTTTAACTCCCTGTCCAAGAAGGATACCCTCTTATTGGAAAGCGTTCAAAATAACTTTACAAGAAAGTTGGCTATCCGTTGCCTCAATATGGACTATAGATCTATGCCTGGAGGGGCAGAACGTTGCAAGTTGTTTAATCTTATTAGCCTTGAGAGTAGGAGAGGCATTCACGACGTCGTAATGGCATATAAGATCATGAGCGGTTTAGTGCAGTTGAATCCCAATGATTTTTTTGTTGTAACTAATTCCTCGGTCACTCGTGGTGGCTCTACTAAACTTAGACGTTCATTTGCTAGGACATGTACCAGGTCTCGGTTCTTCACCAACAGAGTCCTACCCACCTTCAATCGGTTGGTGGCCAAGGGTCTTCTTAGCATGAAACCAGCTACGGCAAAGAGATATTCCAGCGCTGTCCTGGCTAGTTCTACTTCGGATCTGGGAAGGAAGTGACAGTTTCTTTTGTGTTTGGTTCTCTATTGTTCTACTTGATGTCTAGTTCTCTTTTCTCCTTTTTTTCGGTTCCTGTTTGACTCGTTTTAGAATTTTACATTTTAGCATTTTATAACCTTTGAATGGTTTTTTGCACTGGTGCGTTTTGTGTTTCAATGGTCCTGCATTGTGTTAACACACGGTGGCAACACTCGTGTTGAAATAAAGTAAAGTAAATTTTTTAGTTCACATTGATCAATAAGTCTAATAATTTTATAAAATTTTCTTTATGAGAAAAGTAATAAGTTAAAATTTGACTTAAAGCACAGCAAAGTAGTAAGCATGTAGTGCATTGAAAGATTAGATCGCACCATACACTCAAAAAGTTCGCCGCAAGTTTTATTTGATTGATAGTGTAAATGCCGCTTACATGAACCTTCAAAAGGAGGCTATGTGTGTTCTTAAGAGTTTGTTTTTGTTGTATCGTTAACAGGTGTCAAACTCCATACAAACAGAAATTCTGCTATCAAAAAGATCATGGCGCACTCTTTCTTGGCACTAAAAATGACCGTTTTCCTGCTCTTCAAAACTAGTTTTAAACCGTTATTTTTCCTGAAAAAAAATTTCAAACAATGTGTTTATCTATTCGGTAGATGAATTAAATCTTGAAAGAAAGTTTTACTGAATTTTCCCTAAACAAAAAAAATTATTCTAACCTTTTTGGAGAGTCTCTAGTTTAATGTAGAAGAAGCTCATTTCAATTTGGAAGAGTTCGCTTTGATTTCAGAAGTCTTAGGCCAGCATAGAAGAGTGTCCAATTTGATTTGAAAAGTGTCCAATTCGACGTGAAAATGGTATATAAAGGCAACACATTAAACTATGCCGACTTTGTTTGAAATTTCTTATCCTGAAGGCACTCTGTATGGAGTACCAGTTTAGCAAGTGTTGCTCCTTTTTCTTCTCCTTCTGTGATAGGTCAATAGTCGACTGGAGTTTCTTTGTGTCCGATTTCTCACATGAGGAAAGCAATTGGGTCAGTTTCTTCATCTAAAAGGAAGGATAGAAATGTCTCTGGTGTTTCTTGAATCATACGACTGATGTTGCTTATTTTTTCCGTCATTTCTCGCTTAAGACTGTAAAGAGTAAAGGACGATGTTAAATCACTCTCAGTTGGATGAATCACGCATTCTACTTCTACGGGACATCGCTACCATGTGCCTTCTGTTCTTATATATTTCATTCTTGCAGACGAACAAATTGAATTGCATTCGTTTTTTTTTTCAAGTACAGAATTCAACTTTCCCACAGCTTTCTGGTCCTTCTTGCTTCAAAAATTCTTCTGAAAACCAACAATAAATAAAGGGTGCAGTTGTGGGATTTTTAGATAGTACAGTGCTGTAGCTAGGCTAAAATGTTGGAGCAAAAAGTAGGTTTTGTTCGCGGTAGAGCTTAGCTTCATTCTGTAATTTCCTACCAAAGAGATGTGTTCTAAAAATAAAATTTTTTAGCATTCATTTTTTGAAGCGGAAACACATGCTACTGTGGATTTAAATCAGAGCTAGTAATATGTATGATTATCTTCAGGATCTTCCTAAAGATGCGAAAGTGAAACCGCTGGAATTGTCGCTGGTGTTTGATGAAGACGAGAAGTAAGTGTTCATTAGTTGATGCTGATTGCAACCAAAAGAACATTCCAAAACATCGCTCGTGTGTAGTTCAAAAACTTCAAAGCTGTGTAACTAAGAACACCCAGTCTCCCATATAAGCAGGGATGTGCAGAATTTCCGTTTCCGTGTTCCGAATTCCGGTTTCTGGCTATTTTGAGCTCTTCCGTTCCGTTCCGTGTTCCATCTGTTTTTGGACCGGAACGCGGTAACGAAAATGGGCACAGTTCAACACTGGTTTTCTGTTGAACACAATCAGCTTATCAAGTAAAAAGGCTTCGTCTTCATATAGTTGTGAGAGAAACTCTGTTTGACAACTCTAGTAATAATATTCTTGAAATTGGGTAGACTCTCAAAAGAAAGTACGCAAAAATGGCAACGTCTGAGTGCAGGGCAAAATTAGTGTGCCAGCAAAGGCTATGTATACATCGTATGCTAAGAAAATGCAGATGCACTTTTGGAGAAATGGTGAATATGTGTCGTTTCCGTTCCCGCGTTTCGTACTCCGGTTTCCGGCCATTTTGGGCGTTTTCGTTCCGGCTTTCGTCTTCACCTTTTTCTAGAAAAATTTCCGCACATCCCTGCATATAAGACATTAAAAGCGTTTGTGCTTGCGAGACTTTTTACTATACTTCGAGTACAATTGTATGAAAGAATAAAATGATAGGTGTCGAGTTAATCAATGCCTTTGTGTGGCAGCGCCATGCATCCTACTTCCGCAGGATGTCGTGGACACGTTTTCATTGGTCTGCGTAGTTACTTGTGACCAGTCAGTAATCAAATCAGTGTGTTGCTTTGAAGACAAGTCTGGCACCGATTTGACCCCTGGAGGTGTACATCTTGAATGATTCCATCGAGATCCGGCTCATGCTTCGATTCGCGGTGCAAGTGACGGCCGACGACTCTGACTCTGCTATACGCGCCTTCCTATAAAATATACAAATCATTTTTTGTTTCTTAATTGAGCTTTCTTTGTGTGAAATGCGAGGGAGTGCGGTAGCTTACGGTAGTTACGGGTGACTAAGGTAATGGTCACCGATTTCGCCCAAACTCCAGCGTGAAACGAAAAACGGATGTCAGATTCGTTACCAGCACTCCCCCAGGCGAAGCTTGGGCAAAATCGCTGATTATGACCTCGGCAGCCTTAGTTACGCGTAGCTCCGTAACCTACCGTAATCGGACGAATTTTCAACAACGGATGTCAGATAGATTCGTGATCAGCACCCCAAATAACCCCTAGGCGAAGTTTGGGCGAAAAAAATGTCGATTTCTCCTCGACTTTTGGAGTCTCGGATGTACAGTAGTGCCCAGGTCTCTTTTCTAGTAAACGTAGGAATCCGCTTGCTGCAGAGTTGCTCCAAACCGCTTGTCAATAAGGCCCTATAGCATGCTGTAAAGGAAGTAAAGCATACTTTTATAGATCTCTGGAAGCGAACGATGTTACTCGGTGTCGTGTGTTGCGAGCACTTGTAGCTGTTGTTCAGAAATACCGTATTCTTTATGCTGCGCATGAGCATACGTTTGCGGCCACGTTTTCGTAAGTCTCTAAATCATCCACATTTTGTGCGCACAACTTCATTTCAACTATTTTCAGACCATTTGTTGCCCTGCTCAAAAGGCTACCAGTCAGTCGACTGCCTTCAGTGTTAGCAGAAGAAGTTGAGGCCCTCACCTGCTCAATGGAAGCTGAGTGTAAACTGCGATCGAAGCTAACCCAGATGAGCAGAGTGGTCACGGAGAAGAGGTATGTTTTGAGAAACATCATCTAAAAGGCAGCAGATGCCAATAGAAGCCACTTCAGCATGATGAAGATGCTGGAGCCGCGATTCGAGGAGAATTTCGACCCCGAGAGACCCCGTCTAAGCCGCGATCAACGACGCCAGGGAGCTCACGCAGAGAAGGAGAAACTTCGCCACATGGTGAAGAAAGAGACCCGTGGTGCGATCAAGGAGCTTCGAAAGGATGCCACATTCCTGATGAGGTAGGTTCTTTCGCTTTTTCAAGCTTCCGCCACTGACAGAGACCGAATCAATCGATTTCAGGAAGCAGAGGAAGGAAGTCGCCGCCAAGGATAGGGATCGACGTGAGAAGATGAAGCGACTGATGGGTGGGCTTCAGTCACAGCAGGGAGAATGGAACAAGGAGCTGCGGGAGAGCGGGAAGAAGGACAAAAGGAAGTAGGGCGTTCGTAGAGGTTGACTGAACTATGTCGCTCTCCCAACTGAGCTCTGCCATTAGGTAAGGCAATGCTCAACTGTGTAAGGCATTCACTTTCTTTTGATGCTCGCTAGAACTTGCTCTACTGCTAAGACGTAGAGCTAAGCCACATGAGTGGTCATTTTGCAGCTTCATCGGATGTTCACCCTTGAAGTTAACTTCCACGAGCGAGTTTCCTTACTAATCTCTCACTCTTAACAATAAGCCTGAGCGCTAGTCCTTAGTTGGAGACAGCTGTACGACCTAGAACTCATCCTTAGTGGTTCGTGCTCCTATCAGCTGTGTTATTGCGATGGTCCCAGATTTTTGTTGTTGTTAGTTGTTAAAATCGCAGTTGTTGTCTGTTTTGTCAGAATGTTTTGTTGGCTGCCTTTTGGCATGATTGTACTCATTATTGACTTCGGTGTAGAGGTCTACATTTGCAGTTTGCCATATTGTATTAGATTTTTTGCACAGTTGTAATTCATTGTTTTAGACGTTACTTTATTACTGTCTACTATTTGTTTGTTAGACTATGTTCTACATGGAGGTCAGATATAAAGTAAAGTGTTAAATTGGTGATTAATTGTTAGCTGTTAGCTCTGTTAGCTCGACAGCGTGGTCAGAGCATACGATAGTTATCTGATATGAGCTGGAACTGCTTGAAGCTTCTCGGAACTACGTTTTATATGAGTATTTCAGCCCTATCTTGGGTAAGCCTCGTGTGCTCTACCAGCCTGTTACGCCTGAACCATGGCCAATGCAGAGATTGAATGCATCGTTCGCGATACACGCGAATTGATGAGTCAGATTGCCAGCGGTGAGTACGCATCATATCATTTTGTTGAGGAAAAAATTACCAGAACTCTTATTTAAAAAAACGCCTGTAGCGGTAGAAGCTCAAGCTACTTACCGAATAGCGGTGATGAATATTTTTTTATTATGACTAGGTACAATTTAATAGAGCAATGACAACAGTGTAGAGGCTCGGCATCACTATGTCTACCAGGTTTGAAGTGGGCCCCCTTGCAGCGAATACAGAGATCCAAACGCTTGGTGAAGTTTCGGTGATGGGCCACAAGTCATCTGGAGACAGCTGGTTCCAATACCAGGGCAGAAATTGCTTCAGGAACTGCAGCCTATGATGACAGTGTGGTGCAGACCAAGTCCTCCTTGATGGATCACACGCTGTAATCCATCGGATTCAGATCCGTTGAGGTTGGTGGCTATTCCTCAGACGTGATGAAGTCCGGGAAATTGCCGTTGCACTACACCTGGCAGGGCTGTCTTGTTGAAACCAGCACTGCGCATTGCCGAAGTACTGCTGGGTGCAGGAAAGTATCACATCCTCGAAGATGCCCCGTCGGTACACATCTTGATATATTCTTACTTCTTTCGTCCAAAAAATCAGGAGGGTCTTCCAGTTGGTGCAGATTCCGCTCCAAGCCATGACCAGTTGCGGATTTTGACGATGTTTGGCGATGGGAGAGGAGGCTGGAGCCTCTGTAAACCAGAGTCTGTCATTTTGCTATTGTGAGCCTGCTACACGGTGAACAACTTCTCATTCGTGAACACTATTCGCTTACACCCATGAAGTGCGGCGCGCAGCTTATGTTGGCGGTATGGACAGAGTCCTTCGCGCTTATTCTTGTACGTCAGGTGCCGAATTTTGCGGAACTTGTGGCGCATAAGACCATGTTCCTTTCTGGCCGTTCGTTGCACTTATGTGAGACTGACACCGATATCACAGGCGATATTTCTCATGGAGGCCCTCGAATTTTGAATTACTCGGTTTTCGACGATTTTTTTGGATTGGTCCCGTCCTGGATGAACGCCATCAGTCCATGAATCGAAAAATTGCTGTGGAGACGGTCGACTGAGCGTCAACGAGCAGACGAACGATGTCGCATTGGCGCTTTCCTTGAGGGTGATGATCCAAAATTGCAGCGTGATGGGTTGTCATGTTGAGAAAAACAGTAACTCGGACAACATCGGGCTTGAAAAATTATAGCCGGGACAAAGAGCTAACCTTTGGAAAATGGAGCTATGGTCGTCATACATTCGTGTGGGAAACCGTCAAAGCTTCATCACGTTAATTTGGAACATACTCTACATAGTCTGCGTTATTGTCTAAAATATGTGCCGAACGAAGCTCCCTATACAGCTTCATTGACTTAGAATTGCTGTGCTAGTAACCCGAAAAGACGACCGTCCTCAGTTTGGAGTTGCAACTGCCATTGAATTTCTTACCCCACGATGGTACCTTAGGCACGATATGTGTAGTAATTCTGAAGCAGCAAAGTTAGGCGAATAGATAACTTCCTATCCGAGTTCGGCAATCTTCTGGCGGCTCAACTTCACGACGTGGTGAGGGGTATGGTCGTGAAGTAGACGAACCTTGTCGTGCTCGAACGTATCAGGTGAACCGCGTCGGTCAATTTTTGAAATTGGCCAGCATGCACGTAAACCATCACTGTGGTCCAGCAGAATGGAACTTAGAGAAAAGCTTTCCCCTGAAATCTGGTCAACAACCTGGTAGAGTTCTCTTCTGATCTTGGTCACCTTTGACCTCTCTTGGGGTAGCTCGTCGTGGAGGAGTCACTGACGGTGTCACTCATTCTTTGGAAAAGTCTTTCCTATGTGGTTGAAAAAGGAAGAGTACACAGGCACTGATCCTCGACGCATTGCCCGAATCACGCAGTGTAGCATATAAAGTCGAAGAGTTTTCACGGCAGCGTGTGCTTTAAAGGTGATTGATTACGGTGTTCCACTTGCATTAGTAATTCGCGAGTGGTAAACATTGGGCTTCTCTTCCAAGGCGCTTCACAGAACCTCGTCGTCTAAGCCAGTAAGGCCTCTAGAATCCGGTTGTTCTTCGAAACAAATGTTCCATTCGAAGGCGTCAGTATAAACGACGAACCGGAGAATTGTAGATGATGTGCTGTGCATGTGCAAAGCAAATGTTGGCGGTCTAAAGGCCCGTAGGAAGTCACAGTAGGTAGATCGCTGTTGGGTTTGATCGAATATGTTCGTATTTCTCACGGGCTGACAAGCACGCATTTATACCTTCCTCTAGGGAACGTTTTGGGAAACATCTACCGCATTTTGGTACAAGCTTGACCAGACGTAGCCACCAGGTTTTTACGGGAGGGAAGAGAAAGCTTTTTTTCAAAAGCTTTTTTTCAACCCAATACCACCAAATCGGTGGTTAGCCGACGTTGGAGGAAGACCACGCTGGTAAGTGTTGGGCTAAAGCTCTGACCCTTTCTTTCTTTTAACTACTGATAAGGCAGGAGCATGGGATTTATATCTGTTCAATTTATCGACAGGCTTACTGAACAGCGGAAAAAGGTCAGCACAAGGGTTAACACACTGATCTGTCAAGGCTCTTCTTTGGTGCTCAAACAGATTTTTCAGGAGAGCGTCGTGTTGATGAGATGATTCGCCGGGTGAATACCGTCAGTGAGAAAATGGCCTGCATGCGAGAATACCAGAACATTATGAACGCCGTCAACGCTTACACCATCAACGGAGCCCGACGAACTGTCCTCCTAGAGGAGTTACAACGGGAGAATCGGCAGATCTTGGCATATCATGTAAGTCACCGAAGTTCATCTTACGCGTTCAACGAGGATTTTAAAGTTCACACTGCATCCCTTCTAAGCAAACCTCAGAGCCCTTAGAGTACTTGAGTCTGAAAGTCATTTTATAGACCAGATAGTCATCCAGATGATCCCAGTATCATCCTCAAGGAGGGGTGTGGCAGGGAGAGGTGGTGTTCTGAATGGGGTTGAATAGCGTCAGTTTTCTCCGGGAGCGTGGTGGTGTAGTCGACGGAAGTGGCGACTATCGCGTGCACCTGATTCCCGGTTCTTAGGTAAGGTTCCGTCCACGTTAACCAAGTATTTCACCTCTGAATTGGTACCAGATTTACCTGGGAGGGATAAAACGCCGACTTATCTGTTGGCTGGCCACCGTAGATCTTGTATTTGGCAAATACGCATTCAAGTTGCCTCCATGACATCTGTTATATTGACAGGCAATCATCCTTATAAAGAAAAATTCCAAAATCAGGTTCAGGGCACAGATTCATGAACGTGGCCGACGGTAAATCCTACCCCGATTTACCTCGACGGCCACTTAGGCCCCGTTTATACTTCCGACCCCGAGCTACGTGACGGCATGTATAGTGGCCACATTGATCGATCGCGTCGCCCGATCAATGTGGCCACAATAGGTGGCGTCGCGTCGCTCAGCGTCGAAGTATAAACGAGGCCTTACCGGGACCTACCTCTTGTGATTCATGACGAATGGCGCTAGTAAATCACCTTCTAGGCGCCCCTGTCGAGTATTGATTTGGAGGGTGAGTTGGAAACGGGTCAGGGTCGCTGTGTTGGGTCAGTAATTAGCAGGGAAGCAAAACCCTTGTTTTGACGGTAAATGTTCCCCGACGCGCTAGCGAAGTAGCATTTACTTCGAATTTTACCGTTGATTTTCCCCGCCGGGTTTTTATAAATCGCGGGTAAGTAGGGAGTGGCAGTAGATTTTACACTTATCGGCTGTTTAGTTGTTCCCGGGCCCAGATCTCTGTTAAGGGTAAATTTCTCCATTGTTTATCCAAATTTCTCCAACTGTACCAATTTTCTATCATGGCTTTGCAGATGGAAAGCTGTGTGAGGCACTAAACATTACAAATGTGACCGGACTGTAAGAGAGGTATCCAAATTTAGGAGGAGAATCGTAATCTTCGAGAAGCTATTGACGAGTCCATGGAGACCCTTGGTGCGGTGATGGCGCGTCATCGCATGGTGATGGCAAGGATGGGCAGGTGAGTGTAACTGTCACGTTATTAAGGTATCTCTAATTAATAATAAATGAGTAAAGCCATATAATTGTGATAGTTTAATTATGAAAGTATGAAAAACAAAGAATTAGTTTGGTTTTCGTTTCGCACGGGCCCTTAGACGAAAACCAAACAGACAGATTATCCTTCCCCCTGTGCTCGTCAGTAAGGGAGGGGAAGGAAGAAGGAGTTGCTGCTGTAAACTAACCTGAGCTCCTCCTGTTGACGTTGGACTTGGCGAACAACAATGAATGTAAAGAAGTTTAAGATGTTATAGAATTAAATCCAGAAAGATACCACCAGAAATGAATAAACCTTGAATGAAAGGCATTACGGAGATGTAGGAGGGGTAGCAGTAAAGTAGAATAGATACAACAACTCGCAGCAGTGGCACGGAGAGCGCAACGTGGCTCAACGAGAAGATCCACCAAGGGGAAGGGAGTAGGTTAGTAGAAAAGGGGAAAATGTTTGTTAGGGAAGGGGTTAGTTAAGGTGAAGGAGGAAATAATGGGGAGGTAGACCTCCACGCCGAACCACCAAACGCCCTCCAATCCACCACCACGAGCACAACAAGTTAGGGAGTATGTTTTTTAATTTATGCTCTAGGATATAAATTGTGATAAAATTAATGAACCGTTGAAAACAACACTAATCAAAGCATTTACATAACGACTTATTTATTTGAATTTTAGAGTGACCTAGATCGTATTTATATTGGATATATTTATTTTTATGAATACATTTAAATAACGAGGAATTGAAAAAGTTACTGTCATAACCTGACTCGGACAGTTGCCTTTTAGTATGTAAAAGCCTAGTTACAAAATCATCTTTAAAGCTACAAGTGCGTGCAATTCTTAGAATTTCTGCATAGATCGTGGCTTTTTTAATATTAGCTGACAGATTGGTATCGAAATGAGGAAATCTTTTGATACTGAAATTAAAGGAATCTGTCTTGTTATAAAGCTTAGTGGTTAATCGATTGCCTGAGATCTTTATTTCCATATCTAAATAGTTGCACGAGTAGTGGTCATGAGTAATATCCAGGTTTAAGACATTATTATAGACGCTGATAAGTGTGTTGTGAATATCATTAGTGCTTCTGTTATGGACAACTAAAATGTCGTCCATGTATCGGAACGGAATGAACAGATAGAGATTAGGATGGGTAATAGAGTAAACATATTCAAAATATGTGAGAGTTAGATCAGCCATAAGTGGACTTGCATTACTACCCTGTGGTACTCCCACTTTTTGAATAAACAAATGGTCAGAGAATTTACAGTAGCTGTTACTAAGAAGGTAATCTATAAAATAAATTATATCGTGTATAGTGTAATATTTATAGTTTTTATTTCCTATAGAGTTACTGTAGAAAGTTTTATTATAACCATTATAGGCAATGAAGTTTTTGTTAGCATTTTTAAAACAAATTTTGAGTATCTCTCTTATATTTTTGAGAATATTGCAGTGGGGTAAATTAGTAAACATATTGGTGAAATCCGCTGAGAAAACTTTTAGATTGTGGCCACGTATATTTTGTAGCCGTTCGCTTATATTAATGTTTTGAATAGACCAATATCCTATAAATGTTCTATTTCTGGTTCTAATGGCGTCCACGTAGTTATTAAAATGATTCCTTATAAACTTTAGAATATTAGCTAGAAAGACGGAGAGGGGTTTGAGGCTGCTATCAGCCGCACCAGTTATGAACCGGAATTTAACTGGTGTTTTGTGTAGTTTAGGTATACCATAAACTATTGGAATATTACTTCGCGGCAACAATTGTAGTTCATTGACAGTATTGAATTTCATGTGTTTTTGAATAATTTCTGCCGTAGTGTTGGAGTCTACTAAGGTGTATATGTTGTTTGTAGAAGAAGACAAAATAGTTTTATTAACCATATTAAATCCCATTTCTTTCATAAGATAAAACTTTTTACATACAATACCATAATTATTAGAAGCCTTGTCTAAGGGGCAAAAAACCCAGATATTTTGAAGGTTTCTAATTTCCCGAAATGTTTTATTGTCTACGCTATCGTTTGTTTGGTAAATGCATTTGTAAAGTAAAGGCTTGATTTTGTATTTAAAGTTTCTTTCTAATATGGAACGAACCAGATTGCTAGCATTGTTTTTTAATTTGTATTTATTTTTTATTACTGTTGTATAACTATCGACATTACTTTGTACCCAATGTCTGACAGCTTCTTTGTTAATCCGAGGGGTAGGCCTGAATTTGCAACCTTTGTTTAGTAATTTTGTTATGCTGTGGTTAGTTATGACATTTGTATTCCCTGTAACAATATGTCCTGAGTGTGGATCCACAAAGTTTTTAAAGTACGGATCAGTGCAAATGCATTTACTTTCCATAAAAGCGGTAGTTTTACGATCATCAATGTTTTTCAGAGTGTAATTATAATTAAATATAGTTCTTGAAATGGGAGGATTATAAGTGAAGACTACTCTGAAGGGAATGAAATCTATCTTTGAGTTTGATTTAATAATGTTTAAGATACTCTTAGAGTTTACTACTTTATTTAAATTTGTATTATCTAAAAACCTGTGTAAGAAGGGAGTTTTCAAATTGCAATAAGAATTTTGAGGAACACTATTACGCTCTTGTGTACTATTGAATTGAAACTTACACAGTAAACAAAGCAGCATAAATGTTTTTCCTTGCAAAGCTGATCTAGAAAATTCCCTTCGTAACAGCTTTTTATAATAAAACTAATCACTTTCTTTTTGAGACTGTATAAAATTGGAGGGGAGAGAAAGATGTAGAGACCTCACACTTGCAACTTTATACCAATTCAAGCCATGTGTTCTATTCCCCGCACTCTGCTCTAGATTGGGAAGGATTGAACACTGCATTCAGGGTTCAGGTCACATTCTGACAGTGTTCACTGCCTTTTTACGCATTGTAAAGTGCAGTGTGCTTCGGGAGATTGTTCAATGCATTCTTTCCTTCTACCAATATCGCTTCGTCTTTATCCTTCATTTGGCAGTAGTCATCCACATCTTTTAGCGCAGTGTTTAGGATTTCGAAGCAGCCGTCGTTTAAAGAAGTGACCAGCTTATTCCCTGCTGAATTTATTGACAAAACAAGTGACAAGGATCGAGTGAGGTACACTGCGTTAAACAGACTTCTTCTATGCTTTATACTCTGCCTATAATTATCTTTTTTTTTTCCTTCAGGAGGGTTATTTTAAATGCGTCGGATTGCATGACGAGTGCTGAAGACGAAGATGCGGCTCATCTTGAGACGATTTGCCGGCTGGTTCTAGAGAATCAAGGACTGCGGTAAGTGCAACCTGCCCTCATAGCTCGAAAAACTATGGCCGTAAATGATTGATTGATTTGGTTTATTACATGTGACACCAAATCTGGAAAAGGAAAAACGACAACCAAACGCTAAGAAGAAGCAATCAGCGTAAATCCGTAAAACGTAATCAGGCCATGTCTGAAAGCGCACTGATCAACACAGTGGTTAAGAGAATGAACAGAAACGGTCGGCAACAACCAAAAATATCGTTATTTCAGGTGCAGGTATAGAAGCTTTTTGAATTTTGTTAAATTGCTAGAAACTCCCACCTTTTTATAAATGACGACAACAAGCAGTTCTGCTGCTTCTACGGTAGTGTAAATATTTTTCGAGCGGAGTTCTATAAACCCTTCCTCTAAACTCTGCCAAATCTTACCGTGAGGCTTGACGGCTGTCCCTATCGTGAAGGAACTGAACCTATTGAATTGCTTTTCGTATGCATTAACGGGTACAATGGAGGAACAACCAGCGTTATGGGCGTAGGCCATTAGTAAGCTGAATTGAATTGCAAAGCGAGGAATGGACTATTCATTGCAGACAATGTGGCGGCAACAGACGGAAAATGGATTCGGGCTATAATACCGAACTACAAGGCCTCGAAATCACACAAGTTTCTGACTAAGGAACGTTTTGGTTTCTGCCAATTCTGGCCTTGACATTTCTCAAATGGGTTGAGCTATCAAAACTTGAATGCTTACAACCTTCGAGCAACAGAGGTTTGGTCTACTCTTCATTGTGAACAAGGTTTTGTGACGGAGTATAGACGGTTAAGCGGTGGCAAGGGCGTGCTGCGCACTCGGAGGAGGTACCGACTGTCGAGCGAACCCGATACCAGGTTCCTGGTTCGGATTTCTCGCCCAGGCCAACCAAGCCTTCCCTCCCTCTGGGGTCGGTGAATTGCTACCACATTTGTCTGGAAAGAATAAAACGCTGTCTTGTTCATCGAGTGGCCATCGCAAGTCATTGTATGGCCAAATACGCATTCATACCGTCTCATGACATCCCGTAGAAGTAAAATGCGCTGGCGCATCCCAGAAGGGATTGAGTAACGCCGTCCTTTATCCTTTAACAGAAACACATGTGCCTACTGTCCTGAGTATCTCTTGCCATGACTCTTTCAAGGGGCACAGTCGTGTGCACGGCGATCTCTCCGCGATGGGTGCGCGCAAACTCAGCGACGCACTCTAGCCTCCAACGGTTTTCAGCGCCGGTCTTCGTCTGGTTGTCGCCTCGCATCTTTGCTCTGTCATTTCCCACGCATCCACCTCCATCTGGTCCTTTACGGCGAGTTTTGGCGACCATCTACCCACCTCAACTACCGCTGGACGTCGACCTCTTCACTATCACCTCTGGAGCATCAGGATGAGTCGAAAAAAGCCGTAGAGGCGCTGCTTGGCCATCGCTCGCAGGTTCCAGACATCTGTGCAGGAGCCAAATAAGTACTGCACGTTGCGTTGCAGTGTGCCCGTAGATTTCTTGGAGCTGCTCACCTTTCACTCGTAGATGTCTAATTCTCGTGATGATGTTGTAGTGTGTAGTAGTTGTTGTTAACTACTGGGTAAGCACATTCCCAGGATAGGCGCAGAATGAGAGGTCTACTGAGAGGACCCGTGCAGGGATGCCTTCGTTGAAGTTTTTGAACAGTAGAGAAATTGTAGAGCTATCGTGCCAAGAACCTTTATCCGCCTTACGTTTTCTATCTCAGACTCTCCTTATCTTTTACAAGCTCTTAAGTAGGCACGTCGAAGCTCAACAAAGGTTCGATATCAACATTGGCGCGACAGCTTCACGATAATATTCTCTACTGTTCAAGGACATGCCGAGATTCAACGACGGTCGGATGTGGAGTATCTTGAGTTGAAATTAATACATAGTGGGATGTCGGGGATCAGCACAGGTGCATGGAGCTCGCTAAGTGATAACCGCAATAGCTTGGGGTGTCACTCTAGTGAGAAGGCTTACTCCTTTTCCTATAGGGAGAGAAAGTCAGGAGCAGATTCGAAGTAAAAGCTCGTCTTTCGTAGTTCTATGCATGCCGTGAACGTGGCTTCCAAGCAGTGCTGCACCAGCTTCCGTTGAAGCAGCGGTCTCCTCCGGGCGACCGCATTGACAGCAGAGATGAGCGGAATTTCGCGGAGCTACTTCCAAGAAATTCCTTTAGCATATTACTACATTTTATTTTCATTTCAATAAAACTCTAAAGTTTTCCCACTTTTACATAGAAAATTTGGTACTCACAGGTAGAGCAAAGTTTGCGCTTCTAAATGATATGCCACATGTTACAGTTTGTTCTTGATCAAATGCGTAAAGGCGCGCCAAAAAATGGCGCGAGCCAGTGCCATTTAATTCGTTACAACTTAATAATTGTAAAAAAGGAAAGATGGAAAACTTCTTAAAACTATTTAAGTATTTTTATAAAGCTTATTGCTTTATTATAGTTGTCTAGCATGTTGTACTTGTATAATATTTGTCTATTTTTATTAAGACATTTTTTACATTATCAACAATGAATTCTGTACTATATCCATTATGGGTAAGTAATTTGTGAAGCTCTCTTATCTTACTGCAAAAATATTGAAATGTTGAACAGACGGTAGCTATTCTAAGCGTTTCTGTGTAAATGACATTATGCTTGATCCTGATTGAAATTTGTGAGTTCACGTGTGGAAACCTGTTTACTTTAAAATTGAAAGAATCTGTTTTGTTGTATAAGTTGCTTTCAGTTATTTTCTAATTTTATTATTTATGAGTTTAATACTTATGTCTAGATAATTACATTTGTGTTCATTGTCGTGTGTCTTCTTTAATTCCAATGTATTTTTGTAAACTAAAGTCTCAAGTCAGTCTTTTTCGCCCAATAAGGTAATTTGGAGTGCTGATCACGAACCTGACACCCGTCTTCAAATTTTCGGCCGATTACGGTAGATCGCCACGGTATATACGGCGGGTGAGTAATGCTGTCAGAGTCGTGGTCACCGATTTTGCCCGAACTTCGTCCATGGGGGTTATTTGAGGTGCTGATCTCGGATATGGCGTTCGTTTTCAAAATTTCAGCCAATTACGGTAGGTTACGGTAGGTACGGTAAGACTGTCGGCGTCATCGTCACCGACTTTGCCCAAGCTTTGTCCACGAGACCGTGACTTCGACGGCCTTACTCACCCGTACCTACCGTAATCGGCTGAAATTTCGAAAACAGGTGTTAGGTTCGTGATCAGCATCATTGGGCGAACGTTGGGCGAAAAAGACTGACTTGAATTGATTTGACTGTAGAACTGGTCTCCCTCCTAGTAAAATTTTTTAATTCGATATTTTATTTATTTATTTAGACGTGCAAATATATACAATTACACGCAGTGAAAATACAAAACACTCAACAACAAGAGAAACAACACTACAATACAACTCACAGCAACTACTTATCTTCTCTAGGAGATACCTGTCCACGATCCTCTTAAACAAATATATGTAATGAAAGCAACGACATATTTCTCGCTTATTGCTGTTGGACATTCTCCTATCACAAATGATTACGGATCAGAAAAAAATCTATAAAAATGTGCACGAAACAAAAAAGTGATCCGCGAAGGACATTATGAGCCACCGGTGGCTCATAGCGCACGCGTGTAGAATCACGCGCGCTTCCCACGCGGCAGTCTGCCGCAAAACGCGATTGTCGTCAATGTGTTAATCAGTGCCTCAAGAATTCGCCACTCATGTTGCTGTCAAGTAATTAGCTGGAAGCGCTCTCAATATATTTTTGTCCTCAGCATTCAGTCACTGATGGGTGGAAAAAAGTGCTTTTTCCTTCCCAGAGGAAATTGGCTTCTACTCACAGAAGACCTGGAAGGAATGAAGGAGCAAATTCTAGCCATTTATTTAGCGCCTTAGCGGAGCAGCTAAACTTCAGCCGACTGCCGAACGTCGATTTTTCCTTTCAAAAGGTTACTGCCTTTTGTTTGTTCAAAAAAAAAAACATAAGAAAATGTAAAATTCGAAGAAGTGAAGAAAGGTGTAAAATAATAGAATTTTTAAAATTGTAATTAATTAAAAGAATGGTATGTCACAAAACATAGAACATATAAAAAGGTCCGTTTCGCCACTGCCTTCAGACGAACCTTTGTGTTATACTCCTCCCGTGGCTCTTCAATGAAGAAGAGTATATTTTAAGATTTCTTTAAAATCTGTCTATAAAAGAAGAGATAGGGAAACCAAAATGGAAGAGAGAACAGATGAAGAAAGATGAGAAAGAGTGAAGAAGGAAAGATAAAGAACTAGAGGCATTTGAGAGAAGTAGAATTAGAAAGTGAAAATAAATAAGGAGTAAAAAAGTAAGTTAAATAAACCATGAGGTACAATTCAAAGAAGTAATAAAATATAATTTTATAAGTTCAATGTGACTACTTAAAATGTATTACCATAATATTTATTGTAAATCATTATTATAAAGATTATCATTGTTAAGGTGGTATATTTATTTACTTATTATTTTATCATATTTTTATTTATTTTGTCTTATTATTTATTATTTATGATTTATTTATTATTTTATTACTTTTATCATTTATTTTTATTTATAACAAGAACAACTTTTTAAAAATATTTCAATTGAAAGACTCACCGTACTTGACCACCGCCATACTCCGTAGCTGTGAATAAGGAAGTGTATATCATTCGACTGTTGTATATAATGATATAATGATGTCCACACTAGTTCTCATTTATAATTCAAATATGGCAAAACTAGTATCATTGAGGAGGGTTATCCGACATACACCAGCGTCAAATGCAGAGTGCAATAAAACCAACAACAACACAAGGCGGTATCGGCTTCACTGTTAAGGATTTTTCATTTTTATTTTTTATTTTATGGTAAGATTAGTTTTGTCATAAAGCAGTCTTAGCAGATAAAATTTAGGAGCTATTTTATTTTGATACAACTTCATTCATCAAAAGTTTTCCGTAAAAATACACTTAGATTGTCTTTGACTTGATGAAATTTGAACTTATAATCTATAAATCTGTCTTTGTATAAACATTTAATTATCTTTGAAGTGATGAACTCTCTTGTGTATTCGTTATGCTTCAAAATATTTTTCAATTCAATAATTTTTTCTAGAAAATACTCTAGGGTAGAACAAGTGTTTTCTATTCTTAACGTTTCGGATAGAATTTTAACTTTTTTGATATTTATAGAGATCGCTGACGTATAATGAGGAAATCTTAGAACTTTAAAGCTGAAGTCGTCTGTTTTATTGTACATTCTCGTTTCTATTCTATTATTGATAATTCTTAATGTAATGCCCGAATAATTGCACTGATGTTTATTAATATGCGTCTTTTTCAATTCCAGAGTATCTTTATAGACTAGTTTTAAAATATCATCTACATGCTTTTCGTTTAAGTAATGAACTACTAGCAGATCATCCATGTATCTGTATGGTATAAACGTGTTATTACTACTAGCGACAAACGATTTAGCGAATTCGTATTCTAATATCGACATTGTGATATCTGCAAGTAGTGGACTAAAGTTACCTCCTTGAGGAACACCTTTATTTTGTCTAAAAATTGTTGAGCTAAATTCAACAACATAGCTATTTTTAAGTACGAAATTAACATAATGCATAATGTGTTGCATATTAAATCCTTTGTATCGAGAACTCAAATTTGTTTCATTAGTGTAAAACATTTTGTATCCATTACAGGCTATGAAATTTTTATTGGCATTTTTGAAACGATTTTGAGTAGAACCGCTATTTTGTCTAAGATAGTCTTATGAGGTAGGTTCGTAAACAAGTAACAAGCTGGACTATTACAAATGTGTTGATGCTGAGCGGTAGCTAAACAGCAGCAACGGACAGCGTTCAGAGATGTGAAGGTTTGGGTTCGTCAGTAGTCTCTCTGGAGTGATTTTGCTGCCCGCAAAGTGCGTACGGTCAAAAGACTCTTGTGCATTGCAGTCCTATTTGGAATTTGAAGCAGGTTTCTTGACCTGGCCAGTGGCCACCTGTTAAACTCTGTCTTTTAGGGAACTGCTGAATGCGGCTACGATCGCAACTCCAGACATGAAGGAAAAATTCTCCAGAGCTCTAGCGGCCTCCAGAGCTAAGAACGATGAGAAGATGATGAATGGAACGCTGGCGAGTTCGGATGATGGAAGCGATACCGAGGGCGAGCTCGACAGCACTGCTGTTGAGGTAGATGACACAGCATGTGTGTCTGCTTCCAGCGAATTTTCAACGCATTTTTCCAGATGACGGGTAAACGTCGAAGTAAGTGACTGCGTCGCAGCGCACTGTAAATATGTATGAATAAATCTTATTTATAAGCGATCCCTATGTTGTTCATAGAAGAACGTTATAAGCCTTGGCCCCCTTCTTTCGCATTGCAGCTGCGCAAGACGGGGGCCGGTAGTTGTTGTCAATTTTTTCCCATTTGAGTGACTGTGCACGGTGTGAGTCAGCCGAAGTCGCAACGACGACGATAAGCTCCGCTTTTTCTCTTGGCGACGACGATTTCTAGCGACATCTGGAAACGTAAAGAAATGGCCTATGGAGAGGCGCGTCCCTGTCCAACGAATTGCTGTGCACTTGCGCGCTTCGTGTCGCATCGTCGGTATTCATAGGTCGCGTTGTTAAACTTGTATCGTGTGGCGCAGACGGTTATAGGCGCCACTGGCGCTCACAAGAATACAGGGTGGCATTTAATTATTTGCGCGAAATTCAAACCGCTACTGTATTTTTGAAAATGGCGGAAAATCATTATTAGGATTTTTCTAGAATGGGGGAAGTATGTACAAAAACCAAGCAAGGTGATACACTCAACACTCTCGACAATGAAAGCTTCACCACATCGTTCCACCATCGCTCATCTCGCCGATAAAGGAAATTCTGTGGCAGAGATCGCTCGACGAATTCAAATTTCTGCCAGAACAGTCCAACACATTGTGAAACAGTACAGAGAGGAAGGAACGGTCGAGCCGAGGAAGAGATCTGGCAGACCACGACCACGACCATGACCACGAAAGGTCATCAAAAAGAGAATCGACCGGAACAATGGAGTTAGCAAGAATCGGATGGCCGTAGACCCTGGGGTTTTCCGCAGAACAATACAGAAGATCGTCAAACAGGATCTTGGGCTTCGCAGTAATCGTCTTTATCGCGGACAAGCCCTTACGGAAGCTGCCATGCAGATTAGATTGGAAAAATCCAAGTTCTGCTAAAGGAGATCCAGCAGGGCCGCTTGTCAAACGTCGTCTGGACGGACGAGAAGATTTTAACCATTGAAGTGGCACACAACTCACGGAATCAGCGTCAGTTGCTGCCTCCATCCAGAAACAGGTATTCTCAACGTCGTGTTCCCAACAGGACTCTTTTTCCGAAATCTGTAATGGTCTTCGCCGACCGTTCAGTGAAAATCAACGCCGAAGCCTACCAAGAAAAGATCCTGCGCGATGTTCTTCTCCCCTGGGTTGCTGAAAATGTTGTCAGTGGTCAATGCGTGCCCCAATGGGACTGGACACCTGCTCATTCTGCGAGATCCACACTGACATTCTGCGAGAGTCACTTCCCTAGCTACTGGACGAAGGACTTCTGGCCACCTAACTCGCCTGATCTGAATCCGATAGATTTCGCTGTGTGGGGCTACTTGCAGCAAAAGGTCTCGAAGAGTCACCAAAGTTTGAACGGTCTCAAAGCTTCACTTCAGAAGGCGTGGGACGATATCGACGTCACCTTCCTGCGGCCCGTGATGTCGGTGGAGAAGAGGCTGAAGGCCTGTATTGCTGCAAAATGAGCTCATTTCAAACATCTTCTCGAGTGAATGATTGTTAGGCATTGCTCTATATAGAAGTTGTATCAGATTGTATAGCTGTTTTTTGTTGAAGTTATTAGTAATACACTACGCGCAAATAATTAGAAGCCACCCTGTAGTTTGCCTGGTCTTGAACGACCCGTTGAGTACATCATGAATACAGAAAATGGATTTTGAAGTTGATGCATCCCGTTGTGCGGAACTGCGTGTTGACACAGGCAAACAGTCGGTGCTCACTCTTCCAAGGGGTGTACTGTAGGAGATACTTATTTATTTCTTTGTTTGGCTGTGTATCACCTGAATCACCTGATTATCGACGTCCCTTTGATCATCGACTTGCTCAGGCGGGCGCCAGGAGCGTCTCCATTCGTCCCTGTCGCGTGCCGGAGTGCTTCGGCAATTATCAGGGAGTCCGTACTTTTTGTTGCTGTTGAGAATCTTAGCGACTCAGAGCCGGGCCTTTGAGTGAAAAGGAGGCACGCTTAGAGCTTTTGATCTTGGAGAAATGAAGGAATGAATTGAAAAGAAGAAAGAAATGGTATAGATTTCCCGCTGGGTACCTCTTGTGTTGGAATTTTGAAATGTGTAGAACTCGTCAGTGGTAGTACTGTCACCTCTATGTGGACGCGGAATGTGCAGTTGGACGATACGGCGCTGTCGCGTGCGCCTAAAATCCTTTGAAGGTCGGGTTCCGCCCAGGCCAGCAAACACTTATATTCGGAACCGGCCTTGTCTTGGAAAAAGTACTGACTTGTCGATTGGTTAGCCACAATGAATATCACCTGTATCACCTGACGTCCCGTTGATCATCGACTTGCTCGAGCGGGCGCCAGCAGCGTCTCCATTTGTCCCTGTCGCGTGCCAGAGCGGTCCAATGGATTCTCCTCGCTCGAGGGACACGAAGAGCGTCATATCGGTCGTTCAGGGCTTTCACGAAGAAGTCCGACCAACGCGTTGGTGGGCGTCCTGGTGTTCTCTTGACATCCCGCGGAATCCAGTCGATGACGGCTCTCGTCCAGCGGGTGTCTGCGAAGCGCATTACGTGGCCGGCCCACCTAATTTTCGACAACTTGGCCCACGCGACAGCGTCTCTGATCTTCGAACGTCGGCGAAGCTCGGAACTCCGGAGGCCTTCTCTCACTTGCGTGAGTCGTGTCACTCCGAGCATCGTCCTCTCGATTCCACGCTGCGCGACGCTGATCGCGTGTTCATCCTGCTTTCGTATAGCCCAGGTCTCTGAGGCGTATGTTAGGGCAGCAAGAACAGTGGAGTCGAATAGGTGGGCACGGACATACATAGACAGTGGTATCAAAATCAGACCAGTCTATTCATCTGAGGAACGAACCAGATAGCGTGTTAGGCTTAGCCCAACCTCTACCAATCTGCACCCGTACTGCACCAGCAACGCGTTCTCGCAATAGCTATCTCGGCGGCACTTTGGAGGGATTGCTCTATAAAGTTAAATTAGCGCGGAAAACGAGACGATACTTACTGCTAATAAACAAAACAAAACAAGAGAACTGCGTTCTACTGGCCCGAACTGGGTAATTGGTTAGGAATTTGCCCATTACGACGTACCTTCCATGGACCCTGAGGCCCTGAAAACCGAAACGAACGCGGATGTGTGAACGAAACGAAGAGGTAGAATCGCGATAAAGTTCCCCTTATAAGCTGTGCTCCATATGTGTACGTTAGGACATGTTGGAACCTTGACTTATATTGTGCTTGTATTTATTTATTTATTATATACGTCGTAGGACGCCCTCAAACACAGTAGAAAACGCAGTAGAAATAGACTAGCAAAGTGTCAAAATAGACACTAACGCAAAAAAAACTTACTGGAAAACAGTCGATAAAAGAGCAGTCGAAAAACAAGAACACACATCCACCAATTTTAGAAGGAAGAAAAACGCAAGCCGCTAGGAGGAAACTGGAAGTCGAGGAGTCCAGAGTGGTCTCACTATGGCTTTAGAATTTGAGAACAACCAAGAAACTTGGTCACCCAACAACTTGGTCTCTTAAAATTCTGGTATTCCTGCTGCACGTATCCACTGTCTACATTACATAAAAACATTGCAGCTCTCAAGTTGAAACAATAAAAAAAAATTAAACGAGGGGCTAGCACCTTGCTTTGCCGAAAGACTAGCCCAACACATACATAGGAGCAAAAGAAGAATAATGCCTATGCTGCTTTCAAAAGAACGCGAAAACAAAAATCTTACCGTAAAGACATATGGCTCATGAGCGTAATGCGCTAGGTCAACGACCTTGCGCACGATCCCAGGGCGGGCCCTGTATCTGTTTGTATCTGTATCTATTAGGTTGTAACGAATTAAATGGCACTGACTCGCGCCATTTTTTGGCGCGTCTTTACGCATTTGATCAAGAACAAACTGTAACATGTGGCATATCATTTAGAAGCGCAAACTTCTACCGGTGAGTACCAAATTTTCTATGTAAAAGTGGGAAAAGTTTTAGAGTTTTATTGACTTCTTTGCAGATGGACGAAAGGGTAATCCGAGGCATTTACTTGTATGAATTCAAGCTGGACACTACAGCTAAGGAGGCGGACGAGAAGATCAACGCCGCATTCGGTCAAGGATGTTCCACAATTCGGACGGCGTATCGTTGGTATCAGAAGTTCCGGAATGGAGATGAGAGCTTGGAAGTACATGAAGGTCGTGGGAGGCATAGTGATGTTGATGAGGACAAGCTGAGAGATGTGGTAGAGGAGGATCCACACAAAGGTACCAGGGAGATAGCGAAAGTTCTTGGCGTCAGTGACAACACAGCTGCCCGGCATCTGAAGGAAGTTGGAAAGACCAAAAAGCTGGAAAGATGGGTGCCTCACGAGCTGTCTGAGGAGCAAAGAAACCGACGATATGAGATCTCGTCCGCACTGCTTCTACGGAACGAAACGGACCCATTCCTTGATCGCATCGTAACCTGTGACGAGAAATGGATAATGTACGACAACAGGCAACGATCGGCACAGTGGGTGGACAGCGATGAGAGCCCCAAGGTTTTTGCGAAGCCGGAATTGCACCAAGAGAAAGTAATGGTGACAGTATGGTGGTGTTCGCTGGGAATTATTCACCACAGCTTCCTCCCTCCCGGTGAATCCATCACGGCAGAGAAGTACTGTATTGAAATTGAAGAAATGATGAAAAAGTTGAAGGATATCCGGCCGGCCTTGGTAGAACGAAGGCGAGTTCTCCTTCTGCACGACAATGCTCGCCTCCATGTAGCACGAATGACGTTGCAGAAATTGAATGAGCTGAGCACTGAAACTCTACCACATCCTCCGTTTTCTCCCGACCTCTCCCCAACAGACTACCATTCCTTCAAGCGTCTTGGCGACTTCTTGGTAGGGAAAATATTCAAATACCAACAGGATGCCGAAAGTGCCTTCGAAGATTTCGTCAATTCCAGAACTTCTGATTTTTATGCTACTGGGATAAAAAAGCTTGCGTCACGTTGACAAATATGTGTAGAATCAGAAGGTTTTTATTTCGATTAATAAACTTGCCTTCAAGCCGAGATATTAACTGTTTAAATTTACAGTGGTTCAGTGCCATTTATTTCGTTACAACCTAATATTTCACTGTTTTTCGATGCTAACGTCGTTTATTTCTCATTCACGGGGTTATGAAGACGTCAGAAACGCCTCTAGTGAATTGCTATAAAGCAGCCCATCCTTCCCCCTCTCGAAATCACAGCGATTTCGGCGCAACTAGTGGACGGGGGGGGGCAGTCCATCAGTGCTCAAAAAAGTTACGGGTTTTTACCCGTTCGAACTATGCCCCTCTCGGTACAACTTGCACTACACGTACGTACGCGTACAATGGGGGAAATTCCACGTCACCAAACCCGACTGCTATGCTCAAGGCGGTCGAAGCCAAGGACTGCCCCCCCCCCCCCCGTTCACGTGTTGTGCCACGATTTCCCATGGAGCCATGATGTGTTGCATTCAATTAAGGGTGTCGTCCTATGTGTTTGAGAGTGTCACTCGACCAACGGTATTCGGCAGTGCTTACAAGGAAAGGTTCTTAACTCATGGTGAGCTTTTGCGATGCTATTTTGACAGGATGTAGGGCCCTGTGAGAGGAGTCCAGAATTACAGTTATTTTTTGTGAGAGCTTTTTTAGCTGAAAAAGAGGTGTGAAAACGTGTGCGCAACCCTCGTCAACTTCTACGACACCCCACGAGATGTGCCTCGGCGGTGCAGTCGGTAGGAGTGCCACCTCGTAGGAGCACACCGGCGGACTTTCAGTTCGATTCCAAGTGCTGCCAATGTTTTCGCACGTTTTAGTTTGCTGTTATTACACTTATGGTATGATATGGTGGTGATACAGATACGAATAGTTGAAAAACTAGCACATAGAAAGAAGCAAATGGACAGCCTTGGTTTGCTGTAAGCATTGATCGTCTAAAATTGCCTCCTGTGATCATGAGAAAGCGTAATAACAACAAACTAGTACATGCAAAAATATTGGTAGCACTCGGTCTCGAACTGAAAAGCCCGCCGGTGTGCTCTTGCGAGCCGGCACTCCTACCGACTGCACCACCGAGCCACATCCCGTGGAGTGTCGTAAAGGTTGATGAGTGTTGAGCACACGTCTTCACACCCCTTTTTCAGGCCTTTAAAAAAGCGCTCAGCAAAAACTGACTGTTGTTTAGGACTCCACTCGCATGGTCCTACATCTTGTCAAAATAGCATCGCAAAAGCTCACCATGAATTCGAAACCTTTCCTTGTTAGCCGCCTATACTCCGTTTGGCTGTGGCTGTCCGTCCCATTACCTGCCAGGATCGTCGGCTTATTAGCTCTTCCACTAATATATCCTCATGTTATGTGCGAAAGAATAACCGGTTGCCAAACGCAACCGACTACTGGCATATTGTTATCGGCTTATCGTAAAGCGGTAAACATGGGCGAGATTCATCAACGTTACAGCGGTAACATTCTATAGCGGATTCGCGATACAGCGGTCTTACAGAGAAACTACCGCGAATCTGATCCATTAAAAACGCTGTGAAAGTAAGACCTATGTCATATCACCGCTCACCCCGAGCGAAGCCTAATGATAAGCTCCCATATAGATCGCGCGAAGCAATGAGTCGATATGGGAGCCTATCATTAGGCTTCGCTCGGGGTGAGCGATCGTATGACATGGGCCTAACGGAGTCTAGAATTGGGCCGAGAGCCGGAGCTTGCTACGTCGTATCTTTTACAGGGAATTTCACCGTAAAGATTGCTGTTAAATCGTGTTTTCAGGATTTTAGGCTGTAATTTCGCTGGTAAACTGCTGTAAGTCGTTGACGAATCTGGCCCCAGGTAGTACTGCGACAAAAATTCCAGCCATCGGAATTTGGTAGAATGAAGGTCTCGATCGAGCAGCCTCTTCGAGATTCGAGAAAGGCTCTGTCTTCAGGGATGCTTCGACAGGATGAGTGCAAAACCCCTTATATAGATCATCTGTGCACACATCAATGTTTTTTTACTCCCTATATACCTTGGGTCCGAAGGGATCATTTTCGGATACCCGATTTGGGCATCACGAGCCGAATCCTACAGAAATCCGGGTGCGAGAAATTGACGTTATCCGAATCATCCAATTGTCCGAAGATTTTTGTGAGAGTTTTATGATTGCAGTGCCACGCGAGTTTGTTCACACACGTTTATCCCAATAATCGACAAGCGACACCTCAAACTTGGGTAATTAAACCAATATAAATTTATGCGCTAAAAAATGCATAATACGACAAGCAGCTACGAAATTAAGGCATTCGAAATTCTATCTACTATGAACTAGACAGCTACTAGCGATGAGAAAAATCTAAAGAGTGAAGAGGATGCAGCGACCTACGTGGAAGATGCTCCAGGTCGCTGTCATGCACCAACGTGATAGAAACGTCCTCTAGCCACTCGCGCGTCCTTTATATGCTTCATCTCTCGCGGAATCTCCCCAGTGTTGCCGTTTACAGAAAGCTTTGTCTCGGCTTCCAGCGATAAGAGCCAGGGAATTATATATCCCTCAAGCTATTGCTTGTGTTTAATCACGTTTGTGATAGCAATGTATCGAATGAATCACTTTCGGATATCCCAAAAACCCGAGGCCCGCAAAATCGCCGTTGCCCGAGTCATCCGAAAATCCGAAGTCAGCGAGATTAGCGTTAACCGAATTATCCAAACAATTATCAGCGGATTTTCGAATATGTACTCCTTTGACGTGGGTACTGCCTTTAAAGGACATAAACCCTTAAATGGCTCGCTACAGGGAACTTGGTTTGTTACAGAATGTTTTGTTGCAATCAAAACTTGCTTCAGGCGGGACTCAAACCCACACCTTCTGCTTTCCCGGCAACGATGCTACGTCTTACACCACTGGCGCTGTTTGATCGTACGTAACATCCACGATATCTTCAAGGCCCGTCAGCACCCCTCCCCCGAGATATCGAGATGGGCCGGGCCGGATGCTGATATCAGCATGGAGCCGGTTACGCTGAAGATGTCTCGAGCATCTAGAACTTGCTTACAAGTGTCTAAATTGGACGGCATATGACTTCTGTAATCGGGGTGTATCTCAAGGCAATGTTCTCAGTTGTGAAAGGATGCTCCCAGGTTTTTCTGCGTCGGTCAACCTGCTAGAGGTATTCCTAATGCACCAAAAGTGTCTCCACTCCGGACTGATTCTACCTAGAAATTAGTGTTCCAGTCTTCTACAGTCAGAGTTAGTTGCCATATTTTTGCTGAAGTATTGCCTACACTGTCAAGAGAACTTGTCATCTGAAGTGATGACTGCTTCCTATAGATTCCCTTTTGACTTTACGGTTTGTCTCGGTGGTCGTTCATCATTTTCCTGTGAATAGTTACCGCTCAATACGCACAAAATGCAGAGCTTATTACCTTATGTTCCTTGACCTCCAATTCGGACTGAGCATGAGACTATCTCAACGGTGGGTCGGAACGGCCCAATTCTTGCACATGGGCAGAATCCCCTCTCTCTGGGAAACAACAAAATGCAAATACCTCGACCCCCATACAACTCTGCGCAGAGTTAGGGACGACGGAAGTTGGCGGCGTTAGCCCTATGCTTGCACGCGGAGGGCGAGCTCAATTTGACTGGAAACAGCAATAACGAGCTAGCGATGGTGGCGCAGTGGGTAGAGGGGCGGCGTAATCCCTATGATCGCTTTTTCCAGCCAACTTCAGCCCGCCCTCCGCGTGAAGGCAGAGGACTAACGCCGCCAACGGCTCAACTTCCGTCGTCCCTAACTCTGCGCAGAATTGTATTGGAGTCGAGATATTTGCCCTATGTTGTTTCCCAGAAAAAGGCGATTCTGCCTATATAGAACACTTAGGTCGTTCTGACCTACCGTTGAGATAGTTTCCTAGTGAGACCTAAACTATGAATTCGGTTCAAGCAGTATCTTTATGGTGAGCTCGTTCATCAACTGAGGCAGGTGATGAAGAGGGGAAGAGTTGTTGGTGTGATCCCACAACGATCGCCTGAATGGGAGAACTCGTCCAGTTCTTGTTGGACAACTCGTCGCTAACCCAGGCTGCTTAGGCCCCTATTCGTACTTCGCGACGGCAGCGCCCGGAAAGTATGAACAGGCGACAGCATCGACGGGAGCGACTAGGGCGACGGAAGTAGTGTGGTGTACGTAATTAATTACGTACTGCACATTCCGTCCGTCGCCCAGTCGCTCCAGTCGCCGGCACGAAGTATGAACAACGGGAGCAACAGCTCCAGCGATGGAGTATGAACAGATTTCGCCAGTGATCGCTTGGTGTTAATCGATTCCTATGTTTTGCACGGGCGACGAGTCGCTCTCGTTGCGAAGTATGAACAAGCCCTAGAGTGCAAATAGACTGGAGGTTCACCATGTAGGACAGTCCTATACAACGGTTAGTGTTCTACGAAACTACAATTTTTCTGCAGCACTGGTGCGTTCTACTCTTACGCTGGGCGAGGTAGGCCATTTGCGACGTAATTGAACATACATGTGTCTTCCGAGCTTTCCTACGGAGCCTACTTTCCAATGGGCCTCTTCATATTTCGCGACAGCAGCGACAAGAGCGCAGCACGCGGAATTATTGACAGGGGACAGCAGCGACTAGAGCGACTAGAGCGATAAGAGCGGCAGGAGCGACAACGTCGGAGCTCGAGTATGAACACTTTTCAGCGGCGCGCGCTCTATTTTACTCGATTCGCGTGTTTTGCTCGGGCGACGGGAGCGACGAGAGTGCAGCGAGCATTGCGTGCGTGGCGTGCGCAGCGACAAGAGCGACAAGAGCGACTGGAGCGACAGCGCCGGTTCTCGAGTATAGGCCCATGCACGCTTCTGCGACACCGCGGCACGACAAGTGGGGCGACGGCTACCTCCGCGAAATCCGGCGGTCGCGGCGCGGACGCGTTAGAGCATCGTTATAGCCAACGCGACCGACGTCCCCGTGCATGTCGCGCCGCCAGGAATGATTTGAACCATTCCAGCCAGCGGCACTCAACGCGGCGTCGCCTGCGATAGCCGCCGCGACAGCCGCAAGAGTGTGCATGCCCCCTCCCTGCGGCACGTGTCGCAGCGTCGCGCCGCGGCCGTCGCGGCCCTATACTTCATCATGGCCGTGCCGCGATGTCGCGGAAGTGTGCATGGGCCCTATGAACACTTTTCGGCGGCGCGCGCTCGGTTCTAGTCGATATGCATGTCTTGCACGGGCGACAAGAGCGACAAAAGCGACAAGAGCGACTGGGGCTACGGATGTATGCGGTATACGTAAATAATTACGCATTTCACACTACATTCGTCGCGGACGGAGTGTGGAGTACGCAATTATTTACCTCCACCACACTATGTCCGTCGCCCCAGTCGCTCCAGTCGACCTTGTCGCTTTTGTCGCGAAGTATGAACAGGCCCTACCGTAATTTGTCGTTGGGGCGCGCCAACTATCCCTCGACGGCGGTCCTACAGAGTTAGGCCAAAACGACTGGGGGGGGGGGGCGGTTATCTTACCAAGGCTGATAACCCCCGAGTACAAGGTGACCTCCTCCGAGCCGCTTTGCGCCCTGTTTAGTCGCCAGTAACCTTTTTCCAGCCCCTTCAGATAGTTTAGGACGACAGGGAACTCCCTGTTCAGAATCTCCACTCCTTCGCTGTTTCTGTAACCATTGGCCACCTTCGAGCACCCAACCTGTGTCTCAGAAGGCTTTCAGCAGCTCCTTCGTAAGGATGCGGGATGTAGACCCTCCCGGACACGGACCACCGACTGGCCGAGCCGGGGGCGATTTAAAATTCGCGGCGTGCAGGCAGCAACCGTCGCCTGAGTATTCGACGCGGACCACGCGTCTCGCTTGGCGGGCGCCGGCCGCTCCGCCCTCGCCGATTCGGCGCGGCCTCGTCGGGTGCCGATCGGTCGTGTCGTCGTCTCGTCGTCGTTGTCGTTGTCGTGGTCGCCGGCTCAACTGCCCTACTTCGACGTCCCATTCCGGCTCCGCTCGTCGCTGTCATTCGAGTTTTTCGTGCAGTCGCGCTCGTGTGGTTCTAGCCAGCGCCTGGGATCCATGCAGGACCCAGAAGCAGCCTTTTCGCCCCTGAGCTGCCGTACATTTGATTTTGACAGTTTAAGCGATTTAGTGGCACAGCTGAAGTCATTTGCCTCAGAATACTGTGGCTTAAGATTAATAGTCACCTCTGGAACGTGGCCAAATTGCACCGTAAAGCTTCTCTGTCATTTAGTTCAATCCGTAGTCGATTATCCGTGAAGTTGCAGCAGTATAGATATGAAGTACAGGCTCTTCTTGTAGAGTAGGGAGATACCTTATGGAGTAGGTTACCTGGCGCAACAGACTCCAACAGAACCAGGCGCATAACCGCTCGCCGCTGTTGCATGCCCCAGTTGTAATTAGGGCACCAACCTAGCCAGAATCTTGCCATCCATTCAAACCATCCTTCATAAACTGTCCAAGTTCGGCTTTCAATAAATCTTCGCATAAGATTGCGCCATTCTTTACGTATAACTCGCCGATATACCTACAACCGAAAACAAACCATCCAAGTTGTCCTACGCGCAACGGCCACAGCCGCGCGATTCAAACCTGGTTTTATTAGCGCCATGTAACGCCCTTACTATAGGAGCTAGGGATGAGGGGCATTAACGACGCTCTATGGGATTTTCTGCCCATTAGAAGCTCCCCTCCCCCCGACCCTATTTGCGCCGGACAATCACGCAAACACCACTAGCTGCAGCGACTATTAGCACAGGGAAAGGCAACTAAGTGGTCCACGAAACTACGGTGGGCAACTCAGACGGGTTTGTCCGGTTGCAAGTTTATCAAACACTATGGGTTTATCGGGCACAAAGTGGATCGGTTGGGGAGTGTCACAATGTTGGACAGTTCTATGCAACGCTTTGTGTTGTACGAAATTAAAGGCTTTAAGCGGCACTGGTGTGTTTTAGCCTTATGGCGAACTGCACTAGGCCATTTCTGATGTAATTGGACATACATGTGCTTTCTTACCAAGGCGAATATCCTTCGAGTGTAACGTGACCCCACCCTCTTTCCCACCCCTCTGAACCACTTTGCGCCCGACGTTTATAGAGTTAGGGTGATGATATATTCGTAGATAAATGTCGCCGATGAAGGGGACAAGGAATAAAAGATCACTGAAACGACCAAGAATGAAATATCTACGTTCAAAGAACGTTTTCAGTGCAACCATAGTTTGGCGGGACCAAAACCACTTCTAGAGTTGTTCCCCACCCCTCCTTTATGACCACCATCTTCCGAGGCTCTGAAGCATTCACGACCCGAGAATCAGTTATTCGTTTTTAAATGAATTTCAGGGATTCGAGGGTAAGGTCGAGCATCTTCTGCTTCCTCCCCCAACTATGATTTCACCACGTCTTGAAACCCATTTGTAGCCTCGCCAACTCAGCTAGCGTTATAGGTGTTCATTAAAGACTTTTAATGGGCTATTTCCCGCATCGAGATTGCACATACTTAGAGAACAATCACACAACGCAATTTCTGTGCTCCGCGTTAGCGGTGGTGAGTGCTAGAGTTCTGTGCTGTCCTTCGCATTAGTTGAGAACAGCGCAAGGGAGCTGAAGGAGCGACACATAACTTCCTGCTTCCTTCCCCTTGTATGGTTTCCAAGGAGAATGGAGTGGGGTGGGAAAGGACGCCGGTGCGGTGCGGTATTAACCAATGCTTCGTCGCCCGTAATGCGATTAGTCGTAATGGCCTGTTCATACTTCGAGCGACAAGAGCGACTGAGGCGACGGACGTAGTGTGGTGTGCGTAAATAATTACGTATTCCACACTACATTCGACGAGGGCGAAGTGTGGAGTACGTAATTATTTACGTACGCCACACTATTACGTCGTCCAGTCGCTCTTTTCGCTCGAAGTATGAACTGGCCCCTACGACCAATCTCATTACGGGCGACGATGCATTGGTTAATACCGCACCACGCCGGCGTCTCATCCCACCCCGCTTCATTCCCATTGGAAACCATCCCAAGGGGAAAGCAGGAAGTCGAAGTATAACTTAGGCCTAATTGTGTCCATCCTGGGGTTCTCTCCCTTGCTCAGTCCTGCGCTGTCTTCTGCGGCGGAGGAAAACACCATAAACCGTAACATGAGGCCTTAATTTTATGCTCGCACCCTCTTCTATTACCACGACGCTCCGAGGTGTGCCCCGTCCCAGCTGTCTTCTGGCAATCCCAGTAGCTGATCAGAAGAAAGTCTGCTCATGGTGGGTGCAAGCCTAATGCATCCATCTTTCCCATTTTTGCTAGACATGATCCAGAAACTTTGTTCAATTTGAAGACGTTAAGCCTTGCACTATATTTACAGGTGTAGAAGAATACTTGAATTTGCTGAGGCTAACAACGAGCAGCTAAGCAGGACCTATCGAGTTAGTCCACGCCGTATCTCTGCTGCCTTTCGCTATGTCAAGTATTCTTGTAGTTGGGAACCTCACAGAGTTCGTACGTATAGACAGAATTCCCATTAAGTGCCATTTTTCTTTAAAAACTCATTAGGGTGACGTCAAAACGTGCAAGGAATGTACCACATCAATGGAGAGAGTGGCGCACCACCTGTCTTATGTTCGATAATAAGGACGAGATTTAGGACAAACATTACGCAAGACAAGTTATCAAGGCGGTGAAAGCGCTTTCAAGATTGCACCCGAGACGAACGCCTTAAATTTCTTTTGCTCCCTTTTCTATTTGTGGCCATCCATCGACTAGGGTCGCGGTATGAATGTTCTTTGGAGAGCTTAATGACTTTGGGAGCGCTACACTGGTCTCTGTTTTTAAACCGCACGTTTTCAAATCCCTAACGATGGTGCCCTAATTGTACACCTCTAGTCTCATATTTTTAAGCAGTGCTCAGAAATTTTCGAGTTCACCTAGTCGTGCAGAACATGGCTATAAATCTACGCCCCACTTCTATCGTGTGCGAAAACCTGTTTCTCATGTCGTGCAGTGCTTCTCTAATCGTTCAACAAGTTTACACCGAACAAATGCTCTTGCGCCAAATAGTTTTTGGTGCAATCCCAAGGCGGAGGGGGGGGGGGCCTAATAACGGGACCTGCGCCCTACCTCTCATTCTCTCGACATGTTCACCCAACCCCAGAATCTCCTGGAAAGCCCCAACAGAAGGGGTTTTCTGGGAAGACCCACCAAGAAGCATTAGCATAAAGAAGGCTTTTGTAGTTAAGACGACCTTATAAAATGTGTCAGTAACGCGAAAAAAAGAAACGAAACACACTCATAGTAAAGAAAATGGCATAGATGTTCCCTAACTAACGCGGAAGCAAATAAAAGGCGGATCATTAATCGAAAACTGGAGATACATTTCATTAGTATTCGCTCTACTTAGCCACGTGTTGCGTTTGCGCACAACGGTAAGCTAAGGGACTTCATACTTCGCGATGGAGGCGACTCGTCGCACGTGCGAAGCATGCAAGTCGATGAAACCCAACGGTCTGGCGCCATCGTGTAACGTTTTCATTTTTGCGAAGGCAAAAACCTGTTGATACTCCAGGGGCCTGATTCATCAACGACTTACGTAACGTTAACGGAGAATTGTAAGCTTATCAAGCAATATGGTGAGCGATAAGCCGCGTTAAAAGCTCAGATAACGCGGCTTATCGCTCACCATATCGCTTGATAAGCTTACAATTCTCTGTTAAAGTTACGTAACTCGTTGATGAGCTCGGCCCCAGGAAGTTAGCGACTAGTCACTTGCCGCGTAGACAGATACGAGGCTAAACAAGTTTCACCAGTTGAAACGGCTTATAGCATATATATATATATATATATATATATATATATATATATATATATATATATATATATATATAGTGCCGTGGGTAGGTTGATATGATGTGTACATCGTATAAGACAGACGCAAAAAAGAGGAAACGACAGTTGATAGAAAGACATTGAGTTGTGATGTTTTTGCTTCTGTGCCAGCGAGGTTGATAGGTGGAAAAGTTTATTCTAGGCCTGACGTTTCGACCGTTTCGTCGTCTTCAAGGCCTAAAGATGGCTCGAAGTTTTTAGTAATTTGTAGCTACTCGCCCAACCCCCCCCCCCCCCCCCCCCGCGCTGCCGTTCTTGGCTTTATGTCATCTTCAGCTTTTCTTGAGTTTCGCGCCATTTTTGACCTGAAGTCAAGATATCCTTGGATGTCTATGTATCGTCACTTTCACAGGATTTTCCGCCACTGAGTGTAGCAGTCGCTACAACTGCAGTTAGCCATCTTTAGGCCTCTGTAGACGACGAAACGGTCTGAACGTCAAACCTAGAATAAACTTTTCCACCTACCAACCCCGTTGGCGCAGAAGCAGGTTTCAAGATGAGAGAAAATGGAGGCTATTAATTATTGAGTTGTTTTCCAAGAACTTGGCATAAGTGGTGTGAGTCTCACCCATTGTCGCTTAGTAGGTGGGTGGTCTAATATTAGAGTGATTCATATGTTCTTGCGACTTTTTTGGTATTTTTCAATTTTTTTTTTATATTTTGATCAAACTAACCTCACTCATCGAAAAATCGCACATCTTTGTCGATGACTGTCCTCCATCGTTGCGGCAGGGAATGGATGCTGTGACGATAGAAATCCGAGGGTTCTCTTTCACTAGCTCTCTGGAAGGGAAGCGATACGATGATCAAGCGGCACACGAATCTGACCTTCGTCACTTTTTCGTATCGCAACCCCCGGATTTCTATCGCCGCGGCATCTATTCCCTGCCAAAACTGGGGACTGTCATCGACAAATACGGGAGATGTATCATTGTGTAAGGTTAGTTCGATCAAAATATATAAGAATTTGAAAAATGTCAAAAAAATCGCAAGAACATATGAATCACCCTAATACGTAGGAGGCATAGGTTAAGTGGTTATATCAGTTATTTGCTGACCGTGCCGCAGTGGTATTATCCAGAATTAGGAGTGCGTGGCGTATCCCGAGACGAATATGTGATGCAAAGTTTGAGCTCTGTTCTTGCAACGCGGACTATGTGAACAACATGGATCAGCAGGGTTAGGGAGAGGACCAGTTATTGAGCTCTGCGCCGTAGACGTTGATTTCATCGCGCGATATTCATTGGACGATCGGCGCGGTTTCTCCGTCTATCTGTTGTAAATAGTGCCTACTGGCTATCACGTTTGCTCGATGCTTACTCAGACAAAAGTCTGTTAGTAACCGAGCATAAAAGGGTTTGAAACAGATTTACTGTTCGGTTTGAAACCCTGCCGTGTCTCAAACACTGCGTTGGTTAGTAACCTACCATGAAAGTGAACCGAGCAAGGTCACGGCCCTGCAGCACGTGTTGCTATTGCGCTGTGCTCGGTTCCAAAGCCTTTCAGGGTCCAATGGACAGCACATGCTGGGTGGCAGCGCTGACCTGAGGGGGCGGGGCCTAGGATCCCCATTCCGGCTTTTTCTTGTCTGGTGACTCCCACCCAACCCGCCCATGTTGATGAAGATGTTCGAGGAAGCAGGTGCTATATGTCAACACCACACCATCACTGACCAATGCGGGCCTAACTAGAGCCTCATCTGCAGTTCTTCACGTATTTAAGAGGGTTCCGCCGTCCCATATGTCAACAACACTGTTTCCTGGGCGGATAATCCACCTTAATTTTATCCTCATGGTCCTGGACATGACCTCAGGCGGAGAATCAGATCACGAATATCACGGGTTCGGACATGGTGGTGGTAGTCGTTCAGTAGCTAGAATCGGGCGAAGTCGGACGTGACGTTGATGACGATTTCCCTGTTGTCCCGGCTCGGTCGATGGTCTTATATGGGTTGTAGTTCTTGTCGTTTCCCACCGTATCGTCGTCCATCTGAAAACAAAAACCGAGAGCGACGAAGAGAAGAATTCTATGTTTCTAGATAAGGACCTAGATAGGCTAGAAAGAATTCTATGCTTTTTCTAAAGTTAATGCTTCACATTTTCACACTAACCAACTTAGTGTTTGAGACACGGCAGGGTTTCAAACCGGGCAGTAAATCTGTTTCAACTCCTTTCGTGCTCGGTTATTAGCCGAATTTTGAGTACCTACGTAAACAAAAATCCATAATGTCGATCGATATTGATTGCCAGCCAAGCGCCGTCTGCTCGCGAAAACTGCCCAACGTCCACTACATTCGTGTGTTGCCGACCTCAAATGGCTGAGCTGACAGCAGAAATCGATGAGATCGACCGAGTAGTCGTAAAGGCCTTCCAGCCGTGATTAGTCTTGCGTGAAGGAGGGAGGAGAGTGCGGGTGACAGAGAGGTATACTAGCAGACCAGTTCTTTTATACGAAAGATGTTTCGGTCGATGTGTTGATGCTCCGCTATGCCCTATTTCATCTAGAAAATCATCTGTTTATCTCTACTCCAATTCGTGTTTCTCAGAGAAGAAGAAGCTCCTGGTTTTTTTGCCCTATGTTCACGATGAGTTCCAGTTCAGTCTTGCTAAAGATTGCGTGGCGAGCGTTTTAAACATGGCTCGAGGAGTGAAAAAGGGGCCGAGGCGCTCTTGGCAGCGATTGCATGTGCCGCAGCGTTGCTGTTGCCTATTATTCATCGGTTGTGTTGTGTTCTGTTCGTGAATTCTGTCGATGACGAGCAAGAGGAAGCTCCAGGCAGCCGTCTTCGAAATGTCACGTTTGCAGGTCACAACTGTATACTTCGTGCAATCGTTTGCCTTCTACCACGTGTGTCTGTCGCACCAGCAAGCAACATCATGAGCGCCGCGGACACGAAAGTCGCTGCTGTAACGACAGATGAGAACTGGAAAGCCGGCCTCGTCCTGCCCGCTAAGGATAGACGCTTCAAAACTGCGGTATTGATTCTGTTCGATTCAGTTCTGGGGCCGGATTCATCAGCGACTTACAGCAATTTAACAGAAAAATTGCAGCTGAAATCCCTGATAGCGCGGCTTATCAAGCGATATTGTGAGGGATAAGCCGAGTTATCTGAGTTTTCCGCTGTGACTTCTCTGTTAAAGTTATGTAAGCCGTTGATGAATCCGACTTCTGGTTGCGATATCGCCGACTAAGTGGCACACGGTTGATTGGTGTGTGTTTTCAGGATGTTACGGACACAAAAGGAGTTGAGTTCGAGGACTTTTGCCTCAGCCGTGACTTGCTGATGGGTATTTTCGAGAAAGGTTGGGAGAAGCCGAGTCCTATTCAGGAGGCTTCCATCGGTGTAGCATTGTCAGGTACGTGTTTTCTATAGTTCTAGACTTGCGCGTGGTCCTTGTTCCTACAAACATTGATAGAATGCTGCAGCGACATACACAGGAGGATTAAGAAAGCAAGTAGATTGAAGATATAGCTAATAGTAGGAACGTGGTCTGAGTAGTGACAAGATGTGACGTTAGATCTGTGCACGTCAGGGGCCAGATTCATCAACCACTTAGGGCCTGTTCATACTACGCGACAAGGGCGACAAAAGCGACAAGAACGACTGGGGCGACGGATGTAATGTGTTGTACGTAAATAATTACGCATTTCACACTGCATTCGTCGCGGACGGAGTGTGAAGTACGCAATTATTTACGTACACCACACAATGTCCGTCGCCCCAGTCGCTCTTGTAGCGAAGTATGAACAGGCCCTTACCGGCCGGTAACGATATATCGGTTGTCGTGTCTGTACCTCTGCATCTCTGGGTCTCTCTGCATCACGTACTACGTAGGCCGGTATGGTGAGTCCGCGGTGAGATGATACTAACGGTATCGTTGGTGTATCTGGCCCCTGGTAAACTGTGCTCGTCCTCTTCGTCACTCAGGTTTCCAGAATTTCGGCGTGATACGGGTATGGTGTGCACCGTTATGACGATGAATTTTTCGTGCCTTTTTTCGTACTAGACCTCACTATTCTAGAACAAGTGTGGAGGTGGGCGTCAGCTAGGAAAGCGAAGTATTCTATTCTACCGCAGCGTATATTGCAAATTCCCAAGCGTACAAGGTTCTGTACCCTCCGTACCTGTATTGCACCATGCGTCCTCGCCTTCTGCTACAGTTGGTTCAGTCTCAAAAAGCCAATTTTTCTACTTGGTTCGTCCAGTTGGGGTTAGCTGACCCATAAGTGAATTGAGTTTATGGTGTCTGGATCACCGCTGCGTAAGAATGAGACGATTCTGGTAATTAAGGAATTCTGGCCGGTATATGCAAGGACATGCGAGCTTAGCCATGTAACTGTTACAGTAATCTATAAGGAGGTCATGAGAGCAATAGTCTAAGCGAAAATATGGCTTCTCTGAAATCGCAAGAGTTTGTGGGATATAGGAGCAGTCAGGACTAGTTCAATTTTAAAGGTTTAACACTAGTGGATGGAGTTTTTTTTTTTTAACTCAGCCATCAAAACATTGTAATGAAACGTGCACTTTGGCGTGACACGTAGCCTTTAAAAAAAACCGTTTGTTATGGTTTGCCTCCTGCTCTGCCTAAAGTTGAGATTGGTACTAGCTGCGTGAAAGGTCGCTTGACAGATTTACGCCCGTGTCTAGAATGTATATGCTCGTAAAAGAACCACATAACACAGTTTCGGTGTTGTGAACTAACCAAGGGAAGAAACTCGGGTTAGCTGGATTAACTACCGTGGTGGTAGGATGCGTGGACAAGCCAACTACCGTTAAAGGTTACAGCATAAGGTGTCGTTTTGGTGCATTTATAATTTCGGTGATTAGAAGGTTCGCGCCACTGTTCCCTTCCCAAGTTTTCCTTGAGATGGCCTTTGATGGGTCGGTCGTCTTCTAGAAGCATCAAGAGAAGGGGTTAGGTCGGTCGGTATGATAGGAGAAATCCCCATTTGGATCTTGCACTCCCCAAATTTGATTAGCACGATTACTTTTTTGAGCGTCCACCATGTTCACAATGACAAGACCTACGAGCTGGTCGCATTGTCCTATGTTGTCATCGATTTTAAATCCTCTAGAGCATAATTTCGCCAGTCAATTGTCCCATGAAGTGTAATGTTGAAGGTGGGGACCTATGCGACAGCCGAAACAACATCATATCGTCGCCAGTTGGCCCTGAGTAGGAAGCCACCTTGTAGAGCTACTCCCATAGAATTCAATATTCTCTGAAACACTGTGGTATACCCTTGTGCCAGGTCCCACTAAAGCGCTCCTAGCCAAAACTACTTAGCGGTTATGAAGTCAGACTTTAAGGTTTGCACAATCTTTTGTGCACATTTGGTGAGATTTATTGTACAGAACATAAGCAAGGTTATGTGCAGACGTAGATGAAATGGGATTTGATAGCTCTACTTGTTGAGCGGTGCTCCATTTCTTCGTGATTGATGGGTTCGGGCCATCGCGAATTATTGTTATTGGCGAAATTAGCATTCAAACCGCTCCACAATGTTCTGTAGAAATAGATTCTGCGGCTAAGCGCAAAGAAGCTTAAATTACGGCCGATCATCATGTTTGTCTTTACTAGATGCCGCCCTGATTGCATTTTCCAAGGGAACAGGTGTTCATTTCGAGAGTGAGATAGTGTTTATGTGGTCGTAATTCTTTCGATAGATCTACTGTGCAGGGGCTTAATAGTAGCAGTAAAAAGGAAAATGATGGCGGAGTTGGTTCAGACAGAGTTTCGACCAGTGGAATAGGAAATTGAAGTGCCCCGAAGTCGAAACGACCCACATTTCAGGCCAGGATATCCTCGCTCGTGCGAAGAATGGTACAGGAAAGACGGGTGCGTACTGCATACCCGTCATCGAGAAGATAAATCCGGCTGTCAAAAAGATTCAAGCGCTTGTTATTGTTCCCACCCGCGAACTTGCCCTTCAGACGTCGCAGATCTGTGTCGAGCTTTCAAAACACATCAAACTGAAGGTGAGCGGGCGCTGCACAGCGGTGTTTATCGTTGTTTCATCGCGGGAGGAACCACTGTTGTTGCTTAGATCATGGTGACGACTGGTGGTACAGACTTGCGTGACGATATTATGCGCTTAAACGGTTCGGTGCATATGGTGATAGCAACTCCGGGACGTATTCTCGACTTGATGGAGAAAGGAGTAGCGGACATGTCCAATTGCAAGATGCTTGTTCTTGACGAGGCCGACAAGCTACTCAGTCAGGATTTCCAGGTAGGCTCAGGAGCTGAGAAGTGTTTCTAGAATCCCTAAATGCATGTGATTCTAGGGAATTCTGGATCGCCTTATCTCGTTTCTGCCGAAGGAGCGCCAAATCATGCTCTATTCTGCGACCTTCCCAATGACTGTTACCGAATTTATGCAGAAACACATGAGAAAACCTTACGAGATAAACCTCATGGAGGTTCGTTGATTTTTCTCATATTCGTCATCACCCATAAGGCTACAGTGTTGTTCGGATGTTGGTCCTTCTGTGTATAAGGTGATTTAGATGAGTTCTCGCCCTTTGACGTTCACTAAACAACAACTAAACAACGGAATGAGCTCATAGCCAAATTTGACTATTGTGTGTAAGGCGCCTAGCATACCTCCGAGTCGCGCCAGCGACTGGTCGAAGTGACAGTCTGGAGTTCCTTGTTCATGCGTGGGACTATATACCACTAACTGCCTATGTAATATAACACGAAGAAATATGTAGAATATTACATAGCGGAGCTTGAATAAAAAATGCACGTTTTTCAGTACCATTCGGGGACCTATCGTAGCGGGGAGGGGTACTTCAATATCCTCTGTTCCCTAACGGTGGGAAGGTAACTAAGGTGTCGTTGCGACGTGATAGAATAGTGCCTTGCAATCTTCTATTCGTTGATGTGGGGTGGGTACGTTCGGTTCTTTTTCTGGCTGTGTCAGCACGGCGTTACTAAACCCGTTTGGGATGCGCCTTCTACTTCCTTCTACGTGATCTTGTGGAGGGCATCTGAATGTATATCTGGCCTACCGACTTGCGGTGGTCTGCAGATAGACAAGTCAGCGTTTTATCGTTCCCAAACCAGTCTGGGTCCAATTCGCCGACCCCGGAGGGATCAAAGGCTTGTTTGGCTTTGGCCGGAATTTTGAACCAGGAATATGCTATCGAGAGCACTCGACAACCGGAACATCCCCCGACTACGCTTCACGCGTTTATCAAACGGCCCCTATACTACATAGAATAAATCCTAGTTCGATGGTATGGCCATTTTTTAAAAACTGAACGTCGATTCTCTGGAGACTCACCATTGAGTTACAGGAACTGCATTACATTCGTCTTCGCACTCGTATTTTTAACATTTTTGGTTACTTCTGAGTTTGATAGGTTCTAAATAATTGAAGCAGAGTGAGAGTTTCTCCGCTGATTTGGAGTGGTGTCAGATTTCCTGCTGCACACCCTGGGCACCGTCACTTCCAGTTTTTTTTCCTATTCGCCCGTGATTAGGAAACCTGATATTGTAAACCATCAGATTAGCTCTAGCTTGAGCATTTCCTGTTGGATATATGAAATCACATAGTATGAGGGCGTATCGCCACTCTCACTGGGTAAAGTCAGTCTGGGTGCGATACATTGCTCTGCTACGTCCTCGAGCAGACGTGACGCGAAATTTGCGTTTTGTTCAGGACGGTATTTCAGATGCTCTCAGGTTCTGGTTCCTTTATGCAACGTTTTTCGCGCTACTTTCTTGTATTGTTCACAAAAGTTCAATACAAATTATAGAGATTCCTTATTATCAATAAATTCTTTAAATTTTCTCTCCGACACTAAGACGCTTGCAATGGGTCCGATTGCCCGCCGTCTTAAAGGGTGTGTAATGCTTGTGGAATGTGCAATCCTAGTGCAGTCCTAGGTACAATTCCAATAAAGGGGGGGGCAGCTTATGCACACGTTTAAGTAATAGTTGAAATGGGAACACATGCAACGTAATATACAGCGCAGGGCAGCCACTGGACTCTCAAGGAAGCCTAGGGGTTGGGGGTGGGGGGAGGGGGGGGGGGGAAGGTTAGTGGTGGGCACACCAAGAGGACGAGGGGTGGAACTCACGTCCCACTGTAAAGTGGATTTGGATTGCACCTGGATCTATTTAAAGCCAGGTCGTAGGCCTTATTTCGTAATTATGGTTCTCGGGTATGAAACAGGGTTAAAAAATATATAAAAAGAACTAACTAGGGAAACGTTTCGACCTCCCATGGCACTTCAAGATGAGGCCAGGATCATTAGAAAGAGCTCGGAATGCTGATTACGAATATGGGTGTCAAGATTGCAAAATGAAACTCCTGAGCGAGTTATGGCCTGCCGAAATCGGGGTGCCTCACCACAGGCTGGCTGTGCGACACCTGGCGCGGGAGTGTTGAGTCATCGGGGCTCTGTAAGAATGGCCCGCTAACTGCGACGGTGGCGCAGGGGTGGTGTTCCCCCTCGTCGGGTGCGACACGTTGGTGCGGTTCCCGTTGCTGCGTTCTTTGCAAATCATGATTTATCTTCGAAATGACCTTTTGTTCTGAATTATGACACTGTTTGATTAAATAGTAAATTAAAATGTCACCATAGCAGTTTTTTGCCTTCAAGCATTTTTACGAACGTGTGTTAGTTTTCTTTTTTCTTATTTAATCAAAGAGTGTCATAATTCAGAACAAAAGATAAAGATAATTTTAGATAGATCGAAGATAAATTATGATTTGCAAAAAACGGCAGCAACGGGAACCGAACCAACGACGTCGTACCCGACGAGGGGAACACTATCCCTGCGCCACCGTTGCAGTTGGCGGGCCTTTCTTACAGAGCCCCGATGACTCAACACTCGCCCCAGGTGTGTCGCAGTCATACCCCGGTGAGTGGTGAGGCACCCCGATTTCGGCAGGCCATAACTCGCTCAGGAATTTCATTTTGCAATTTTGACACCCATATTCATAATCAGCATTCCGAGCTCTTTCTAATGATCCTGGTCTCAACTTGAAGTTCCTTGGGAGGTCGAAACCCTTCCCTAGTAAGTGACTAAACCCCATGATGAAAATCCCCGTTACCTTTTAGCGAGAGTGTGTTCACTGACATACTTGGTGTTAAATCAGGCTGTTTGTAGGAACTTACCCTCCTTGGAGTCACTCAGTATTACGCGTATGTACAGGAGAAACAGAAAGTGCACTGCCTTAATACTTTGTTCCGCAAGGTGAGTGCTTCAGATTTTGTTTCGTCAAGAATGCGATCAGTTTTGGCTATCCTTTTCAGCTCCAAATCAACCAGTCGATTATATTCTGCAATTCAACGCAACGTGTGGAGCTGTTGGCGAAGAAAATCACAGAGATAGGATATTCGTGCTACTATATTCACTCAAAGATGGCACAAAATCACAGAAATCGCGTCTTCCATGACTTCCGCCAGGGAAACTGTCGCAACTTGGTGTGCTCTGATCTGCTTACTCGTGGTAAGTGAGCTTGTATGGCTTTTTGATTAGTTTTGTTTTCTTAACTTTTTTCCGCTCGAAAACTTGTTTTATTTATCTACCAGCTAGCAAGGAAAAGTTCCCAAATTAAGGTATGCTTTTGCGATGCTGTTTTGACAGGATGTAGGGCCGTGTGAACGGAGTGCAGAATTACAGCTAGTTTTTGCTGAACGTTCTTTTAAACGCCTGAAAAGGAGGTGTGAAAACATGTGCGCAACACTCGTCAACCTCTACGACACCCCACGAGACGTGCCTCGGTCGCGCAGTTGGTAGGGGTGCTGCCTATAGGAGCACACCGGAGAGCTTTTGAGTTCGAGTCCGCGCACTGCCAATCTTTTTGCACGTATTAGCTCGTTGTTATTACGCTTTCTCATGATCACAGGACTCCATTTGACACCATTAGTGCTGACAACAAACCAAGGCTGTATATTTGCGCCTACATACGTGCCAGTTCTTTTTTTGGCATGGGGTGGCAGTTGGTTACGTCGATATTCACCTAGGACCCTTCTCTACACCCACGTATTATGCGTTCAACGAAGAAGTGGTCATTCCTTGTCAGCGAGAAGACTATTCCGCACTGGCTTTTATAAGATGCTGGTGTGACATGCGCTTGTGTTCTACTAGTTTCATAGTTTTGTAACATAGCTGTCGACTAAAAGGGAAGAGCGATAAGACTTTTCCAGAGAAGTGATATGGTGCTGATGCGCATCGTTGAAAAACTAGCACATAAAACAAGCGCGTGTTACACCAGCAGCATCTTACAAAAGCCTGTGCAGAACAATCTTCTCCCTGGCAAGGAATAACCACTTCCTTCCTCGTTGAACGCACAATCCGTGGGCGTAGAGAAGGGTCCTGGGTGAATATCGACGTAACCGACTGCCACCCCATGTCAAAAAAAAACAGCACATGAAAGCGCAAATAGACAGTCTTTGTTTGTTGTAAGCACTGATGGTCTAAAATTGACTCCTGTGATCATGAGGAAGCGTAATAACAACAAACTAATATGTGCAGGAGCATTGGCAGTTCGCGGACTCGAACTCAAAAGACCCCCGGCGGTGTGCTCCTAGGGGCGACACTCCTACCGATTGCGCCACTGACACACATCTCGTGGGGTGTAATAGGGGTTGAAGAGTGATGCGCACAAGTTTTCACGCCAGTTTTTCAGGTCTTAAAAAAACGTTCAGCGAAAACTACCTGTGCTCCTCACACACCCTACATCCTGTCAAAACAGCATGGCCAAAACTCATCTCGAGTTAGGAACCTCTCCTTGAAAGTCAGCATGGTGTAGAGTTCGGTACCATATAGCTTCGGTTTTTCGAGTTCATTAGGATTCATACAGGGTTGTGGTCTTGAACACAATTTCGCACTTGAATCTGTGCAGCTATATTCGTACCAATACATTTTGCAAAGGTCTAGATCGATTTCAAAAGAAGTTGTGGATAAAGGCGTGCACAACCTAGGCCATCAAATCTGTAGAGGCCGCTTGCGCTGTGCGTGGGGCGTATTGTTTTCTTTCGTTGTGAACCTAGAACTGGTCGCGACAGCAATATTAGTGAATTTCCGGCACAAAATGGGCGATAGGCATTGCCTTGTACATGTGGTGAATCTGAAAGCGCCAACCTATTCCCGGAAGAGATGCGGGCCTCTGGAAAACCGCAACTTTTGAAAAGAGTAAATTTACAAAATGAAGATAAGTGTGTGCAACGGAACGAACTTCAAATACACTAACCTAGTATGATGTGATCCCCTTTCAGATCTAATGTCAATTGCGAGAAGCAAACGACATTAAACCTGAAAGCGAATCACATCTAAATGCAGCAAACGATTGCTTCAAGCAAGGTGATACTACATGGAAGAACTCAACACCTATGTTTCAACCCTTCCCTCTAACGAAACAAATTGGGCGAATGCACGACAAAGCCGCAAGCGTTTCAATTTGAATTGAGTGGGTTTTCATGGGAGTTTCACCTCGTATCATCCTTGGGCAGGAGACACATAAGTGTTGGCTTGCATGAGAAATGAACAACATACAATTTTGTTTAGAGGAAAACAACAGGGCAGGATAAATTTTGTACTAGTTTGGTGCAAGACATGCACCAAACTTGCACGTATATGGGGCTGACATGCAGATACGTTATCTGCTTGACGAGATCAACGGTATTTTCATAAGAGGTCGTTGTGTTTTGTGTTGTTGCGCGCAGGTGCATCGAAAAGGGTGCCCAAATGCAGTGCCATATCAGTTACAGAGAGCGTTGGTATTGCTCATAAGAAGGCAAAGCACTGCGACGATGCATGCTTTTCTGGGTGATTCGTGCGTGTTTTTTTTGTTGTTGCCAAAAATTTCAATCAGAAATTGTGGAATAGGAAAGGGAAGCAGATAACGAGTGTCGGTCAGGCGGTTACCCTGCTAAACTGGAAGACCGTTAAAATTACACTTTATGGAGTGGATGCGGGTAATCTGTAGTGAAGTAGGAATAGAAAGTGTAAGAGGATTTGAAGGTAGAGGGAATACATATTCCAGTTTGGCCTGAAGTGAAGGCCTCAAAGGATAGGTTTATTAGGGTGTCCCACACAGAATATCGCTTCAGACAGAAAAGTTAGTTAAATTCATACAAAGCAATCAAAACCAAGCTTAATTCGGTAGTATATTCTCCACAATTGTCAACAACCTTTGTCCAACGTACACGCAAAGATTAGATCCCGTCTTTAAAGAAATGAGCTGGCCACGAGTCGAGGAAGTTGGTCACCCAAATCCGGATTTCCTCGTAGTCGGCGAACTTCTTCCCAGCCAAGGCGTGCTGCATCGAGCGGAGTATGTGGTAGTCGGATGGGGCAGTGTCAGGGCTGTACAGCGGATGAGGCAAAACGGTCCAGCCAAGTTCCTCAATTTTCTGCTGAACGAGTTTTGCGGCATGAGGCCTCGCATGAGCATGCAGCAGGTTGGTAGAGGACGTGTCAACTCGATTTGGAGTAGGATTTGGAGCAGACAAGCTCTACTGCAAGCTCCCGAGTCGATCTTGTCGGATCAGCTCCAACGGCAGTCCGTGAAAGGTCGTAATCCATGATAGGCGCCTGTCTTCCGTGCTCTTCAAGTCTTTCGTCGTCGGCGGCAAAACGTTGAAACCACCGCTCGCGTTGTCTTTTGAAAACGACATCTTCGCCAAGTGCAGCTACCAACGAACGATGCTATTCCGCAGCGGATTTCTTCAATTTGAAGTCGTAGAGTAGGCCTCCCACACAATCATTTTCTGGTCCATTGTAGTCTGAACGCTATATTAATTTTATAAAACGATGAAGGAATGAAGTGGGGAAAAACAGGAAATGTAGAAGATCAAACGCCGCGAAAAACTAACCTTAAGTGAGCTCACAACCGATCCGAATAACTGCGAAAAGAAGGCCACAATGTATGCGACATTCCGTGTGGGATAGCCTAATACTTACGGGGCAGCAAGCAGCATCATTTGTGTGTTCGTTACAGGTATCGACATTCAAGCTGTAAATGTTGTAATCAATTTCGACTTCCCTCGAAACGCAGAGACCTACCTCCACAGGATTGGCCGGTGAGTCTGCGTCTCTGTCGGTGCTGAATTCGAGTATGGATGTGCTGAAAAAACGTGCTTTTCCATTGCAGATCCGGAAGATTTGGCCATCTTGGTGTTGCCATCAACCTGATCACCTACGAAGATCGTCACACACTTCGTCGCATCGAACAAGAATTGCGCACTCAAATCGAGCCCATACCGAAGGCAGTCGACCCGAAGTTGTACGTGGCCGACTTCCAAATCGTCGACGACGAGGACAACAACAGGCCGAACGCAAACTGAGTCGTTGAGTGGCCGCCGCGCACTGCTTCCCCATTTGATCTCCGGTTTCTTCGTTCGATGGCCGAGCAGCCGCCTCTTCTACTGTGCGTTCTTCTGGCTCGATACGCGGCAATACTACTCTACGTACGTTCCAAATGTTTGTTCCCGTGTGTGTAAGTTCCTCCACTATATCCTTTCCTCCACGTTGTTTGTCCTTTTGTTCCCAGTTTCTAATTTTGTTCCTAGTTCTTTTTTTGAGTATTTCTATTATAATTATTATGTGCATTTGCAAATGATTTTGGTGACACACATTCGAAACCGTCCCCCGACCACCACTCCAGAACATTCGAGCGTTCGACTATTCTAGATGTTTCTTTCATTCTTCCTTCGTTTTTTGTTGCATGTGCCGCAGTGTGTAGTTTTTCATTCTTCTCATTTTGTAAATTCACGCGCTCACTGCTAATGTTGTCTCTTTTGATAGTTGAGATATGAGAGCGTTCGTTGTGCGCGCACACCCACGTCTGCTTCTGGAGCGTGTGTGTGTGTGTGTGTGCAGACTCGCGCCAGCACGCGAGTTCACTAGCGTTCTCGATTATTGTTGTTTGATACGGGCTTTTAACGTGTAGACGGCGCAATTGTGCTGCTGTCCGTCTGTCTCTGTCTGTCTGTCCGGCCGAGCGTCGCAGCTCGTCGCGGCGGCCGGATGCCTTCCTTCCGTCAGGTTCCAACATCATCACATCGTCATCATCATATGCGGTTTTTTCTGCCTCAGTCTGGACCATCACACCACCATCACGACCTGAGCGCTGCAGGCAGTTTTCCCGCTCGGCAATATACCATCTCAACGATTCAACTTGTCCCGTCCAACCCTGTGCATAAGATAGTTTTAGAGCTCTAATATAGGAGGCTGTGGTGCTGCGGCCACTCCATCTGTACCGATGGAGTAAGTGCTGCGCTAAGCCTCTACGCAAACCTTCTAGGTGAGCATAATAATACAAATATATCCATCACACTCACCGGGAGACGACTCCCCGTTGTTTTAGTGGGCGCGCCTCGGCTGGCCCTGTGTCTCGCCCCCAGCGCGCCCTTCTCTCATGTTTGTGTTGAACCCTCAAGTTGTTTCTGCCTGGAGTCGAGATCTTTCAAGTGAATTTATTCGCTTAATAAAGATTCGTTCCAGATTCGTGTTGTTGTTCATTGAGGGTGCTGTAATGAGTGATCAATTGTGTTGTGCAGTAAGCGCTTCGTCGATGTGCGACGATCAGAGACGCTGTCGCATGGGCCAAGTCGTCCAAAATTAGGTGGGCCGCCCTCGTAATGCGCTTCGCAGACACTCGCTGGACGAGAGCCGCCACCGACTGGATTCCGTGGGATGTCAAGAGAACACCAGCTGCCGGATTCATCAACGACACAGCAATTTAACAGAGAAAACAGCCGAAATCCCTGGTAGCGCGCCTTATCGAGGGATATGGTGAAGCGGTTCGCCGTGTTATCAGGGATCTGGGCTGTATTTTCTCTGTAGAATAGGAAGTACAACCCAAATCCCTGATAACGCGGCGAAACGCTTCACCATAGGCCTTGATTAGTCGCGCTATCAGGGATTTCGGCCGTGTTTTCTCTGTTAAATTGCTGTAAGTCGTTGATGAATCCGGCTCGAAGACGCCCACCAACGCGTTGGTCGGACTTCTTCGTGAAAGCCCTGGACGACCGATATGACGCTCTTTGTGTCCTTCGAGCGAGAAGGATCCATTGGAGCACTCAGGCACGCGAAAGGGGCGAATGGAGACGCTGCTGGCGCCCGCTCGAGCAACTCTCTGATCAGCGGAATGACAGGTGATGAGTAACTCAGCCTTTTTTCTTCTGGGTCGGCCAAGTATCTTTGCTCTAGTGAATCCATTCGGCAAATGACAATATTGCATCCATCTCACATGCAGTGTGCAATTGTTCTAGTAATTGCGCTAGGTGAGATAACAGAGGATCGTCAAGAGAAATTTACCATAAAAAAAGACGAAACACAATCAAAATAGCTGGAAGACCACGTAGAGAAGGCTCATTACACAAGAAAAACCACGCGGTTAGATTGACGAGCCTAAGTGGGGCCGTTGAAGTCGAGGCGTTGAGTTGTCGCCGACACGAGGAGAGCGGATGCTGGTGCAATCCGAAGGAGGGGGTCCACCTTATACCTTATAATGGGATGTGCTCTTGCCGTCTCCACCCCCAACCCCTTGGTTTCCTCGAGAGTCTACTGGCTACCTCACGTTATACATTATGTTGGATGCATTTACATTTCAACTATTCTTTAAATGTGTGTATAAGGTGAACACCCTCCCCTACCCTTTTCGGGATTGTACCAGAATGCTAACACTAGGTACCGAAAAGTTCAAAGTTCACCCCAACCCTACCTCAAGGGACAGGACGGGCCATCTCTAAGCCTCTTAGCCCTCCAAGTCACAACAAAAGCCAAACAGAGACTGGACAGGGTCGTGGGGACCGGAGGGTTGAGATTGCAGCCACACAGGCTGCTGGGTGCTCCTTCGATTCGACTGCGCGGTGCTCGTAGGTGCCATCCCTCTATTTGGATTCGCGCCCTTTCTGACTGATGGACGGTGCTGATAGTCGATGACCTGCTCGGTGACCGCTACGACATTACCATTGCTTTTATGTTTTTTTATTTATACCTTCGTTTAACTCTAGTATAAATACCATTATGAGCCACTGCTTCGAGGTTGTAGTAGGTTTATTGTGTTCACATGCGGTGTATTATATGCTCCAATATATATCGTGATACATGAACGACATCAGTATAAGACATGAATGTGTGAATGTTCCAGTACTATACATGTATACATGTTTGACATTGCGCTTTAGTGCTATACGTACTGTGATTAAGGAGCCATATGAATATTGCAGTTAGCATTGCATAATTATTCCTGTTCAGAATTTTATTCAAGTCAACTTATCAGCGCCATTAGTGACCTTGTTAGCATCGAAAACCCATCCATAGTCGTTGAAGATTTCAACTTCCCTAGTGTCAATTGGAGCAACCCATCAGAATCTGCTATCACGGGTTCAAGTCAAAACTTCTTGGAGTTCGTAAATAATCATGAGTTTATGCAATATGTCAAGACCCCGACCAGAGGAGGACATTTTCTTGATTTGGTTCTTTCAAATGACAGAAGTCTCATCAGCAATGTCGTAACTAGGGCTCCAATCGGATCAAGTGATCATGCAAGTGTCTCTTTTGACGTTTCTGCTGAATTTCCGGATTCAATGGTCACTTATCGTCAAATTTTCTCACGATGCGATTATGAAAAAGTCTGCCAATACCTTGGGAACGTCATGTGGGTTGACTCTTTTGAACGAGTAGGAAGCATTGATGAGAAATATGAGATGTTTTTGAGTATTTTACATCACGCCATTGAGATGTTTGTTCGATGGGGTCGTGTCGTCGCTACAAGCACTTCACTGCCTCAATATCTCCAAGGGATGTTCCAGCATAAAGGTTGCCTTTATTCGAATGCATGTAGAACACAATCTCCGGATGATTGGTTAAAGTATAGAGCGTTCTCAGAAAATTTCGAGAAAAAATTAGAAAAATACAACCGTAGTGTAGAACGAAGAATAGTCGAATCAGGAGAAAAACGATCACTGTTTAGCTACCTGAAAAAGAGACTTAGATCTAAGAGTAGCGTACCGACATTGAGTAGTGGAAACGTCAGAGCGATTTCAGATTACGACAAAGCGAACATGCTCGCCGACCAATTTTGCAGAGTTTTTGGTTGCGATGACAACAGTTTTCCGGATTTTGATCCCACAATTGAGTTTCCGATGAATTCTTTTCCTTGGTTCCATGAAGTGAAGATCTATGAACTCTTGCAAAAATGGCCAGCGTCCTTCGCAATCACTCCAGACAATATTCCATGGAAATTCCTTAAGGAAGTATCTCATGTCATCGCAAAGCCTCTAGCTTACATTTTTAATCAAAGCATGATGTATGCCGAAATTCCCAGTCGATGGAAGCATTCATATGTTACAGCAATTTTGAAGAAGCAACCATCTTGCGACCCTAGTAACTATAGACCTGTCAGCCTCACATCAGTGTTCTGCCGCGTATTTGAAAAAGTAGTAAAAGATCACTTAATAGATCACCTTGACAAAAATTCGGTAATTCCTAAAAGCCAACATGGCTTTGTTCAGAGTCGCTCAATAGAGACCAATTTACTGGAATCACTAAACGACTGGACGCGTTTGTTGGATGACAAAAAGGCCTGTGATGTGATTTACTTCGATTTTGCAAAAGCCTTTGACCGTGTTTCTCACAATAAACTAATATATAAGCTTGTGAAATATGGAATTCATCCAATGCTTGTTAGATGGATAGAATGCTTTATCACGGAAAGAACATTTCAGGTTAAAGTGAATGATTCTTACTCTGATGCTAAGAGGGTGAGAAGTGGTGTTCCTCAGGGAGGAGTTCTGTCTCCTCTTCTTTTCACCATATACACTTCTGACCTTCCTCAGGTTGTACATGGATTTGGAGTGAAGTGCGAGCAATATGCCGATGACATCAAAATTTATGCTCAATCAGACAACGTCTCCACTGGAAATTTGCAGCTTTCAAATGATGCCGTTGCTCAGTGGGCCCGTACCTGGTCGCTACCCCTAGCACCAGAGAAAGCGCTACATATGAGACTAGGTAACTCAAATAACCCATCGCGGTTCAATATCGAAGGAAATGATATCTCTGTAGTTGAAAGTGTCGTTGATTTAGGATTTTCGTATAACAATAAATGGGATTTCTCCGAGCATTACAAAAATATTTGCAGGAGGGCGTATGCACGCACATACCAAATTTTCAAAGGTTTGGCCACGAAGAACAAGGACGTACTGCTTAAGGTTTACAAAACCTATGTTAGATCAATTCTAGAATGTGGTACTACAGACTTTTCTCCCTGGAAGAAAATGGATATAGAAGCGATCGAAAAGATTCAGAATAATTTTACAAGAAAGATTATAATTAGATACGGTGGATTTTTCTACTCTCGCATTCCTAGATCTGAAATTAGGAACAAATTTCTTGGAATTCACACTCTAGAAAGTCGTAGGAAATTGAGGGATGTCTGCATGTTATTTAAAATAATTTCTGGACTGTGTGATGTGGACGGTACAGCTTTCTATAAAACAGTACCGTCTATAACCAGGGGTGGCAATGTAAAATTAAGCTACGGCCGGCCTAGAACTAGTATTCGAGCCCACTCATTTGCAGTAAGAGCGGGATCGGCATTTATCTCCCTGAGATCTGGGCTAAGCCACTCCTCAGCCAATTTTGTTGCTTTCAAGCGACTTGCCTCGAAAAGCATGCTAAATTTTTAAAGTCTACCTCTCGTGTTTCATCTACTTCACAGCTTTGTCTAACTTTAACTATTTTTATCCTTAGTATCTGTTCCCATTTTTCTTTTCTCAGGTTTGTGTTTCATTATTTCATTGTTTCATTGTTCATTGTTCGCTTCTCTCACGACTGTCTTATACGTCGTAATAAATTATTATTATTATTTATGACTAAAACAATATTATCCTATGGATAATATAACAGGATATAGTACGTAAAGCGCCTAGGCGTGTAAGGACATCGAACTGCTACAAAGATCGCATTAGAGATGGAATATGAGAGCCACAGCTGGGAGTTAGTTGAGAAGCCAGGTGATGATGGATGTGGGAGAGGAAGGATCTTTGGTGCTATATAGTTGACGAATCCCCCAAGCGACCTCCACCTCCCAGCGCGCATAACATCAAGACGTACTCCCATACTGAGGGCTTGACCGGGCCACCTCTAAACGAATGGGAAGTTAAGTTGAGGTGCAACAATCCAGCCTCACTGAATAGCTCTTTCAGCCTGTCCCTTAGTGTAGACACTGACAGTGGTAATTACGTAGAAAGCGACTGAAACAAGTAGGATGAGTTGCCAATAGCCCTAAAATACTTGCTCCACAACAGGTGCTCTCGGTCACTAAGGCGGAAGGCTACTATAGTTTCTTTGGATTGTTGATCCGTTTTGGACTTTCTAATATTGATCTCCCAAAATATTGCTCCCTGCGTGTCATATGTCTGAAAGTAGTAGCTGCTGCGCTTCGCTAACTCGAAGTAGGGTTCTATACTAGATAAGCGCAAGTGTGGTAAAGCCTGTGTGATATTTTGATCCGTAGCGTGCAGTCCTACTTTTATGAGGTGGTCCAAGTCGGTGGACTGGATTTTGCTCCTATGTTGTGGAGAAGAAGCTGCCATTTTGTCCGCTTGTAGTAATGACGCCTGCACCTTCTTAGCGGCACCCTCTTGCTGTCCAAGGAAGTAGTTGAAAGCCGCGGTCACAATAGGCATGGGATTTGTTTGCCCTCAGCAGAAAATTCAGCTAGATACATGTTGCGTGCCTGCGGTAACGGGATATTCCTCATACCAGTCGTACGTCGGCCTAGCGGCCGCCTACGACTGGTTGGGGGCTTCGCCCCCAAACCCCGAGAATAGGACGCCATGGCCGCTACGGGTTTCCTATTCTTCCCTAGGCCTTCTGACCTTTACGTTAATCGAGATGGATCGATTGATCCGACGTCAGATTCGTGTTCAGCGACCCCAGGGCCGAAGTTTCGTGCCGCTTGAACGTCATCCTCAAAAAATCGATAATATCGATCGATATCGATTGGTCAACTTCAGATTCGTGTTCAGCGACCTCGATTACCCCCAGGGCCGAAGTTTCGCGCCACTTGAGCGCCATCCTCAAAAAATCGATAAAATCAGGTTAACCATGGCTGAACACTCGTCTCCTTTGCAAGTTCAACACGTTTTAAAGGCTCACACAGGTTTGTGACACACACACACACACACACACACACACACACACACACACACACACACACACACACACACACACACACACACACACACACACACACACACACACACACACACACACACACACACACACACACACACACACACACACACACACACACACACACACATACACACACACACACACAGACGGACTAACGCTTTTATATTAGTAGGATATGGGCCGTTTCTCCATGCATGAAACTTCTGCAGCAGCTTTACAGCCTTTCAACGTTGCTGGCGCTCTGTTCAAATTGACGGCTTCGATTATGGCCTCGCTGATGATGTGTAGTCCCATTTGTTCAGCTTTAACCCCTAGCGTTGCTGCTTCTGGAAATCTTGCAGCTGTAAGAAATTTGGTTTAAGCAAAACAGTTGATATGATATGTGGCTTGTGATGAATGAATTGAATTTTTGACACTAGTTACTTTGGGTGGGTGGGGAGGGACACCGCTCAGTGCTAACGCAAGCCCTGGATGACCCGTCTGCCAGCCTCGTTGAGAATTTCCCATTCTTCTATCGCATGATTTCGACATAGGCTGCTCATCAGCCGGGTCAATGGAGAATTTTGTATTTCTCCTCAGTCGAAGATCACGATGTCCCGTGATGACCCCGTAATCACGATATGGAACCCGACGACATTTCGCAATGGCTCACAATACCACTTACAATTGCGTTTTCTTATTATCTGGGCGCTTCCCAACAAATCGATATCCCTCTTTTTGGTAGAGCCGATCACTGCTGTGCCACATTCTACGGTGGCAGCACGTAAATTTTGTAAACTCGTAAGAGTGGCTGCGGGCTTTTGTTTTCAACATCTTACAGGGTGTTCCTAAACAACGCGACGAAGGTTTGACGTTCTCCCATATGAATGCATTGAGCTGCAACACGATAGCAATAGCGCCATTTTTTGTGCTTATATTTTTATCTGGTTATATTAAATTGTGAAAAAAGCCGCAATGTCGCATACATTGTGACCTTCTTTCACGGTTATTCGGATCGGTTGTGAGCTCACTTAGGGTTAGTTTTTCACGACGTTTCATCTTCTACATTTCTCATTTCCCTTCTTCATTCCTTCATCGGTTTCTGAAATTATAGCCTTCAGGCTACAGTAGACCAGAAAGTAATTGCGCGCGCATGCCTGCTGTACAACTTCAAATTGAAAAAATCCGCTGCGGAATAGCATCCTTCGTTGTGAGCTGCATTTGGCGAAGATTTATTTGTTTTGAGGCGCGGGTGAAGATGTCGTTTCCAAAAGACAATGCGAGCGGCGGTTTCAACATTTTGCGGCCGGTGCCGAAAGCCTTGATGACGAAGGGAACAAAAGACAAGCGCCTATCCTGAATAATGACTTTTCACGGACTGCCGTTGAAGTTGGTCCGACAAGATCGACTCCTCTGCTTGCAGTTGAGCTTGTCTGCTCCAGATCCTGCTCCAGATTTAAATCCAAATGGAGTTGACACGTCCTCTTCCAACCTGCTGCATGCTCATGCGAGGCCTCATATCGCAAAAGTCGTTCAGCAGAAAAAAGAGGAACTTGGTTGGACCGTTTTGTCTCTTCATCCACCCCTAACATTGCACCATCCGTACGCCCCTAACACTGCACCATCCGACTACTACATATTGCGCTCGATGCCTTGGATGGGAAAATGTTCCCTGACTACGACGAAATCCGAATTTGGTGACCAACTTCCTCGATTCGCGGCCAGTTCATTTCTTTAAAGGCGGGATCCAATCTTTGCATGTACGTTGGACGAAGGTTGTTGATGATTTTGGAAGATATATTACCGAATAAAGTTTGGTTTTAATTGCTTTGTATAAATTTAACTTTTCGGTCCGAAGCGACATTCCATGTGGGACACCCTAATATATTTTCTAAGTTCAGCTTTGTCCCAGTTACGGTTGGTGTAATTCCAAGTCGGGAGGGCCTCTCCATAGTCCGTTGTAACTAAGTAGTATATGGGGTGAAACACATAAAACATATAGTATGCTTACCTGATCCCCCCCCCCCCCCAATGAGAACATCCCGTCCCGTCGCTGGTAGAGTCAAAAATTTAGTTATAAAAAGATGTGAACGGCTCCAGCTTAAGTTCAATTTTGTCCCAGTTACGGTTTTTCTCAAGAGGTTAAACCATCGCACTGCGGTTTTGGAGGTTCATCGTCAAGGAAAGCGCCAATGCGACATCGTTAACTTCCTCCTTACATAGCCGAGTTTCTGTCTCCACAGAAACTTGTAAGGAGTCTGCCCATGAAGGTGATTGTCCAGGACAAGGAAGAAATCGCACTGTCAGTATGGCGGGGAAAATCATGGAAAAGCGAAAAATCCCAAATTCGATGGTCTCCTGAAAAAATCGCCCGTGATATCGGTGCAGGCTCACGTCAGTGCATCGAATATCCAGAAAAAAACACGGGCTCAAGCCCTACAAGCTCCATGAAGTCCAGCTCCTGATGGAGAAGAAAAGGCGCGTACGCTTCAGCTTAAGCTGCGGGCCTCAGGTTGCAGGTGGAAGCGAACAGTGGTCATGGACAAGACAGCTGTTCACCATGGAATAGGCTCACTATCGCAAAAACGGAAGGATCTGATCTGATCTCCAGCCACCTCTGCCATCACAGAACATCATCAAAACCCGCAAGCAGTCAGGGTTGGGGTGGAATCTACACCAACGAAAAGACCCTCTTTTTTATTGACGAAGAACTAAAAATTAAACGAAGATGTGTGATGTGACGGGACATCTTCGAGGCTGTTGTACTTTTCTGGTTCCAGTAGCACTTCAGAAATGCGCAGTGAACGTTTCAACAAGACTCAGTCCCTGCATACAGAGCCAAAAGCACGCAAGCATTGTGCAAGGCCAATTTTCCGGAATTCATCATGCCTGCGGAATGGCCACCGCAGCCCGCGGATCTGAAATCGGCGGACTACAGCGTGTGGTCCATTTTGAAGGCCTGGGTCTGTAGGTTTAAGAGCCACCACATCTTCATTACGTTATTTTTGAACACCCGGTAAATAAGTTGTAGACTCAGAAATTTGTGTTTTGATCAGGCCCTTGGACGGTAAGTATTCCACTATCGTTAGCAATAGTACGTTTTGCATGCTGACGGTCTTCCGGATCAAACGTGAATTGTGAGGAAACAGGTTACTTTTCGCTTTTCTTTTCTCTTTTCTTTTTTCTCTTATTTTCTTTCTATCTCACAACGGTTCGTTAACTTTTTTCAGCTTGATTTCAAAAGTTGGACCTTGGTAGCTAGCAAATTCTTTTTACAACTCCAGGCGATTCTACGCTCTCTTGAGGGTGGAGAAATCAACAGATGTACTTGTCGTACCGAATGGACCATTTCCAGCATTCTGTCGACGAAATTGGTCAGGTGTGACGACTGCAGATGATACAGGTGAATGCATCCTATAGTCAGAGTAAAGCTTATGCCAGTTTACGTATAACTGTAAATTTTCTAAATGCTCTTGTGTGGTCCAAAAAATGGCAAAAAACGACATCACTTCAGCGCAGGCTGGCAAAAGTGACGGATGGAGAGACCTGGCTTTTGCTATAGTTAGATGAGGCAAAGATGGAAGCAGCAACGTAGTAGACGAATGAAGAACTTTTGCTATCAATCAATTGAAAATTGCAACATAATAGGTAAATACAATAAACGGTCCCTTTTTGTGGCGTGTTGGAAAAAATCACTGCCTTTCTGAGCCATTAAATAAATCTTGAAGCTATATTTTGGTAGTATGTAAAAAATGATGACTCATGAAGGTTGAAGCACCTTATTCATTTCCTCCAAGCAGGTGAGGGAGAAATTAAAAAAAACGAGTCATAATGATTTTCATGGATCGAGGATTCATCCTATTTCATTGAGAGTAAGGCCGCTGTATAGTCTTGTAGGTAGCGTTCAAAGAACGTTTAACCTCACTTTACTATAACCGTGTTCTATTGTGGTCCCTAAGGATCTACACATAAAAAGAAAAAGCGGTTGGAAACCAATAACTAGAATACAAATGGCTAGCATTCTATTCTGAGACTTAATAAACCGAGAGACGTCGAAGGTACGTGCCTTCGGGCGATGATATGGTATTTGATATTTGATATGATAATTGCTACGTATTTTACGGATCTATCTTAGTCTAGGGGGCATGCAATGAAACCAACAAAACAAAGTGACTAGGGATTCACGGAGTGGGTTCTAGAAAGCAACATAGTTCTCAAGTTCAGAAAGTCTACAGAAAAACAAAAAATATAGCAAAAACAAAAAATTCACCGCGGTTGTAAAGCTATGAGCGCCCCTTACCATGACGGATTCTGATTATAACATGTCAGGCAGTGGTCATCACGCGGTATGCGACTTTGCATGCCCTCTCACTATGATAAATCACGGTTATAACATGTACCTTGACATTCGCCACTACTCTTGAAGGGCGCAGAGTCTCTGCGCCCTCTTGGTCCCGCCGCGCAAGCCGCCGAACGCAGCATCGATTCGCTGCGACGAAGTATGAAGGCGGCATGCGCGGGCTCACCGTCTCGGACGGTCGTGTCTGCCCGCCATCCTCTCATCAACATCCGCTGTACCTCAATTATCTCGGAGCGAGCCGATTCCACCGCGGTGTCGAGAAGGAGCGTAGAGCCGAGGAGGATGAGGATCGGCCCTGGCATGGACGCCAGGAAGAGGTAGCCGCAGGTGCGAGGCGAGGAGCACCGCCTCGTGGACACACGTCCCAGGCAGGGCCTCGCCGGACCCTAGCGGGCTGTTGTGTGGGATGCCCCTAATGAGTGTAGACGGGCAGGTTGCGTAACTCGTAGTCGCATGTATTCTTAAAAAGCTTAAGGAGTAGTAGAATGTGTAGCATATTAAATCTGTATATCTATCTGTGTCTCCTCGCCGGACCCTAGTGGGCTGTTGTGTGGGATGCCCTAATGAGTGTAGACGGGCAGGTTGCGTAACTCGTAGTCGCATGTATTCTTAGAGTAGTAGAATGTGTAGCATATTAAATCTGTATATCTCTCTGTGTCTGCGGGAGCTACGAGAAGACTGGTGGAGACCAACAACTTTATTACTCGCAACACTGTGGGGAGAAGTGGGAAGGCGCAGAGTCGTAGCGCGTACGGGAGCTAAAGTCCATCGCAGTTCTGTCCCTCTGGTTCGGCTGGGGCAGCAAGGCCCTACATAGTTGCTGCCCCGTAGCTGAAGAGGAAAGAGCATAGGCGTGCTGTGAGTCCCCACCGATACTGCCACACACGTGGCCTCGGGTCTGGACCACTGTTACCGATTCGGTGGCGGCCAGCCCGGAGCACGATAACATGGCGGCGGTCAACTGTGTTTGAATACTCCTCACTCACCAGGACATCTCTGCAGCCGCGAATATTTGTTTGTTTTTGTTTGTTTATGTGTTTCTTTGTTTGGCTTTTCAGTTTTATTCTGTTCTTTAGAAGCCGCTCCGTACAACCCAAGTCAATTTGTTGCATAACTTTTAATTATGTGCCCTCCACAGGTTAGGATAGATCCTATTTTACTTCTACAGGATGTCGTAAAGACGATTTGAACGCGTACTTGGCCATAGGGCGCGTGTAGCGCAGTCGGAGGAGGTCGCGCGCACCCGATGCCATGTCCCTGGGTCGTGTTCCCCGCCCAGACCAATCAAACAAACCTCCCATCCCTTCGGGGTTGGTGAATTGATACCAGACTTGTCTGGGAACGATAAAGCGCTGATTTCCTCGTCGGCTGGCTACCGCAATTCATTGTGTGGCCAAATACGCATTCAAAAACGCCTCCACGACATCTCATAGAAATATAATAGAATGCGTAGCGCATCCCAAAAGGGCTAAGCATCGCTGTCCTTTATCCTTTACTTGGCCTTTGACTTGCGGTGTCCAGCCAATGAACAGGTCAGCGCTTTGTCCTTCTCGAAGGAGTCTGGCACAAATTCACCGACCCAAAGGAATCGAAGACTTGCTTGGCCTGGGCTGGGACTCCGAACTAAGAATCTGGGACCAAGTACGCACCACAGCCGGCGCCTATTCCGAATGCACTGCCACGCATTCTAATGATAGTACAGCGCCGCTAATGCTAACCTTTTCTAACCCTTGAATGAGGATCGTATCCCTAGGTTTCTTTTGTTCGCTTCCAAATAACACAGGAATCGGTGAAGTCCTAAGCGCCAAGCCTTGAATGCAGACGGTGGAGTCAGGTGCCGTTTCGGCTCAAATCCGATCTCGTGACAGGAAATATTGGTCTCGACGTGGAATTGGTTTGGAGAGTAAGCGAAAGGGGTGGCAACACTGGTTTCAGAATAAGATTTATCCATAGCAGCGGACGGAATACTGACAGCAGAGTGGATTCCGGGTGAGGAGTCGGTCGGTGCTGCAACCAGTGTCGTCCTTCAGCTCGTCGTTGTTCTGGTCCTCGTCGCCGCCGTCGTCGCCTCGTCTCCTCTCCTCGATCGCTCTTCTCCTCGACTCGCTTTAATCAGTCAGATCAGAGAAGACGTGGAAATCACAGAACGCTCAGCTAGCTTCGCTTGCAGGAGTTGAAGAGAATAACACACCAACTCGCCCATTCGGCAGCTCTTGTCGGTTATTGTCTCGTCCGAGCTGCTACTACCAGGTTGGCGGTGGAGTACAAGACGGTGAAATGTTCGGAGCTAACAAAACCACGTTTTGGCATCAAATTCTTCGATTTTCTTGAGAATTCAAGCCATAGATTCGCAGTCATTTGCACGTCGTTTCGGAGAGAGCATCGAGGAGGCACACGCTTTCACGCTGATGTGGTGTGTTGCGGAATGAAGTCAGTCGATGATTTTTTTAGTGCCGTGCATTGTGCCCGTCGACAGCATTGGTCTCTGTTGCTGTTTGAACAGCTCTCGTCACTGTGAAACGTGGCCGGCCCGCGGATTCACAGATAGTACTGCGCGCTCTCAGCACTGTTGTACATATTTGCCCCGCAGGCACTATCAGATCCTCGCGTTCCGGAACGTCGTAGTTGGACGTTGACCGCGCTCCGACGTTCATTGGTGAGTGGGATTCCTCACTTCAATTTTCCACAGTCCTTTCGCTATAAGGTGTTGATGGAATTGTTGCTTGTTACTGTCTTATACCAAGGAAGCTGAAGTCTTCTTTCTCTTCTAAAACAGCATAAAAAGGGTAAAGAACGGCGTATTCAACCCCTTTGGGATGCGCCACGCATTCTACTTCTACGGGATCTCGTGGAGGCAAGTTGAATGCGTATTTGGCCGATGGACAAGTCAGCGCTCTATCCTTCCCAGACAAGTCTGGTACCAATTCAACAACCCCAGAGGGATGGAAGGCTTGGTTGGCCTGGGCGGGAAATCCGAACCAGGAACCTGGTATCGGGTGCAGACGACAGCAGGCGCCTCCTCCGACTGCGCTCCACGCGCCCTAGAAAAACATTTTTCAGGAAAAACACAAGTCCATTGATCTTGTACTGCTCTGTAAGCGAGCCGACTTTCAGAGACTCTCGTTTAATGTTCATTTCCCTCTTCTGCCACCGACTTTTAGACGGGGTACTTGACACAAGCCTAGTATTTGAGCGTCATCGTCTTGGAAAAGCTAGAATTCAAATCAATTTCTTTAAGCCTCAAGTGGCTGGTATCGAGTATGTAAGCTACTATACTTACTTACTTTGATACTTTGATGGTCCTTTGGTCGGCTGGAGGTCTTCTCAGCGAGGACCACAACTCTTCCAGACCGCTCGATCTCCGGCAACTTGCATCCAGTGGGGCAGACTCCGCTCTCTGAAAGATCTTGAGGATGTCTGCCCATCGCGTTGGCGGTTATCCCAATGGTCTCTTATGGCCTCTCGGGAGCCATTCTGTGACACGGAGACTCCATCTATCGTCCTTTCGTCGAAGAAGGTGTCCGGCCCAGCGATATTTGGACTTCTTCATGTACTGCAGCGGGTCTGCTAATTGCGACTTCTCCCGTAGCTCCGAGCTTCGTAGGCCTTCTTGCAATTGCTGACGAAGGCTTGTCCTCAGAAGACATCTCTCCAGTGTACGATGCGAAGTTTGCATCGCTCTGGCGATTGTCTTGTTGTCTGGCCAGGTTTCCGTCGCGTAACACATCGCAGGCAGTACATAGGCGTTGAATATCGAGGCCCTGAGGCAGCATCCTTGACCTGATCGGTGACTTCGCGAATCGAACTGAAGGCTGCCCATGCTGCGCGTCTCCTGCGGGCGATTTCAGGAGCGATGTCGTTACCGATGTTCAGCTCTCTTCCCAGATAGACGTAGGAGTCGACCTGTTGTAGAGCGACTCCATTTAACCGTACGAGTCCCGTGTCACACCACTGGTTGACCATAAATTGTGTTTTGGACATATTTATGTCCAATCCAATCTTCATACCTGCCACATTGAGCTCGTTCAGCACTTCCTCTACTTCTGCCGTGCTGGTAGAGATGAGAACAATATCAACAATAACAATATACCTTAGGAAAAATCGTGTCTCCCTGCCGTACTCCTTTCCCGATAGGAATCTTAAGCTTTCGATCGAACAACTGGATGGTGGTCGATGTCTTCGAGAAGCATTCGTTGAGAAGTCGGATGTAGGGCGATGGTATACCAGCATGCACAAGCGCGTTCGCAATGGCGTTGATTTCCACAGAGTCGAACGCTTTCCGATAATCCACGAGGACAAGTGGGATGTGGTATTCGCGGCTCCTTTCGTTGAGTTCAGTTGAGTTCTTCATATGTTGGGAAAGAAGTGAAATGCAGTGTCCAGTGCCACAGGATAACAACACCACGGTAATAAAAACCGGCTCAAAAAGCCGTTCGCCCTTGATAGGCCATTGGCCATCAGCAGAGGTGGCGAGAATTATTGCACACTAATAAGAAAAACTGACATCTACCTAGAACTTCCTCACAAAACAGAAAATAATAGAGCCAAACTGAATCAACGTCCTCTCATTCAGCCACCTAGAGGTGTCTGTGAACAAGAGACATAGCCTCGGCTGGAATACGAGCATCTCCATAGCACTGAATGAATTTTAGAGAGCTAAACCATCCGTCTGTCTCTTCGAGCCATGCCTTGAAAAGGCTTCACATCTTGATCGGAATTGTATACCATTATCACGTCAAATTGGACACTTCTCACACTCTTCTGAACAAACCTAGTGCTTCTGAAATCAAAGGAACGTCTTCCATTCAAAACGAAGCTCTAACGAAACGAATTCAAATTTCAGACTCTCCAAGATGCTCAGAATAACATTGGTTTAAGGAAAATTTACATGGCTTTCTTTGAAATTTTTTACTTCAGCTGCCCGAATGAGTGTCATAAATTTATAAAAAAAAAGAAAAAATAATAGATTAAATTTTGGTTCAAAGTGCACAAGGCAGCAATCATTCAGCGGATTAAATGACGAGATCGCACCATGCACTCAAAAAGCTTGTCGCGATTTTTATTAGATTATTAGCGTAAATATAGCTTATATAAAGCACTAAAGTGAGGATATGTATGTTCTTTATAATTGGTTTTGTTATCGCATTTACAGGTTGGAAACGTTATGAAAACAGACATTTCGCTATCAATCGAATGAAAACCGCGACGTCTTGGACGTGACGTGGCGTAATCTCGAGGATAGGCTCTAAGAAATGGCCGCATTCCTGCCCTTTGAAACAACTTACATAGACCATTATTTTTCTCCTTGAAGAAAAAGAAAAAAACAAATTACATAGACCATTATTTTTCTTCAAAAAATGAGGACTTCATAAAATTTCAGACAATGTTTTTCAACACATACTATGCACATGAACTAAGGATTCAGAGAGAGTCATACTAATATTTTCCTTGAGCAAAAATTTATTCAAACATTTTTGGAGAGTCTCTAGTTTCGTGTGAAAAGAGCTCGTTCTGTTTTGGAGAATGTTTAGGTTGATTTCGAAAACGTAGGGCTCGTTTGGAAGACTGTCCAATTTCACGCAAAAGTGTCCAATTTGGTTCAATTCGATTTTGAAGGTAGTTAGACGTGAAAAAGTGTGCAGTTTTACGTGAAATTGGTGTACGTCTCTGCTCGGGTTGAATCTAAAAGTGTAGATGGCCGTGGTTCCGTCGACAGACCGGTCTGCCGCCCGTTCACTCAATTGTCGCGCACGGCGTTGGGTAATTTTGAGGCTAACAAAGGTGACATGCGCTTCAGCAGATCCTCCGCTCGGTCCTCCGTCAGGTCTTGTCGATTGGGTGCTAATATCTCCATTCTATTCACTCTAGGCCTTCTGAGGCTTCGTTGATGTTCAAAATGCTGCTCAATTCACCTGATCCGCAACTGTGTGTTAAGCTCTGAAGAGGTTTTTTCAAGTTCAAATCACGAACCACGCTCTGAAGGTGTTCTTTTCCACCAACTGTGCCTTAGCAATCTCAGTACATCAGAGCTAAAGCCTCCCACAGTTACTTGCGCGATTTTCGCGGCAAAAAAAGCATTTTGTACCATTTTCACGTCAAATTGAACACTTTTCAGATCAAATTGGACACTTTTCAAACCTAATTGGACACTTTTCAAATTAAATGAGCCAATTTTCCAGTCAAATTGGACAGTTGTCACCTCAAATTGGACACTCTTTTAAGCTGGCCTATGAACTTTCAAATCAAATTGAACGTCTTCCAAGTCGAAACGAGCTCATTACAGGTTAAACTACAGACTCTCTAAGATAGCTAGAATAATTTTTTGTTCAAGGAAAATTTAAAATAGCTTTTCGTGATTTTTTTTACTTTAGCTACCCGAATTAGTATAGTAATTTTATAAAATGTATATTTTTTGAAGAAAAAAAAAACTATTAGATAAATTTTGTTTTAAAGCGCAGCAAAGCAGCAATCATCATACTGTGCGCTAAAATGCCAGGTTGTGCTATGCACTCGAAAAGCTTGTCGAGATTTTTTATTTGATTGATAATGTAAGTGCTGCTTACATAAAGCATCAAAGTGAGCATGTATTTGTTTTTGACAACTGCCTATACTGCATTGTTTGTAAGTGTGAAATAACCTCAGAAAACCGAAAAACCGAAGAGATGAATGAAATTTCTACTTAGAGCATTAGGTTGAGCCCTATATCTCCTGTGAATTTATGAAGGTGTGAAGCCTTAGAATACCCAACACTCACCCCTGTTTTGGCCGATTTGAAAGCAGGAATCTTCAGCGTTCCCGGAGAGCTACTTTGCCACCAGACTGGTCTATGGTGCGAAGTGGCAGATCTTCCTTATGAGCCCCGCAAACGCCACTTGTGCCTCTTACCAAATCGCTCCCAGATGTCGGAATCTCTCCTTTACACTCAGCTAGTGGTGTCGCCGATGCCGTTCTCCATCGCCGTGTTGGTTGCCCCGAAATCCTTCCCTCCTGTTTTCGCAGCAGAACGCCATGGCTGTCACGAATTACCTACACATCCATCATCGCAGAGCGATGCCCGGGTGACTGCGTTGCCATCGGCTCGATCTTTGCCTCATTGTGCGGCCTGTTCCAGGTGTTGGTGTCTAGTCCGAGTTGCGAACACCACCTCGGTTATGCGACTTGCCGCTCCATTTTGTCAGCACGGAACCTCGCCAATTTCTGGATTTTCTCCTTTTGGTGATTTTATTTTCGGAAATTTTGCATTTTTTCTAAGGATCGACTCCGCACCCGGGCTAAAAAACAGTCTTTGCTGAATTTACTCAGACTTGTCGTGAACGGGACGGCGCTGTCTGGGCGAATTGCTAAGACCACTAGAACCAGCTCGCAATAGATGCAATAGGAGCGCGCAATTGGAGCTGTAGCACACTTGTTCGACGCTGGGTTGCATCGGCGCCCACGTGGAGATTCGATCGATGCGCATAGATCTCTTGTACGTCTGCGGTGGTGCTATTGGCAAACGGATAGTGGCGCAGTGGATGGTGGCGTTGCTTCATGCGAAGAAGGTCGGGGTTCGGTTCTCTTGCGTCTCGGGGTTTTTGCATTTCAACTGACTGGTTGAGCTTTGAGGGGTTTTGACGTCTACACAATTTTCTGGTGTTTTATGTGGATTTTTCCAGCTGTATGCGCTTCTGAGGAACCCAGCAGTTTTCACACGAGGAGCTTGGATGGACCACACCCCGGAGTCCCTTCCCTTGCCTGAACCCATCTGAGCACCTCCCGGCTATGCAGTTTTAGTGCGCTCAGAGCTAAGCGCTCGCTCGAAGGAAACCATGCTCCAATCCAAGTTTCCCGCTCAAAGTCTATTCCGATTTGGTTTTAGTGGCCATAGATCCACCCGCTGCCTTGCCCAAAATAATTTTCATTTATCCCGTACGTGATGATACGAAGAAAGACAAAAATCATTCAATGAGTACAGTGATTATATCGAAAAGCACGTGTAAGAGCAGTCGGGAGAGGTGCCGACTGCAGTATGCACATCGAATCGAGATTGTTGGTTCGAGTCACGTGTGGGCCAGCAAATCATTCCATCCCCTTGGGGTAGGTGAATAGGTACTAGACTCATGTGGGACGGGTAATTCATCGGCTGGCCACCGCAAGTCGTCGAATGGGCAAATACGAGTTCACATTGCCTCCACAACAGATCGCAGAAGTGGAATGCGTGGCGCATCCTAAAAAGGAATAATTAAGTCGTCATTCATCCTTTATTCTTGTCATCAATTACAGTAAACATCGTCAGCATGAGTATAAACCACAAAAAATTAAATAAAAGAAATAACAAAGAATAAAATATATAAATAAGATGAAGACTATAAGTTGTTAGGAAACTTTCTAGAAATCCCCATCAGTGAGCAGGTTGCACGGCTTAAAATGTGCAAGTTAATATGTACAACGTGGAGGTGGAGACGCATCAGACCAATCAGACCGCATCGAACGGGCAGAATACCCATAGGTGGCGTGTATTTTCAGTGCTATGATAGGCTGCCGCCTATTCGGTCGGTGCTCTGATTGGTTGATTTGATTGGCTTGTGCGTTCCAGCATCTCTATGTAGGCCACATCAACGACCGATTAAACCATTTTTATTCGTAAGCTTCAAAAATTCTATGGCAGTTCGATTTGTAAAAGAACATATGACTAATATTAGTTGTACCCCTTGCGATTTGGATTTTCCACTAACTACCTCTCGTGTTAGAAAAAGTTGAAGTTTTGGATTCAATAAATAACACTCCATCTTTAAATGTCCAAAATTTTCTAAAAGCCTGTATGAGATGGTAGGTGACGGTAGAACCCATGGCACTTTCTAACTGTAAGAGACACGGCTAACGAGAACGTTCCTGGAAGCGGCTTTGGCTGCTACCGAGATCACGGGTGTATTTACAGGGCACTGCTAGTAGGATGTCGTGGATGTTGTGTTCGACCAAACAGCGCTGGTGGTGTAGTGGGCTAGATTCCTGCCCGCAAAGCAGGATGTGAAGGTTTGAATCCCGCGTGGCGCAAGTGCTTTGATCACAGCTGAACATCCTTCCAACAATTCATCTTCTCCAGGGCCGACTATCATTGAATCTCGGCATCGGTGTTTGTTGTTTGTTGATGTTGTTTAGCCACATGAGATTGATAAATCCGTTTATTGGCCAACGTTTCGGCAAAATCGCCTTCTTCAAGGGCCTAAATGAGACAGAACATTTACAAAGTTGAACGACCAAATCCCACGACAAAGCCTTACAGGAAAGTCGAAAGGCATTGTAAGGCTAAAAGCGTCGGCCAATAAACGGATTTACCAATCTCGGGTGGCTAATCAACATCAACAAACAGTTCATCTTCTTCTCCATCCCCATATCCACAGTTCACTTAAATACCTGCTTTACTTGCGTCACCTGTGACACCTCCTGTCGTCCCGTTGATCATCGAGCAACAAAAGCGGGCGCCATCAACGGCTTTATTTGTCCCTGTTGCGTGCCAAAGTGCTCCAACGGATTCTGTCGATGGATACGAAGAAAGTCACATTGTTCTCGCGTGTTCATCCTGCTTTCATAGAGACTAGGACTCTGAGGCATGCAGGGGTCTGGGAGTTAATATCCCCGAAATGCCTTTCTGTCCCACGAAAAGGACAGCTTGGAGCTATCGAAAAGTGTATGCCTGCAGCAGATCCCGACTCCCCATTCACTCCTCCAATGTCTGTACTGCCACCACATTCCAACCAACGGCAACAGCACAGAAATGTAAGCAATAGGGCCCCTTTGACTCACTTTTCATTAGCCGCCCGCCGCTCAAGAAGACATTCGCCGTCTCATTCGTGCGGTGACTTGTCGCTCGGCGCTTTAGCTGGAATTCTCACCACAACTATTTTCGCCTCGTCAAACGAACCAAGGTCTTTCGCTAACACCACGAACGTTGACGATGCGGTGTCGGTGCAGTGTGGTTGACTGGTCGGGCGATCACCCAGACACGGCACTGTAGCGATTCTTTGTTGCCACCCGATCAGCCTCGTTCGACCGACCTCGACCAACTCTGTGCCATCCTTTTCAAGTGATTTCTGTTCGAAACCCGTTGTTGAATTTCCTGAGGTCCCACGGTTTTTCTCGTGCAGTCTTTTCTTCGATGACGCTACGCTAACATGAACTTTGATAAGGACAAACGGGCAAATCTCGGCTATAGTCAACCCTCTTGTGGGATTCGCCACGAATTCTACTTCTATAGGATATCGAACAAGTAGCTAGAATAAGTTCGGAGTTTGATCGCTTCGGAAGTGGAGACCTTCCGGGTAAGGTTAACGTAGGAGACCCTGAACTCATCTCCTTTGACTACGTTCCCCAGAAAGTTCTTAATACGAAAATAAAAAAGTAGAAACTGAGTGAAGCTCAGTCCCGACGACCGGTCCAAATCATGGAGATTGTGGGACACCACCTTTATTATAAAGGATAAAGGATAAAGAACGGCGTTACTCAATCCCTTTTGGGATGCGCCACGCATTCTACTTCAACGGGATGTCGTGGAGGCGACACGAATGCGTATTTGACCATACAATGACTTGCGGTGGCTAGCCGATGAACACCTCAGCGCTTTATCCTTTCCAGATAATTCTGGTACCAATTCACCGACCCCGAAGGGATGGAAGGCTTGATTGGCCTGGGCGGGAAATCCGAACCAGGAACCTGGTATCGGGTGCAGGCGACAGTCGGCGCCTCCTCCGACTGCGCTACACGCGCCCACCTATATTATACTCTAGAATATTTAGAATCTATGACGTTATATACTAGAAGGTTTGGGCTATAAGCCTGTGGCACTAAGTCAGACCGTAACAGGTTTTGTTAAATCTTAAAAATTGATTGAAAATTTTGTTGCAGGACTTTTCTGACAACCTAAGAGAAATGCTAACCATAAACCTTTTGGTGCATCATAGAATAAAGCACGCCATGCATTGGCTCAGTACACGATGATTGCTAAACTGCATGCCCAGTTGCTGGTTTCCCCGAGTTAATGAGCAGCTGACGTGCACGACATTGGCAACTATCGCCCGATCTGCCTGCTGTCGGTAGTCTACAAGCTGTTCACTCGAGTCATCCTGAATAGGATTAGTAGAACGCTGGACGAAGGACAGCCATGCGAACAAGCAGGATTTCGGAGAGGATTCAGCACGATCGACCACATACACACCATTACGAAGCTCATCGAAGTGTCGCGAGAGTACAAGCTGCCGCTTTGCCTTACGTTCATTGACCTGAAGAAGGCATTCGACTCCGTCGAGACTGAAGCGGTTATGGAAGCCCTGCTCACCCAGGGCGTTCCTACTCAGTACATCAGAGTCCTTCGAGAGCTGTACAGTGGATTCACGACCAAGATCTCACCATTCTACAACGACGTCGTCATTGACGTGAAGAGAGGGGTTCGACAAGGGGATACCATATCCCCGAAGCTCTTCAGCGCCACCCTCGAAAACGTCATGCGCGAACTAGAATGGGATGACATGGGAGTGAAGGTCGACGGCCGGCAACTGCACCATCTTCGCTTCGCTGACGACACCGTGCTCATAACACCGAGCATCACTCAGGCGGAGCGAATGCTGGCCGACTTCGATCGTGTATGTGGAAGCGTTGGACTGCAGCTGAATCTTACGAAGACGATGTTCATGAAGAACGGATGGGTTTCTGATGCCCCATTCTCGCTCAACGGAACGAACATCTCCGAATGCTCCAGCTATGTGTATCTGGGTCGCGAAGTCAACATGGCCAACGACCTAGCACCAGAGCTGAGCAGGAGGAAACGAGCGGCTTGGGGAGCTTTCAAGAGCGTCGAAGAAGTCGTGAAGAAAACGAAGAACGTCCGACTCCGTGCCCACCTATTCGACTCCACTGTTCTTCCTGCCCTAACATACGCCTCAGAGACCTGGGCTATACGAAAGCAGGATGAACACGCGATCAGCGTCGCGCAGCGTGGAATCGAGAGGACGATGCTCGGAGTGACACGACTCACGCAAGTGAGAGAAGGCCTCCGGAGTTCCGAGCTTCGCCGACGTTCGAAGATCAGAGACGCTGTCGCATGGGCCAAGTCGTCGAAAATTAGGTGGGCCGGCCACGTAATGCGATTCGCAGACACCCGCTGGACGAGAGCCGTCACAGACTGGATTCCGCGGGATGTCAAAAGAACACCAGGACGCCCACCAACGCGTTGGTCGGACTTCTTCGTGAAAGCCCTGAACGACCGATATGACGCTCTTCGTGTTCCTCGAGCGAGGAGGATCCATTGGACCACTCTGGCACGCGACAGGGACGAATGGAGACGCTGCTGGCGCCCGCTCGAGCAAGTCGATGATCAACGGGACGACAGGTGATACAGGTGACAGGTGAATGAGCAGCTAAATGATTTTTTAATTTATTTGTTCTGATTGTGACCTTTTACTATTGCATCTGCTAAGCCTTAGATTTATACATGTCTAAGGAACTGCTAAGAGATTGAAAGTTTAATGGTTCTTCCAACAATGAAAGTTTTTTGATTGAAACACCATGCATAGGTTGTCTTTTTAGTGAAGTTTTTGAATCAACAAGTTTTTGATTTTCTTAAAACGTGTAATGTTTGATCATCAAAGGTGATCGGAAGGAGAGGAAAAAGTAAAAAAAGGGGAAAATTGGCCAAAAAGCTGGCTAGCTTGGGCTAGAAATAACACAATAAATGATTTCTGGATCATCTTGTATTAACACAAGCGGAAAAACCTATAAAAATTCAGTTGTGCTGCACTACAGGGCGCGTGTAGCGCAGTCGGAGGAGGCGCCGGCTGTCGCCTGCACCCGATACCAGGTTCCTGGTTAGGATTTCCCGCCCAGGCCAATCAAGCTTTCCATCCATCCGGGGTCGGTGAACTGGTACCAGACTTGTCTGGGAGGGGTAAAGCGCTGACTTGTTCATCGGCTGGCCACCGCAAGTCATTGCATGGTCAAATACGCATTCAACTTGCCTCCACGACATCCCGTAGAAGTAGAATGCGTGGTGCATCCCAAAAAGGATTAAGTAACGCCGTCCTTAATCCTTTACTGCACTGCACGCCAGGTAACTTTTACGATTTACGGTTTACGATTTCGAAATTTCGAATTTCATTTACGCACACCCCTGGTGCTGGTAGAAAGCACTGTTATCCTAGGTGGGACCAAACCAGGAGTCCATTCCGTGTGCACACGAGAGCTAGCGCCTCCTCCGACTATGCTATGTCACGCCCAGCATGAACTTGAGCATAAATTATTCTTTCTTGTTGAACCTAATGGTTAATAATGCTTGATGTGTTGAAGGGGAAGTGAGGAATTCGTTGAGGTCTTGTCCTTTGTTTCCTGAGCTTTTTAGATTTTACCAGGTTCATACTGGCCTGGTGCTGAATCATAGGGCGAGCCGACCTTTAAGACGGTTGAAGCAGTGCCACAACGCATTGAATCGCTCTCCCCGATTCCCACAGACAGACCTTGACCATTGACCTTGGCGAATGACACGGAGCCAGCAAGGCATGCCGCAAAAGGCATTCCCTTCGCGTGTTCGCCGTGAAAGGAGCGCATAAAGACGTTGTTGCTTCCTTGTTGAGGTTTTTATTGCCGTCGTGACTCTGCATATTTCGCTCGACTGTTTCCGCATCTGAGCTCCACAGTGCCGGTGTGCGTAAATGAAATCCGGAAATTCGTAAGTCGTGAGTCGTGATAACGAAAAGGCTGCTGTAAATCGTAAGTAAGAAGTACTTGACGTGTAGTGCAGTAGAGCTACATTTTTAGAGTATTTTTTCGCTGGGCAAAGCCGATCCAATATTTATTTATTTATCGTGTTATTTTCAGCTCAAGCTCTGCGCTGGTCGATGCTCCTAGAATGATCAAAGCAATTGTATGTATAACAGTACTTCTTATGGACCTGATGGTGTGCAAGTGGTGCCTGCGCATAGCAACTACAGTATCGGACATGCCGCTGCTCCCAACAAGCACAAGCGGCGCGAAAGATGAAGAGAGGCGCAAAAGGGCGCCGGAGATCGCCGTTTTCCGCTCGCCACGCGTCGCGGGTGACGCAAGTTGCGGTAGGGCGCTGCGCATTCAACTTCTGGACGTTAGGTTGATGGAAGGAGCCTACCCATACGCTTGGACGAGCATGGCCTACTGTTTTGGGCTAATTGCCGGCATGGCGTGCTGTGAACAATGCATATAGGCCTGACAGAATCTATCGAGTGGGCGCGGCAACCTATAGAGCGAGCGACAGCTTGTAGAGTGAGCATATGGGGATTTCCTATTCCTAGCTTTTCTACTCAGGAATTGATCTAAGACTGTCCAGCTTGCATCTGGAGTGCGCCGTGAACAATGCATATAGAATCGGACCTATTAATCGAGTGGGCGCGACAGCTTGTAGAGTGAGCGTTTAGGGAGTTTTGTCAGAAGTCCCTAACCGACTTACTCAGGCATTGCTCTAGGACTGTCCAGCTTGCATCTGGAGTGCGCCGTGAACGATGTATACAGAATCGAACCTATCAATCGAGGTGGCGCGACCGCTCGCAAATTGCACGCGGGGGCGTGTTTCGAGCGCGATAACTCTGGTGTGAACCCTTCCGGCTGCAGCTTGTGGATTTTGTAGTAAGTAAGAAGCTCTAGCAACCTGCTGGAGCACGAATTGCTAGCCTAAGAACGGACAAAGTTACGGTGGTGCGAAAATGCAGGTCGGGCTTGTACAACCCATTTTTTTTTCAAATTCAGTCGATCACTGCGGGAAGAGGCGGTGAGCTGACGGCCTACAATTGCATATGCTAGCAGATCACTAAAGGTACTTTACAAAGAAGCGCTCACAGCTCTCCAGCTTCCTAAGCTGCCTTAGTTACAGCTGCCGTTTTAGAGGTGCGAACGGCAGCGGTGAGATTTGTTCCGCTCTTACTCGCCCACATTTGAGTCTTCGACACTCGCGATGGCACCGTTCCGTTCAGCTCGAAAAGCTCTATCGAATGGTATCAATTGCGACCAATTTTGGAGATATCGATTTTTTGACAATTTCGCATCGGGGCGAGGCCGCAGCGGAGGGCCGATGACGTCACCGAAAATCAATATTTTCGAATCTGTCCAAGTTGGGCATCATTCGAAAGCGCTTTTGATGAATGGAACGGTGTTACTTAGAGTGGCGAGAACTGTGATGTGAGCGAGTAGGAGCGAGGAGAACGTCGACCATTGTTGTGCTAAATTGCACGCGCGCGTGTTTTGAGCGCGATAGCTCCGTAAAGTGTGAACCTCTCCGGTTGCAGCTCGTGGGTTTTGTAGGCAGCGAAATGTTCTAGTAGTGTGCTGAATACAGCGCTGCGAGGAATGCGAGGGAATGCAGGTAGGCCTCGTGTGACACGATTCTTTCCAATTTCAGTCGACGCCTGCGGGAAGACGCGGAAAGCTAACGGCATGCAAGACCGTATGCTAGCAGAACACTAAAGGTGCTTTCAGGTGGCTTGTTCACAACTCCCTAGTTTATTAAATTGCCTTAGTCCCAGCTGTTATTTTAGGGTGGCGCGCTTAGCAGTCGAAGTTTCCTGCGCTCTTACTCGCCCAGATTACAGTTTTTTCCGAAACTCAATAACAATTCAGCACGAAAAGCTCTATCGAATGGTATCTAACTTGGCCCGGTTCGGAAGTATCAATTTTCAACGACGTCATCGTCCTTCTGCCGCGGCCTTGAGCGGCCTCTCCTCGATGCGAAGCCGTCAAAAAATCGATTTTTTCCAAAATCTGTCGAAATTGATATCATTTGATAGTGCTTTTCATGGTGAACAGAAAGTACCTTTGCGAGTGTCGAAAACTCAAATCTTGGCGAGTAAGAGCATTAGAAACTCTAACCGCTGTCTTCAGACGCTTTAAACTGGCAGCTGTGGCTAAGGCAATTTAGGAAGCTGAGGCGTTTTGAGCACATCATCGTAAAGTACATTAACATTCCTGTTTTCCCACGCATCTTAAGCGCGTTAGTTAGCTGTGTCTTCCCGCAGTGGTCCACCGAAATCGGAAAAAAATGCATCACACAAGCCTCATCTGTATTTTCGCATCTCCGTAACATTGCCTCTTCCTAAGCTACACCATTCTACTTGAGTGCGCTACAAGATCATTTTACTTCCTATATGACCCACGAGTTGCAGCCGAAACGATTCGAACTTGACACAGTTATTGCGCTTTAAACACGCCCGCGCGTGCAATTTAGCACAATAACGCTCAATGTTCTCCCTGCTCTTACTCGCCCAGATTATGGTTTTCGCGAGTCGTAACAGCACCGTTCAATTCAGCACGAAAAGCTCTATCGAATGTTAACCAACTTAGCAGTTCGGAAATATCGATTTTTTGATGACGTCATCGCCCTCTGCCGCGCCCTCTTCTTCGACGCGAAATTGTCAGAAAATCGATTTTTTTCAAAACTGGTTGAGATTTATACCGTTCGATAGAACTTTTTGAGCTGAAAGGAACGGTGTCATCGAATGTGTCGAGACTCAAATGTGGGCGAGTAAGAGCGGAAGAAATCTCACCGCTGCCGTCCGCCGCTCTAAATGGCAGCTTGTACAAAGGCAACTTAATAAGCTAGGGAGTTGTGAGCACGTCAATGCAAAGTGCTTTCAGTGCTCTGCTAGCATACGGTCATGCATGCCGCTAGCTTTCCGCGTCTTTCCGCGTCTTCCCGCAGGCGTCGACTGAAATTGGAAAAAAATTGTATCACACGAGGCCAGCCTGCATTTTCGCAGCGCCGTAACTTTGTCCAATCATAAGCTACATTGTTGTGTCTCAGCGCACTACTAGAACATTTCGCTGCCTACAAAACCCACGAGCTGCAACCGGAAAGGTTCACACTTTACGGAGCTATCGCGCTCAGAACACGCCGCGCGTGCAATTTAGCACAACAATGGTCGACGTTCTCCTCTCTCCTACTCGCTCGCATCACAGTTCTCGCCACCCTAAGTAACACCGTTCCATTCACCATCAAAAGCGCTTTCGAATGATGCCCAACTTGGACAGATTCGAAAACATTGAATT